>ML661955.1:3904062-4260253 GCA_007570785.1 Antilocapra americana
ACAATGAGGTACCACTTTACACCAGTCAGAATGGCTGCCATCCAAAAGTCTACAAGCAATAAATGCTGGAGAGGATGTGGAGAAAAGGGAACCCTCTTACACTGTTGGTGGGAATGCAAACTAGTACAGCCACTATGGAAAACAGTGTGGAGGTTCCTTAAAAAGCTGCAAATAGACCTGCCATATGACCCAGCAATCCCACTGCTGGGCATATACACCGAGGAAACCAGAATTGAAAGAGCCACGTGTACCCCAATGTTCATCGCTGCATTGTTTACAATAGCCAGGACATGGAAGCAACCTAGATGCCCATCAACTGACGAATGGATAAGAAAGCTGTGGTACATATACACAATGGAATATTACTCAGCATTAAAAAAAAATTCATTTGAATCAGTTCTACTCAGGTGGACGGAACTGGGGCCCATTATCCAGAGTGAAGTAAGCCAGAAGGAAAAACAACAATACAGTATACTAACGCATATATATGGAATTTAGAAAGATGGTAACGAGAACCCTGCATGTGAGACAGCAAAAGGAACGCAGATGTATAGAACAGACTCGTGGACTCTGTGGATGAGGGCAAGGGTGGGATGATTTGGGAGAATGGCATTGAAACATGTTAATTATCATGTGTCTAATCAATCGCCAGCCCAGGGTTGATGCTCGGGGCTGGTGCACTGAGATTTCCCGCGGGGAGGGAGGCGGGAGGGAGGAGGGAGGGGGGTTCTGGAGGGGGAGCATATGTACACCCATGGCGATATCATGTCATTGTATGGCAAAACCAAAAAAAAAAAAAATTTAAAAATCTAATAATTGAAAATCACTCATAAATAAATCTACCCTTCATTGTTTTCTCTTTATATAATACATTTAGATGTATACATACATACATACATATATATATATATATACATTCCTATCTATAGATGTATACATACATATACCAAATATAAGAATAAGTGCACATATATTTTTACATTTTTGTGTCCATTTTCACTCAAGAATATAACATGATTATTTTCCCATGCATTGCATGTTTTTAAACAATTCATTTTAAAAACATATTTATTACTTCCCCCTTTTTTGAATACTGACTTCTCTTAACAAGTGTTTTCTTATTATGAATAAGATTTTGATGCAGAACTTTAGGCATAAATACTTGTGCTCATCTCTGATTTCTTTTTCTTTGTGTTAAAGTCATATTTCCTGATGTCAGATTTTGTGACTAGATTGATATTCTCTTAGTAATACTCCTAAATCTATTCTAGTCAGTATATAAATGATTTCAGTATTAAAGTTCCTGGAAGAATTGTTACAGGCTCATTGCAATGATACTGGTGAATCCTGGTTCCTGTAAATCTTTTGGCTTCTGGAAGTCTCTTTTGGACTGAATTGTGTCACATGATGATGAAAATGCAAATAAAACAGACTGAGATTTGATGGATGTCCAGATTTAATGGGGAGACTTGCATCCAGCAAACGAGAGATGAGAAAGGGCAGAAGAGGTAGGAAGGAAAGGAAAGTAAAATCAAGTTGTGGAGTCTGAAATTAGAAAGAGAAAAATCAAGTGAGTCTTTGGGCAATGGTGCCAAAGGCAACAGAAAGAACAAGATGAATGAATCAAAAAGACACCATTAGATTTCATCAGAAAGTGAGCATCATTTTGAGCAGTTTAAGTGGAGCAGAAATAAGCACAGAAGAAGTGATGGGTGGGGCATGTACCAAAGAAATGGAGTTAACACCACACAAAGCTTGAACATCTTTTCTTGCCCTGTGTTCTTTCTGCTGGTTAGAGTACTATAATACAGGCAATTTCATTCATTTTCTCATTCCACAGGTATTTATTTAGCACTAATCTATATGAGGCACTGTGCCAGGGCAAGGGAACATAGCAGTGAATAAGACAGACATGTTTCCTGCTCTGATTAAGCTTACCTTTTACTAGAGAGACAGTTACTTAACAAGGAAACAAGTCATCAAAAAAAAAGAAAGAAAGAAAAAAGTGTGAGGTGGTGATAGATGTGAGTTAAATTAGACAGAATAGAAATAGATATTGTTTAAATTGGGGGGGAAAGTTAGTTTACCTATGATAGTTAGAGTAAGTCCTTCTGAAAGGTGATATTTGGAGAAGGAGCCAGCATAGGGGATGAGCATTTTTGGCAGAAAGAACAGTAGTTAGAAATCTGGGAGATGGGAATTAACTTAGCTTTTCCTAGAAGCAGAAAGAAAGTTAATGTGACTGGAATGGAGTAGATGAAGGAAAGATTGGAGTGTCTAGTGAATGATAGGGGAGAAGATTAGACACGCAGATAGAAGCAGATGGCCTGATCTTATAGGTCCTTACAGGATTTTGAATATTGTGCAGTTGGAAATTAAGTGCAGTTGGAAATCAACTTTGATAGAGAAATAAGCCTGAAATCAAATGATTGTGCCTTTGCCTCATATAGTACAAGGGCCTGGAAATAAGATTAGCAGGTAATATGTATATCTGATTCACTTTGCTATACTATAGAACTAACACAATACTGTTTAGCAACTACACTCCAACAAAAATTTTTAAAAAATTAGCAGGTAGAGAGGACATACTCTTGTTTGGTCCATGTAAATAACTTTTCCCATTTCTTCTGGTAACTGTAGCCACTTGACCTACCCCAAACCAGGGACATCTGCTAAACAGAGCCTCACTCCCTCTGGCCTCAGGTATGCACATATCACCTAGGTCAGGCCAACCAGGATCCCATCCTCTGGCCACAGGGACTGGCCCAGGCGGGGGTATATGATTTAAGCCAGAACTATTATATTTGTTCCCTAATACAGGTGGATGCTAGATGGGAAAATCTGTCTTCATCCTCTGGGGTCACCAAACAGGGATGATGCAAGCCTGGCAACATCTGTGACCACTTCCTCCCTCTCCTACTCTAGATTTCTCCTATTCTCACCTTCTCTGCATAGACTCACTTGCGTGATTGGAAAGAATAAGGTGAACACACAGAATTAAGCTGAAAATGGAGAGGGAGAAAAAGATCTAGAGCTAGCAACTGACACACTTCCTCACTTTCTAACTATCCCAGAGGCCAACGTCTTCCTAGACTTCCTGGTTGGAGGGCCTAATCAAATAAATGTCTCTTTTTTGCTTGAAGTCGTTTGAGTTTGGTTTCTGTCACTCGCAAACCAAACAATTCTGACTACTGTTGTTGTTGTTTAGTTACTAAGATTCCTCTGTCCATGGGATGTCTCAGGCTGGAATACCAGAGTGGGTTGCCGTTTCCTCCTCCAGGGGATCTTCCCAACCCAGGGATCGAACCTGGGTCTCCTGGTGAATTTTTTACCACTGAGCCACCAGGGAAGCCCATCCTGGCTCTTACAGTATGTTAAAGAGGGGAAAGGAAATTCTGTTGACATTTACACACATTCTCCAGGCTTTCTCACTAGAAATAGGGTATGTGAACAGATGGGATGTGTATCACTTGAGACTTCAGTTTCTGCGACAAAGACACTTACAGTAAATTCTCCAATGACCAGTCGCTCTTTCTCTCATGCCTTCCTTCCAGTGATACGCTGGTAAACTGGCTTCTTTGGGGAAAAAAAGAACTCATTTGTAACATTTGGCAATTTCTGTTCTATGAATCCTCCCACTATGGCAGATTCTGCCAGCAAAATACCCGAATGTGAGAGTCAGTAAGGCCAGGCTTCAGTGCACCATCACCTTCCTCTCTCTTCCTGCATGCAGTCTCCCTCCCTCCATTCTTCCCTCTTTTGTGCAGTTAGCTTCCCTCTCTGCCATGTGTCACCTGCAAGCTCACCTAGGGTTTCCTCCCCGCCCTCCGAATCTCAACAGCATTATCATCCTGTTTGATGCCGATGACATAAGGTTATTGGAAGGAACAGAGGTTTTGGTGTTTAGTTTTAGTCACTTGCGACCTTGAATAAGTTACTTAATTACATGGAGCCTTGGTTCTCTAATCTATAAAGTAATAAACAAACAAACAAACCTTTGTCTCCCACATAATGGATATGAGGGCTATACAAGACCACTGATATGAGAAATGCCAAGTGAAAGCTTTTGTCTTTCCTAGGCTGACAGAGAGAGTGTTAACACCCCATCTGTGCCCCAGGGCATCCCCCAGCCCCCAGGGCTGGCTCTGGCCATGAACATTGCCCATGTCTCTCCCATCACTTGGGGAACTCTTTGACTGCACGGCTTTGTTTTATTCATCTTCATACCCCAGATCCTGGTTCAGTATCTGGAACATGGTAGATGCCTAATAAGTACTAAATGAATACTGTCTTTCTTACCCATTTCCTATTTGATCATGGGAAGAGATGGGAGAGAAAGAATTGGGCTGCAGAAGAAATAGGAGGAAAAGATTTGGGGCCGAGGAGACTGTTTGGGATGGATGTGGGCTGCCAGCGCAGCAGGTGGGCAAGGGTGGGAAGGCTGGCATGGAAAGCTGATTTGTTAGCATATGGATTGCTGAGTTCTCCCATGGGCCCAGCTCATTAGTTTACTTGGTACACAAAGCTGAACAGAGCCCAGGGGAAAGATAAATCACCCAATAGCATTCATTCTTTTTCCTCTCTTGTTTATCTTAACTGCTAGTGCTCATGTCATATCTTTAAGTGTCTTTCACTGATTGCCTTTTTGTTTTAAATCTTTAAGTTACTTTTTTCCTTCTTGTCCTGGAGATATATGAACCAAAGCCAATAAAGTAAGAGCTCTCTTTTTCCTTCACAGCTCTGAAAGCTTTACATAAGTGTTTCTTCACTTCTATTTTATGGCCAGGACCAGATGCAGAAGTGCTAAAATATTTTGATAAGAGCTGTCCTGGCAGTACTTCTTGCTTTTACAGCTATCCAGAGGGAGAGAATTAGCTAGGAAGTCAGCCCACAGAGAGGAGAAGGAAGCTATGAAATCTCTCTACTGACCGAGATTCTCAATTAGTTCAAAAAATCACTTGGATGAAGAGAGAGAAAATTTAGGCTATAGAGCTTTCAAAATGAAAACTAGTAAGTAAATTTGAAGGCCATCATAATCCCTAACATTTATGGGAATGAGCTCTTTTGAAATTTATAAAATGCCTTTAAATACAAACATATTCTGAGACCTCGAGTTAAACACACACTTCCCAATCCCATAGTAGGAACTGTTAGTATCCTCATGGAACAGTTGAAACTAAGGCCCAGAGAGATTAAGTGATTTGCCCAAGTTTCCATAGCTCAGTGATCCCTAATCGTTCTGGCTCCAGGGACCGGTTTCGTGGAGATAACTTTTCCATGGACCAGGGTTGGGGGGATGGTTTCAGGATGAGTCAAGGGCATTACATTTATTGTGTACTTTATTTGATTTTGTGGCAATCTCAGGATATTCTGCTTTGACTTTAGGATTAGGGTTATGTTCCTGTGAGAATCTAATGATATGGTCGATCTGACAGGAGACAGAGCTCAGGCAGTAATTTGAGTGATGGGGAATGGTTGTAAATACAGATGAAGCTTTACTTGCTCACCTGCTGCTTACCTCCTACTGTGTGTCCTCGGTACCGGTCCATGATCCTGGGGGTTGAGGACTCATGACATAGCTGGCCAGTGGTGATACTGGCATTTAATCACTATCATGTTTAGTTGTCCGGTCATGTCTGACTCTCTGCAACCACATGGACTGTAGCTCACGAGGCTCCTCTGTCCATGAGATTCTCCAGGCAAGAATACTGGAGTGGGTAGCCATTCCTTTCTCCAAGGGATCTTCCTAACTCAGGGATTGAACTCGGGTCTCCTCCATTGAAGGCAAACTCTTTACCATCTGAGCTACCAGGGAAGCATTGCCTCTCATCTGTTTTGCGGAGAAAACATCAGAAGTGTAGCAAGGCTGAGTTGTACAAGATGCCATGGAACAGGAAGCAGAAGGGTGACATTTTTTCTTTCTCCACTCGGCAATGGGGTCATCACCTCACTCTGAGCCTGTCTTTGTCTCATATTCTTTTCCACCTTAAAACTTTCCCTTCATCTTGACCACCCTTTTGTTTCACTTCATTCCACCTCATTCTGCCCTCTCGGTGTCCTTTGGGGGGCTCCGTTTTCATCCCTCCTCCTAGGGTCCACACATGTGTTCGTGTTTCAGGTGATCTCGCTGGGTCCTGACCTTGCGCCAGGAACCCATCCCCATGCATACAAATATTAACTCATTTTTATCCCCCACAACAAACCTATAAAGCAAACACTATGATTATCCTTATTTTCCAGATGAAAAAAATCAAGTCACCTCACCTGCCCAAGATCACACAGCTAATAGGCAAAGAAGCCAAGCATCAAAGCTGAGCAATCTGGCTTCAAAACCTCATCCTAAATCATTCAACTGCCTCTCTCTGGGAACTTGACTTTACCTGTATCTGTCCTTCAGGATACATTCACGCATAGCTTTGCCTGGACATAGATGTTCTGGGTGTCATTGCTCCCTCTTCCTTTCCATTGTGTGAAGTTAGGCAGTATGGGCTGGGAAGTGGCTTTCAAGAAAGGAATTTGTAAGGGATATAGATGAGATGGAATTAAAATTTACAGTCTCTGAGTTTCAGTTCAGGATTCCATTTATTCATTAGTTTGTTCGTTCATCAGCCTGATGTTGCCTGAGACCTCCTTGAGAGGCAGCAGCAAAAACTAAACAATGAAGCTACTTAAAGGATGGCTCATAATGATAAACTGTTTGTTGACTAGTTCATGGTATGTCTGCAGCTATAGGAAATACGTCATTTTCCAAAGGAAGAGAGAAATGTAGCCTGACAGAAGGGAGGATAACCAACATGGGAATAGGTAATAAAATAAAAATTCTGAATCCAATTTCCTTTGGTAAGATGTATTAGATTTTAATCATCTAAAGCAAATGGCTGAAACCCACTGAAAGCCAGATCAGCTAAATTTTGCCTCATGTTTGTTTACGTAAGCATCTTCCTTCATTTGCCATTAGATTGAAAGCTCCTTGCATATAACACTGAAGGTTACTCATCTTGGTCTCCTGCTAAATGCCTGGCACATTGCCTGGCACATAGCAGGTGCTCAATAAATGTTTATTAAATTGAATTAAAAAGAAAACGTTCATTACTTATCAATTCTACACTCACCCCCAGAGAAAAAAGAGTAAATGTGATGTTATGCTCTATTAAGTGCAAAAATGAAAACAAATACCATCTCAAGGTTGTTAATTTAAGAATGCTGGGAGTCTGAAATGAAACCTCTCCACAATGGAGAACTGCTTGCAAAGCATTTTCTATATCAAGGTTTACTATAACAATACCACAGAATAGTCCAAAGCCTTTCTATTTTAATTCCCAATTTTCCAAGATCAAAGAATAAAAACTCTATGAAAAGCACAAATAGTCACTCATTATATTTGATCTCAATTTACAGTTTGTCTTTTAACCTACTTATGTTTGAGGTAGAAGAACACGGGATTAGAAATAGGCTTGTTAATTTTTCTGGATATGTTCAAGCTGTTTTTTTTTGGTTGGGGGGGGAGAAATATAAAAATATAAAACCCTTATCCTTTTCACTGACATAAGAACAAATTGTGTGAGACACACGAGGATCAGGCAAATGTAATTAAAAAATAAAATCTGTATTTATTTACTTATCTTTATTGAAGTATAGTGGATTTACAGTGTTGCGCGATTTCTGGTATACAGTAAAGTGATTCAGCTATACATAGTTTCCCAGGTATATGGTAAGACCTTGTTGTTTATCTATTTTATATATAGTAGCTTGTATCTGCTAATCCCAAACTCCCTCCACTCCCTTCCCCCTTTGGTAACCAGAAGTTTGTTTTCCATGTCTGTGAGTCTGTTTCATAAATAGTTCATGTATGTCTTATTTTAGATTCCACATATAAGTTATATGATATGGTAGTTGTCTTTCTCTGTCTGACTTCACTGAGTGTGATAATCTCTAGGTCCTTCCATGTTGCTGCAAAGGGCATTATCCCATTCCCTTATATGGCTAAGTAGTCAAAAACAAAATCTTTATTACTCCTCAGGAAGGTGTTTGGAAAAGGCGTTTAGGTCAGTTAACAAGTGTGCCTGCTGAGACTATGTCCCAGGTTAAGTTTGCTTATCATCCTGCTATGTCAGCCTTAGTCAAAACCAAACAGCCTCCGATCTCTGTCACAGGGGTCTGCCCCTTAAAATTTATGGCAGACTCCAGGAGCCTGAGTGCCTGGTCCCTGCAGACATGTAGATCCCTAGGAAGAGGGAAAAGGACTGGCATAAGCACACTCGGTTTGGTCTGCCAGATAGAAAGTTAAGCCTATTTTCCTGGAAGAGGTAAGAAAAAGGATGGAGCAAAGACTTAGTACATTATCCTTATGGCAGTCCCTTCACAAAAAAGATGAAGAGCAGGGACTAATTGTTCCAATACATAACATATTTTACAACAGACGTACTCTATTGCCAATAACTTGTAAACAATTTGAATTTTATCTTTTAGCAGTGTTTTATTGAGTCCTATGTGCCAGGCACTATACTAAAAGCTTTACAAATGTGTTGGCTCATTTGATCCTGAAAATAACCCTTTAAGGGAAAATAGTTTGGTGTTTCCTCAACAAGTTTAACTTGGAATTACCATATGCCCCAGAAGTTCCACTCCTGGATACATATCCAAAAGAACTGGGAACAGGTGCCTAAATAAAAACTTGTACACAAGTGTTCATAGCAACACTGTTCACAATAGCCAAAAGGTGGGAACAACCCAAGTGTATATAAACAGATGAACAGTGAAACAAAATGTGGTCTATTACAATGGACTATTACTCAGCCATTAAAGGAATGAAATACTGATACGTGCTACAACGTGGATAAACCTTAAAATCACTATGTTAAGTGAAAGAAATCAGGCAAATCCATAGAGACGGAAAACTGACTGGTGGTTGCCAGAAGCTAAAAGGAGTAAAGAATGGAGCATGATTGCTTAATGGATACAGTTTCCTTTTGGGGTGATGAAAAATTCTTGGAAATAGATAGTGGTAATGGTTATACAACACTGTGCACTTCATGCCATTGGACTATACACTTTAAACTGGTTTAAATGGTACATTTTGTTATATGTCATTTATCACAATAAAAAACATATATAATCTTAGGAGGTAGGTTTCATTATCCCAACTTTACAGATAAGAAGACTGAGGTGCTAAGAGAAATCAAGGAAATTGCCATCAGACAGGGGGTGAATCTAAGTTTTGTGCGGTCTGAATTTTTTACAATTTAAGAAAAATATACAAAATTATAATTATAATTATAATTATGAAACTAAACTGCTAGGGTACTTCCAAAAGTCTAAGGATCTTTGTAAGGGAGAACACTGAAGCTTAGCTGTAATTAGCCCAAAGGTAAATTCACATTTATTCTTAGTATGTAGAACTGGGAAATGAAAAAAACTAAAAATCTGTAGTTCCATTTTCAATAACAGCAAAAGCTGTAACACTTAGCTTTTGTAATGTAATATTTAGGAGTAAATTTAACAAAAAATGTGTCAGATTTCTGCAAGAGAAACTACAAAACATTGCTAGGAGAAGTTTTAAAGGACCTAAATAAATGGAGAGCTGTGCCATGTTTAAGAATTGGAAGATTTAATATTAAAATGTCAGTTCTCCCCATACTGATTTATCAATTCAAAGCAATTCCACTCATAATCCCACCACAGCTGTTTTTCATAGAAATTCTCAAACTAGCTCAAATTTATATATAAAGTACCTAGATTGCCAAAGAAATGCTGAAAAATAAAAAATTCAAGGACTTACACTGGCTTCAATACTTGGAATAAAGCTACACTATCAAGATAGAGTATTACTAAGAGAGAAAAATAAATAAATGGAACCAAACAGAATGCACAAGTATAAGACCATTTGTACAGTCAAATGATTTTCAACAAAGGTGCTGTAACAGTCCAATGAGGAAAGAGAATTGTTTTCAATGGATGATGCTAGAATAACTGGACATCTATATGGAAAAATGAGTAGGCAGAGCCAGAAATTGACCCTAGGTCTGTCTGCCTCCGTCTGTACCCCTTCACACTACCTCTCTCCCCACCTTGCTTTGTCCTTGCCCTGCCTAAACTCTCTCTGGCTACAGACTTCAGAAAAGAGACTCTGAAACTTGAGACAGTGAGGCCTCTGAATCAATCTTAGGGCCAATTATTTGCTAGGAAGATTAAGGGAATGGAATCTTGACTCTGAAGGGGGTTACTTGCTTTGGGTCTTGAGAGGCCTGGGACCCTACTACCTGTTGTCAGAAAGGGATTTAGGAAGTCTATCAGACAGGAAATAAAACTCATAGTACATTTTCACTGTCAGTCAAATGATTGAAGCCTGCTCTCAGAGGTCACCCGTAGAGAAGGAGGAATTCTGAACTTGCACTCAGAATTCTTGGGTTCTGTTCTCTCTGGCTCTATACGACTCTGGATGTGTCCTTAATTCTTCTTTAATCCTTGGATTCCTCACCTGAAAAATATCTCCTCTGTTTTACCCTATGGGTTGCCATTAAGTTCGAATAAAATAGAATATTAAACTATCCTTTGAAGACTATGAAACCTTACATGATATAATTTATCACAGTTCTGTGTATACTCTGTGTGAATTGAAATAAGTAATATTACCTTGTCTATTCTAAATTCAAAATTTACACATTAAGTTTATTCTATAATTATTTTTCTTGTTCCTTTTATATTTATAAAATAAATCAAACATTCTAGCAATGATTCAGAATTCCTTTATTAGTGCAGCTTTTGAATCAGAGATACCTGTTTTAATTCCACCTATACACTTATTTCACTCATTGAGTTTTTAAAAATTTCACCTACTAATTAATCAATTCATTGTGTTCAATAAGTTCTTATTTAGTGCCTACTATGGGTAAGACACTGTTATGTGCAAGCAGTAGATGGATGAAAAGACATAATCTCTGTCTACAAAAAGCTTAGGCTGGTGAGGATACAGACATATCCTTAAAAAGCCAAATATGATATAATGTCACCATTGCTATAAAGGACTTATTTACAAGGTACTACCCTGAAGGAGGAGCATCTTTGGGTAAGTATCACAATAGGCTTCACAAAGGATGTGATCTTCCAAGTTGGAATTGAAAGGAGAAAAATGATTTTACCAAAACAGTCTAAGGTAGATGGGCACCATAATTCAAGGACATATACCAAGGCAGGAAATAGCATGTTGGAGAATTGCAAGAGAGTTTAACATATGTAGAGTTTAAAGTTAGAATAGGTGTGACCAGAGAAGAGACTGGAAGACCTGGCATAGAGTAATAAGATCAGCTCTGTGGGTTAGAAAGTAAAACGTGGCCAGTGGAGGACAATGTGGGGGGCTGGCTGGAGGTGGGGACAGGGGAACAGGCAGACGGGACCAAAGAATATTCTCCGCGCTGTCAGAACTCATTTGGGAACTTCTAGACCCTGACCAGTAACTACTGATTCCTGGTAAGGGTCTTGTTTCCTATGAAAAAGTAGGAAAACCTGTTAAGCGGTCATTGCAATGGTCCAGACTGAACTAAACTCGTGGTTGTAAGCCTCGTCAGAGGATACTGATCTGAGATTCATTTAAGAAGCAGAACCAATAGGATTTAACAATTAGTTAATTGAATATAGTGAGTGAGAAAGAGAGAAACTCCGCTCCATCCCAGGTTACTGACATGACCTTGGATACAGTGCCTGACCATCCCAATTCTCAGCTTCCTCATTTAGAAAACTGGGTGTAGTAACACCTAATCTGTAAGGTTGTTGGGAGCCTTGAAGGTGCTCAGTGTAAAAGCACCTATCAGAGGGCTTTGTACAAAATAGATTTTCCACAAAGACTGGTTTTCCCCCCTACTTCCTTCTCGTATCCTCAGCCCACACTGCACAAGAGCTCTTCTGAGTTATGGAGACTTAGCTCTTAGAGACACTTATGCTGGACACTAAAAACATTGGAGTTAAAGGCTCTGGTCCACGCGTTCTCCCCTAATAAACATCTCTGGAGTTTTCATGATAAAGCCACTTCCAGGCTGGATAGACCATGTTTGGGGTTCAGGTGGCAATTCTTAAGCTATCTGAGGAAGCAATCAGCAGTTCCTGGTAAAGGCCTGGAAGTTCCCGGAGGAGTTCTGACTGTGTGGACCATATTCTTTGGTCCCAGAATTCAGTTAACATTGTTCTCACCTCTTTGATACAAGCTGATGGAGCTGGTACCCTACGGCTCTCCTAGGGCCCAACAGGGCTCCTTATCTCTTTACCACAATGAAGAATTCTGGATTTCCCTTCAGTCCACATAAGATCTCCCTGATTCCCATTTAGAGACTCCAAATTTTTCTCATTTTCCTACCATGGCAGAGGTCACTCAGGCCTTAAACACAACTTTAGGAAACACTACTCCAATCCTGCCCTTTCTCTCAGCTCAGTTAAGTTGCTCAGTTGTGTCCGACTCTTTGTGACCCCATGGACTGTAGCATGCCAGGCTTCCCTGTCCATCACCAACTCCCAGAGCTTGCTCAAACTCATATCCATCGAACCATCTCATTCTCTGTTGTCCCCTTCTTCTCCTGCCTTCAGTCTTTCCCACAGCATCAGGATCTTTTTCAATGGGTCAGTTCTTCACATCAGGTGGCCAAAGTATTAGAGTTTCAGCTTCAGCATCATTCCTTCAGATAAATATTCAGGACTGATTTCCTTTAGGATTGATTGGTTTGATTTCCTTGTGGTCCAAGGAACTCTCAAAAGTCTTCTCTAATACCACAGTTCAAAAGCATCAATTCTTCAGTGCTCAGCTTTCTGCAGTCCTTCATCGTAGTGTCTTGACTGGATGTCCAGGTACCATTAGAGAAAGCAATACTTGGCGAGAGACAAGATGCTGTGTGACACATCCCTGAGAAGATGGAAGCAGATTTTGGAAAAAGTTGACTACAAAAGCTACTGCCTAGAGAGGTGTTGATTGAAAGGCCTGCAGTCTTCAGAGGCTAAGATAATTAAGAATTTAAGAGCTTTCTTAAATTAAATGTTCCCTTTATTTCTGACTGGCATTTCTTGGATGTTATTGCTGAAAAGGAGGGGACTTGTGGGTAACAATATTCTTATCCATGAATAATAATTAACTACCTCTGGCTTCCAGGGTCACTATACCTAATCAGGATTTATGCTGCTCTTTTGAAAACCAGAGCAGCTCTGAAAATTTTCCTTTGTTAACCCATTTTCCTTTCCTCAGCAGATCAGCACTACAGACCATTCAGATCCTGAGCTCCTGGGAATTCTATTAAGACACACCAGGGGGAAGTCATTAATGATCTGCCTGCAGCAAACCTAAGCTCTGCTTCTTATCCCCGATACCCTCCTTTGTGATAGAACCTTGTCGAATGGTGTGCAATGATGTGCCAGATCTTAGGGGGAAATTGAGTTCTCCTACAGGAGCACTGAGCTGTGGGGGGAAGTTTTCTCTCCTGAGTGGTATCTGCAGCTGAGAAGGGCTGCCACACTGCCTAAGCCCAATCGTGGGCTGCAGGATGGAGGATGTGATTAAACCAGGAACATAGAAGATGGTAGCAGTCCTTGCCTGGCTGCTCAGAAGTCCATAGATGTAATTAAGACAAGTAAGTCAGGGGTCTTATAGGACATGTAATTCAGGGTAGTCGTAGGGACCAAGTTATAATTATTGCAATAAAAATTCACACACAGTGAATTCTTAATTATCTGATAATGAAGTTCAAGAGAGGGTACCAGAACTGCAAAGATAATCCAAAAAGCTAATTTCAGATACATGTTCTCTATCATCCAACATTTATCCAGGGCAGTGAATTTACTCTCTAGTGATAATAGTTCATGTTTATGTGTGACCTCTCATATATCATAGGTATGAGTGAGTTTCAAGGATGTTTTTAGCAGCAGATATATAGTATCAAAGAAAATCTCCTCTAACATCTCATAATACAAAGCAGATAAAAGTGGAGCTGCTCTGGTGCAGCCAGACCTCGAGACACTAGAGCTCTTTCCCTTAGGATAATTCCTCCCTTCCAAGTGCCCCATTCCCCTATTAAAGCCATAGCTTCTGAGGGACCACTCAGGAAGTCTGGAACCCAGAAGAATGCAATTAAAAAATTGGCAACATTAGCTCTTGACTATCATGTGCCCTATAAAGCAGATACGTCAGGAATTAATATTCTTCTTTTCCTGATAAGGTTCAGGGAGGCTGGGTTACACAGGTAGTAACCAGTGGACCTGGAACTTGAACTCAACCTTCTGATGCCAAATTTAATATCCTCTTAACTCTACCTATGTTCACTTTCTGAGGCTACCCTCTAGTGTTGGGATGTCTTAAGAAGAAAATTCATCAAAGGAAAAATTAAGGGATGAGGTATTAGTTCAAAAGAGAGCCTTCCATGTTTGCTGAATTGTCCTTTCCCCATTCTCCACGTGACAAATCAACCATTGGTCTGATGAGGAGAGTTGAGATGGAATGAGAGATGTTTTCTGTCTCACTGATCACCTTTAGTGATTGGAATTTCAATTTCTTAATAATTTCTGTCACTTCCTGGTTGTGTCTAAATATTTAGGCAGATCCATGCAGAGTGGATTTGCGTACTTGATGTGTTGCATATATTTTTGTGCTCTGATTGTCAGTCATGGGGAAACTCATGCCACAGAAAGCAGATGTGATCTGACAGTCGCCAAATGTGGTTCTCACTGTTCCCAGCATTCCCTGCGCCTCTCAAAGGCAGGACTAATTTCTGTCTTTGGGCCACAGACTCTCGGAGAACTCGACCACCTGACATTTACTTTCTATATTCACTTTCTGTGAAATCTTAGGCATTTCCATGGCTTTAATTACATCCCTAAACACTAGTGAGTCTCAATTCTATATCTTTAGCCCTATCCTCTCTCTTAAGTTCCAGGCCTACATTTCTAATTACCTACTAGACATGTGTATTTGGAAGCATACATACCTACTGTTTCAAAATTAGATATTTCTATCAAAAACAGTGCCTCTTGAGTTTTCTGTCTGAGTTAACACTGCTGCCACTTACCTCACAACAAAACTAGAAAACTCAGTTTCCTTAAACCCCTCCCTTCCCTCACTTTCAACTAACTACCAATACACTGAGATTCAACACTTTAAATAGCTCCTGTCTTTAGTTCTCCCTTCCCCTTCCAGTTCCCATCATCTTAGTTCAGTCCTTCCACTTGACTATTATAATAGTTTAATGGGTGCTTCTCCAATTAGCCTAACTGGTCTCCTTCTATTACAATTCATCATCCCTTCTGCTGCCCCTACACTTAACCTGAGATGAACTCATAAAGGATCTACACAGTTGATCCCTGATCCATCTGGCCAGCCTCTATTCTCATCACAACTCATTCTTCTCTTCTCCTTAATCCCCAAATCCATCCATCCAGTCGGAAATTCCTCCTGACCAGTTTAGACATATACCTCATAGCCACCCTGCCGTGCTGTTCCCACTGCTGTTCAACCAGGAGATTGCTAACCCTCATCATTCTTTGCCTGCTCTCTTGCATTCAGCCGAGATTGCAACTGATCTCTCTGTTCTCAGTCTACCTTCACTGAGGTTTCTTTTTTCAGTGTATCCATGTATTAATTGCTATAGCTTTATTTTTTAATTATTTTTATTGAAGTATAATTGATTTACAATGTTGTGTTGGTTTCTGGTATATAGCAAAGTGACTCAGTTATATACACAGACACATATATGTATTTATTCTCTTTCAGATTCTTTTCCATTATGGGTTATTACAAGATTCTGAATATACTTTCCTGTCTCATAAAGTAGAACCTTATTGGTTATATCTATTTTACATATAGTAGTGTGCATCTGTTATCCCCAAACTCCTAATTTATCTCTCCCACCTCTTCCTCCTTTGGTAAGCATGTTTGTTTTCTATGTCTGTGAGTCTATTTCTGTTTTGTAAATAAGTTCATTTGTATCTTTTTTTTAGAATCCATATATAAGTGATAACATATGATATCTGTTTTTCTCTGACTGACTTAATATCTAAGTCTCTAGGTCACCCACGTTGCTGCAAATAGCATTATTTCAAGTGAATTCAGGTTATTTTGTAAGATATGTGTTCTCTTGCTACATACTCTTAGAATTGCCTTTTGGAATTTGAAGTTATTACATCCCACTATAAGTCTTAGATGATAATTTTTTTTTCCTTATCTTTTTGGTACTCTAATAGCCTTTCAGTCTGAAATATTTTTTATTTCAGTCTAAAATCTTTTACCCTGGGAATTTTCAGTCACTATTTACTTATATTTCCTTTACAAATTATCCATTGTTGCATAATAAATTACCCCCAAACACAGTGGCTTAAAGGAACAACAATGATTTCTTAAGGTTCTGAGTTGTCTAGGTGGTTCTATTGGTTTTATAGGTCATGCTCCCGTGTCTGCCTTCAGCTGAAGGGAACCCAGTGGACAAGGCTCCTCTTGTCAGCTGGGCTGACTAGGCTTTTCTCATCATGGGGTCTTTCATCCGTAAGGAGGCTCAGCTAGGCTTCCTCACACAGCCTGCGCAGTGTGCGCAGGCGCTTCTGAAGTCTCCGCTTCCTTCAAGTGTACTGATATTAATTAGCCAAAGTAAATCAGGGGAAGTCACATAATCACATGTGCTCCAGCACAGGTTCTTACATCTCTACTTGCTTTACCGATATCCAGTTTGTCAAAGTAAAGCCCATGATCAAGCTCAGCACCCATGTGAGAGGACACTGATTCTACATTGCGGGCGGTGTGGTTCACTCGGGGCCACAGTGTTACAACCGACCACGTGTGCATGTACGCTCAGTCACTTCAGCCATGTCTAACTCTTGGCAACCCCATGGACTGTAGCCTGCCATGCTTTTCAGTCCATGGGATTCTCCAGGCAAGAGTGCTAGAGTGGGTTGCCATGCCCTTGTCCAGGGGATCTTCATAATCCAGGGACCAAACCCACATCTCCTGCGTCTCTTGCATTGTAGTGAGATTCTTTTCTGCTGAGCCAGCGGGGAAGCCCACAACCTATCACATCTCCTTCTATTCACTTTTTTCTTTCCTTCTGGAAGTCCTGTTAAAATCCTCACTTCTTGCTTCCATTACTCTTACCTTTTCTAATTTATTTTTCCTCACTTCATTTCTTCCTAATGCCTTGTGAGATAGTTGCTCAATCTTATCTTTTGTTCATTTGTTCAATTTTGTCTGTATCCATTCTGTTCTTTAATCTCTTTGAGTTCTTAATTAAACTGCTCTATTTTTCCTACCTGGTATTCTTACTTGATCTTAAAAAAATTACTGTATTCACTTCATGTTATTATATTATTTGTCCCTCTTTGTATACATTATATTCTCTTCAATTTTTAAAATCTAGCTTATCTAGTATGAATAATTTAGTTTATTATTTTTCTTTGATTAGTGGCTGCATTCCTTAGCTATCTGGGTACTTTTCATTTAACTTCTAGGTGTCAGCTCTTCGTTTATGTGCCCTTAGTGGAGGGAAGCCTAAAGTCAGCCTCTCATTTATGTCATTCCTGCAGATTTAAAGGAGGATGAGATGGCCCCCTAGGGAAGAGAAGCAGTGGATCAGAGTCTGGGTTTGACTATTCCTGACTGCTGCCTTCTAATAAGGTGATCTTGTCCCCATAGTCTGAGTCCTCATGTTTCTGTCCTTGGCACTGGTTTGTTTGTTTGTTTCTTTGTTTTTGCTTTAACAGGAGTTTTACTTTCTCCACAGGAAGGCAGGAAGAATGGACCCCTTGGTCTAAACTTTTCTCCCATGGCCATCCATTCCCCCCTTCTCACACCAGGCTTCTAGACTCACATAATGGTAATTCCGCAAGCCTCTGCTGGCCTGAGATTCTATTTTCCTGTCTCTCAATAATGTTGAGGTAAGCAACAATCCACTCAAAGCTCTTCTCTTTTAAAATCTTTTGGAAAAGTTTTCTTCACTTTGATTCTTACTCTCAAGGGAGAGTTGGCCACAGGCCATCTATGCTGGCATTTGGAGTCTGAAAACTCCCCTCACAGGTCTTTCAAACTTAACACCTTTATGAAATCCCCTCCTGGTGAAGATGAGTACTTATTAGTAATCTCTAGGTTTTCTGGCTCTTAGAACTGACTTTGCTCTGCTGCCTTCCATTCTGGTAGTGTGTCTGTTTTGCTATCTTAGGGGTCATCTCTATTTTTGTTGTAGGGGGATACTCAGGAAAATTAAAGATCACATCATCTTGGCCACCATCTTGCCTCTAGTCCACTTCTAGCTTCACTTTTTCATCTCAATGACAGTGCAATTTTCTGATACACTAAACTGATGAGATTTTTTCTGGTTCAAACACATTCAAGAGTTTAGCTTTCTTTTTCTTATTGGACAACACCCCAAATCCCTGAGGCCCTCCACTTTCTCAGTTGAGTTTAGTCACTCAGTTGTGTGTGACTTTTTATGACCCCATGGACTGTAGCATGCCAGGCTTCCCTGTCCTTCACCAACTCCCAGAGTTTACTCAAACTCATGTCCATTGAGTCAGTGATGCCATCCAACCATCTCATCCTGTCGTCCCTCTGTTCTCCTCCTGCTTTAAATCTTTCCCAGCATCAGGGTATTTTCTAATGAGTCAGTTCTTCACATGAGGTGGCCAAAGTATTGGAGTTTCAGCTTCAGCATCAGTCCTTCCAATGAATATTCAGGACTGATCTCCTTTAGGATGAACTGGTTGGATCTCCTTGCAGTCCAAAGAACTCTCAAGAGTATTCTCCAACACAACAGTTCAAAAGCATCAGTTCTTCAGTGCTCAGCTTTCTTTATAGTCCAACTCTCATATTCATATATGATTATTGGAAAAACCATAGCTTTGACTAGATGGGCCTTTGTTGACAAAGTAATATCTCTGCTTTTTAATATACTGTCTAGGTTGGTCATAACTTTCCTTCCAAGGAGCAAGTGTCTGTTAATTTTATGCCTGCAGTCACCATCTGCAGTGATTTTAGAGTCCCCCAAAAGAAAGTCTGCCATTGTTTCCATTGTTTCCCCATCTAGGAAGCATCACTACAAACAAAGATAGTGGAAGTGATGAAATTCCAATTTCAAATCCTAAAAGGTGATGATGTGAAAGTGCTGCACACAATATGGCAGCAAATTTGGAATACTCAGTAGTGGCCAGATGCCATGATCTTAGTTTTCTGAATGTTGAGCTTTAAGCCAACTTTTCCACTCTCCTCTTTTACTTTCATCAAGAGGCGCTTTAGTTCTTGTTCACTTTCTGCCATAAGTATGGTGTCATCTGCATATCTGAGGTTATTGATATTTCACCTAGCAATCTTGATTCCAGCTTGTGCTTCATCCAGCCCAGCATTTCTCATGATGTACTCTGCATATAAGTTAAATAAGCAGGGTGACAATATACAGCCTTGATGTAGTCCTTTCCTGATTTGGAATTAGTCTGTTGTTTCATGTCCTGTTCTGTTGTTTCTTGACTGCATACAGATTTCTCAGGAGGCAGGTCAGGTGATCTGGTATTCCCATCTCTTGAAGAATTTTCCACGGTTTGTTGTGATCCACAAAAAGGCTTTGGGCTAGTCAAAAAGCAGAAGTAGTTATTTTTCTGGAACTCTCTCTTTTTTTTAATGATCCAGTGGATGTTGGCAATTTGATCTTGGGTTCCTCTGCCTTTTCTAAATCTAGCTTGAACATCTGGAAGTTCATGGTTCTTGTACTGTTGAAAACTGGCTTGGAGAATTTTGAGCATTACTTCACTAGTGTGTGAGATGAATGCAATTGTGCAGTAGTTTGAGCATTTTTTGGCATCGCCTTTCTTTGGGATTCAAATGAAAGCTGTCCTTTTCCAGTCCTATGGCCACTGCTGAATTTTCCAAATTTTCTGGCATATTGAGTGCAGCGCTTTCACAGCATCATCTTTTAGGATTTGAAGTAGCTCAACCGGAATTCCATCACCTCCACTAGCTTTGTAGTGATGCTTCCTAAGGCCCACTTGACTTCGCATTCCAGGATGTCTGGCTCTAAGTGAGTGATCATACCAGTGTGATCAGCTTCCCTTCTTTTGCAGCCTTGTTTCTCACTTCACACAATGTTTTTCTTTCTTGGAGAACAAATAAGGCTCCTTCCTTCCTCTGCTAAGAATGTTTCCCTAACCTTGAACACTCCCAGTCCTATCTTCTAGCTCACCACATCTTCATTATTCTCCAGGACCTGTTAAGTCTTGTGTTTTTTAAGACTTCCCTTCCCATCCTCTCCTGTAAACAATTATATTTATTGAGCACTTATAGTTAAATGCCAAGCAACGCTCTAGTTAATCCTGATGAGAATCCTATGAGAGACAGCAATTATTATCTGGCTTTAAGAAAACAGAAACTCAGTGGCTAAATAGAATGTGGACAAAGTAACAGTCAGTGACAGAATGTCAATTTAAACGTAACTTGAGTCTTCAGAGATTACACTCTGAAGTATTTCACTACTCAGGTCTTAGAGATGCAACTTAATGTTTTGGTCAACATCCTTGCAGATGTTTCTTTTTCTGTCTTTCTGTTTCTAGGTATACAGATACATGTGCTCTGTCATCTCTCTCCCTCCCACTTTCTCTGTCTCTCTCAGACACACACTCACGTAGATAGAAAGTTCTGCATCAACTTCATATAAAATGCATACATCACTCCCTTGGTGTTTAAAGTTATTAGCTACAGAAGCAGGAGCAGTCCTGTCTAGTCCTGCCTTCCAACTAGATTTAAAATTCCTTGCTGGCCTCTTGATTCTGAATATCTCCCTTCATATTGCAAGTAACTCAGTACTGAGCCCTGAGTAGGAGCCTTGTGCATGCTTGTTGATAGACTAACAGAAAGAAAGGATATAATTGGAAAATGTTCATTTACAGATAGAGTCACTGATATATTGTCACAAAGCTCTATGGAGACAGGAGAAATGCCTCATCTCCCCCTAGTCTCACACTTCTAGGTGACTTTAAGCAATATACTTGGGCTTCCCTGGTGGCTCAGTGGTAAAGAATCCATCTGCCAATGCAGGAGACGCCAGTTCAATCCCTGGGTTGAGAAGAGCCCCTGGAGAAGGAAATGGCAACCCACTCGTTTTCTTGCCTGGAAAATCCCATGGACAGAAGAGCTTGACAGACTATAGTCCATGGGGTCACAAAGAGTCAGACATGACTTAGTGACTGAGCATGCATGCACTAAAGCAAGATACTTAGGTGTGAAGGCTAAGAAATGAAGATCCTGTCTGCAGCTGTGAAGGATGGCCAGG
The DNA here is from genome assembly GCA_007570785.1 of Antilocapra americana. Taxonomy (NCBI): domain Eukaryota; kingdom Metazoa; phylum Chordata; class Mammalia; order Artiodactyla; family Antilocapridae; genus Antilocapra; species Antilocapra americana. The sequence goes on from ML661955.1 coordinate 3,925,326, forward strand.
CGTATCTATCATGGTCATCAGCTTACATTCTGTGGAGGGAGATTCAGAGCAGAAGGGAGTTGACATCTATCAGCTGCTATGAGCTTCCTGCAGTCAGGACCACACATGTACCAAGGATAATTGCTGGGGGGAGGAGGAGGCAGAAACCAGAGGGCCGGTCCTTGTGCTCACCCAGCAGGATGTGAAAAATTCAGCTGGGTTCTTTTTATAGTTTCAATCATCCCTGGTAATGAAGAGTCTGCAATTAGAACTCAGCTGGCAGTTGTGTTGGGGATGTGTGAGGCAGAATAGAATCCCAGGTCTGCAGGAGGGCAGGCCTGTTTGTCAGAAAGGCTTGAAGGCGCTGCTGGGAACAAACGATGTGATGTAAGGACGAGAGCTATTTTTACAGACCATTTTCAAGCCATAATCACTCCTTAAATAAGTTCCACTTGGGCATTACAGCTTTAACATTTTATTAAGACTGCATTCAGCTCTCAATTATCTGTACAAATAGAGGGAAGTGTTAACACAGATAATAGAAAACAGCGAGACCACATTTATGTAAGCCACCACTAACTTGGAATTTATGATCATTTGACCTAAATTGATTGGAGTTTACCTGTATATATTCTTCGAAGAGAGCATTTGATAAAAAAGATTCAAGGTGGATTAACCTACTTAAGAGGAAGTACTCTCTTCAAATATGCATACGTGTGCGTGTGTGCTAAGTAGCTTCAGTCATGTCCGACTCTTTGCGACCTTATGGACTGCAGCCTGCCAGGCTTCTCTGTCCAAGGGCTTCTCCAGGAGAGAATACTGGAGTGGGTTATTGTGCCCTCCTCTAGGGGATCTTCCTGACCTGGGGACTGAGCCCGCATCTTTTACATCTACCTGAATTGGCAGGCAGGTTCTTTATCACTAGCACCGCCTGGGAAGCCCTCAAATATGCATATTAATAAGTAAATTTTTATTGAGCATTTTCTATGCATTTAGGCAGCATGCAAAACTCTTTACATGCATTATTATCCCTAATCCTCTTAGACACCTTATTAAATAGGCACTATTATTAGTCCCATTTTATAGGCAAGGAAATGGACTTTTGTCCAAGATAACATATCCAGTAAGTGGACAATTTCTGGCTCTAAATCCAGCCAAACCTGACCTGGCCACTCTTACTCTCAATTATGAAATAGTAAGCTGATAACAAGCCAATCTCTTCTAATCAGAAAAAAACAACTCTGGTTACCTCTGCAAGACATGTGCTGTTAGCCATTGGATTTATTATCACTGCTTCTTAAAAATCTCTGCAGTGAAGAATGAGGGAGAAGCATCAGTTTCTTGCTGAATTCTGCAATGCCTTTCTCATTCCTTGCTTATGTAGGTACCTCTCGGTTCCTTCTCTGTTGAATTTAAAACTCTCACTAAAACTCCTACACTATGACAATCATTCCATTTCTCTAAATTTTCTTATGAAAACAGAGAACACATCTGCTCAAATTGACATTTCTACCCTGACGAACTCATCTGGTTAGCCCCAGGCTGCAGCTTGTGGTCAAGTCATGTGTCTGTATCTGGGCTAGGCTGACACTACCTACTCCTTCCCGAGGTATAAGCCCTGGGGTCACTTGTAGTAAATAGACTGCTGGGTATAGGGCAGTGGAGGCCCCACGAAAATATGAAAGAGAAAGAAGGAAAACTCACCGCTTCTCAATGCTCTGGTGGACTTCCCTGGTGGCTCAGAGAATAAAGAATCTGCCTGCAATTCAGGAGACACGGGTTTGAACCCTGGGTCGAGAAGTTCCCCTGGAGAAGGGAATGGCTATCCACTCCAATATTCTTGCCTGGGGAATTCCATGGATAGAGGAGCCTGGTAGGCTACATTCCATGGGGTTGCAAAGAATTTGACACAACTGAGCAATTAACACTTGCAATAATACTCTGATAGTTAGAAAGCAATGAGCTTTTATACTTTTTAGAGAAGGGGTTATACTGATAGGCCCATTCATTCATATGTGAACTTAATTTTTCATGTGAGGAACAGTTATTGGTCTGTGGATATGTTACCTGAGAAAATGTGCCAGGCTTCTAGGTCAGGCATAACTTTCATAAAACATGAGTAAACACACACACACAGAGCTACTGCACACAATCAGTATATTGGAAAATCCCACTCTTCTGACACCCTAAGCCTGAAAATCCACAGGTCAAATGTGAAGTTTTGTTTATATTTAGTTATGACAATGCAGCAAGTCTTACTTAGTGGTATCTGGTGCCAACATTCTGAAAAATTCATAAGCTAGTGATGCTTCCCTCTGGATAGACCGGAGAAGTGGCTTGAGATTCCATGAGACTTAGAGATTCAAGTGGATATGACTAAAATAAGGGAAGGTTTGAGATGCTTTGTAAAATCATATTTACTAATACCACACACACACAAGAATTTTATTAAAGAAAATAAAACGGTTTGGAGAGGGTCTTCCTTGGTGGCCCAGTGGTTCAGACTCTGCATTTTCACCATAGGGGCACAGGTTTGATCCCTTGGTCAGGGAACTAAGATCCTTCAAGCAGGGATCTCAAACCTGGTGCTTGGTGACCAGATGGGATAGGGTGGGAGGTGCCAGGGAGGTTTAAGAGGGAGGGAACAGATGCATGCCTATGACTAATTCATGTTGATGTATGGCAAAAACCAATACAATATCATAAAGCAATTATCCTCCAATTAAAAATAAATTCTTTTAAAAAGAAATGAAAAGTATTGTTTTTAAAAAAGATCCCCCAAGCCATAGGGTGCAGCCCAAATACAAAAAATGAAAAAACATTTTGAAGAAATCCTGCTTTGCCCTTGGGTTGAATATTTAGTTTCACAGAAAGGCTGCTATGTTTTAATAGAGAGAGAAACCTAAGTATGTTTTTAATAGAGTGAGCTCAGCCCTTTCATGCAGATTATCCAAAACAAATCTTTTTATTTATTTTTAAATTTTTTTTCTTTACATTATCGTGTTGGTTTTGCCATACGTTGACATGAACACACATGTGTTCCCCTTCCAGAACCCCCCTCCCACCTCCCTCCCGATTCCCTCTCTCTGGGTTATCCCGGTGCACCAGCCCTGAGCACCCTGTATCAAGCATCAGACCTGGGCTGGCGATTGATTTCACATAGGATAATTTACATGTTTCAATGCCGTTCTCCCATATCATCCTACCCTTGCCCTCTCCCATAGAGTCCAAAAGACTGTTCTCTACATCTGTGTCTCTTTTGCTGTCTCGCATACAGGGTTATCATTACCATCTTTCTAAATTTCATATATATGCGTTAGTATACTGTATCGTTGTTTTTCCTTCTGGCAAAACAAATCTTTAATCTCTGGTGGTTTGCTCTAACTTCCTTCATTCCTACTATATTCAGTAGATATAAAGCAGGGAATACATGTTAATTGCAATTCAAGCAAATCTATGGTGGGAAAACATCTACATTAAAAAGAATCACCAATTACATTCCAACAACAGCTCTCCAAAGCCCTAATTTTGTGATCATCTGCTATTTTGAATGATATGTGCCAATGCTCACTGCTGTTTGTGTGGCTGATTAAGAACTGACTCTGTGCATGATCAATATTGACACACTCACATGCAGAGTTTGGGGCAATATGAAATTGTCTGCTGACTTTATTTCATGTAAGTCAGGAGACTACCCAGCCAAGCTGCTAGAAGCCTTCAGGTGGCCCCAGCAATGTTTCTGCCACCTTCCATGTCCTTCCTCTGCACGTCCTCACGTGCGTACCCCTGCCTGCCACACTTGGTCCCACCTGAGCCCCAGACCCCTGCTCCCACTGTGCCCAGATATGCATGTGTTTGGAGTAGCTTTCTCCCTAGAACATTCTTTGTACACAGCTAGGTTTACAGCCCTGAATGCTACTTAAGTTCAGGCTGGGCATGGCAGTGGGTAGTTTTGGAGTTAGACTGAGCCCTAGACTAGGCAGTAGGTGGCTGGGATATGAAAGATGGTCTGAAGAGGTAAGTTGAGGGGGCAGGTTGTAAGCAAGAAACAAATCAAACTGTGCTGCAAAGAGTCACCAGCAGCGAAAGGTAAAATGAAGAGCTGTGCAGAGCTGCCACCAGCCTGTATGGTGCATTTTAGAACTTAGGGAAAAATGAGTCTCTGTGTGTATGCAACCTGATGCTGGGGTTTGCAGCCAGACAAACAAACCTCAGGCTGGATTTCAGCCCTTGTCCCCTGGACTGGGTGCTTGTGTTCAGGATACAGACTGTACAACCCTGGAAGGTTGCCCTGGAGTCAACGGGAAGAATCTGGAAAGATCCTCTGGGGCATGGCTGGGGAAACATTATAAAGTTAAGAGCAATAAAGTCTTAGTATTAAAAAATATAAGGAAAAGAAATAAAAGTAAAAATCTCTTATCTCACCAAAAGAAACTACCATGGACACTTTCTTGAACATTCTAAAAAAATTTTTATGAATATACTAGCATGTGTAGTATTTACATAAAGTGTCCCTATAACACATACTTTTTGCACCTTACTTTTTCACTTAATGTATTTTGAAGTAATTTAATATCAGTGTAGCATAACCATCTTCTTATTTTACTGGCTCTATGGTATCTCATGACATAGATGCATTCTATTCAGCCAGTTTTTGTTACTGGATGTCTAGGTTCTTTCTTTCTTCCTTTCTCTCTATTTTTTTAGAGTTAGTGACTTATTTATATTATATTTTGGCTGTGCTGGGTCTTTGTTGCTGTATGCAAGCTTTTCTAGTTGCTGAGTGGGAGCTACTCTTCATTGTGGTGTGCAAGCTTCTCACTGTGGTGGCTTTTCTTGTGGCAGAGCACAGGCTCTAGAGTGCATGGGCTTCGGCAGTTGCACCTTGCTGGGTCTGGAGCACAGACTCAGTAGCTGTGGCACACAGGCTTAGTTGCTCCACAGCATGTGGAATCTTCCTGCGCCAGGGATTGAACCCATGTCCCCTGCACTGGCAGGTAGATTCCTAACCACTGGGCCACCAGGGAAGTCCAATTTCTGATCTCTTACTATTTTGATATTTCAGTAAATGTCTTTAAAATCGCTGTTGATATATTGGTTGGGTAAGGAGAATGATATGGAATCACAGTGTCATGTCCACTTCAGGACACTGAGACCAAAAGCTGCAGTGGAGAGGTTGACCTGATACATCTCTAGTCTTCTACAGACTTGACTTACTGTTGGTGGCTGATGCTGAGTGGGGCTTGGGGAGAGAAGGATGTGGGCAGTGCTTTAGAAACACTTGTTTTTCTCCCCATGGGTCTGACACAAACAGCAGCTCTCTTCCTAAGGAGAACCGTAGGGGGACCCATGAACTCACCTCTGCTGTGCCCACCCTCTCACCAGCCATGAGATGGAGAAAGACCTCCTTATACTTAACACCCATCACTGGATGACAAAGCAGGTGAGGTTGTGAGAACAGTCCCTGATGAATACAGATCTTGAGGAGCAGCTGTGGATTCTGCTCCACTTGGCAAACTTATTTCCAAGAAATGGGTCTTTTGAGAATTTCTCTGACTCTGGTTGCAATGCATTTCAGAACTCCCATGCTCTATTTATGCTTTCTGAGAAGAGTGGCTCAGTGGGATGAATTATGCTGAATTATGCCTGGCTCTGCTTTCAGGTTTTCTCAAATGAGAAATTGAGGAAGAAGTTACATTAATGACCTTCTTTCTTCCTGAAGGTTCAATCAAACGATAGGAAAGCAATCTACATAGTAATTATAGTACCCCTCCAAGTGAATCCCTGTGCCCCAGCAGAGAAGAAGAGTGTGGAAATCATATCTATAATGAAATTCAGACCCAACAGCTTTTAAATCACAGGGAGGTTAATTCAGGCTGCATGGTCACAAGCAAAGGTGGTGTAATATACTGGTCACGGAACAGCTCACATTGTTCTCGTAGCAGAGGGCAGCAGGAAATAAGCCAACATGGAGACAAGGCTGGTGCTAAGAGAGACCTTAATCTGGGACTGCCTGAAGTATTTTATGAAAGTACCATGGACCATTCTTGAGTTTTGAATGGAAGCCTGGCTTTTTCCAACATCAAAGGAGAAAATACAATAGTCCGAGTTCTTGTCCTAAATCTGAAAATCAAAAGATCATGAGATGAATGAATGCTAATGGTGTTAATGGATCATTTTTTAGGGGAGGTAGAGGTGTCTGGGGGGAGAAGTACATATCTCTAAACATTTGAGACTGTTCATCCACAAGCTTCCATTGGTGCCTCTGTAGGTCATCTCCATCTGTGATGCTGGGAGGATTCATTCATTCTCATGACCTAGTGTAGCATTTCTCATGTCCTTATTAATAGTGTCAATGAAATTAAATCTAGTCTTTCTTTTCTGCAATTAAATAATATTTACCTTTTAAATATGCAATAGGTCATCACTATCCTCAGGGCTCTGATGATAACTAGAAAACTACAACTTGCCAGCATTCAGTGAAATTCCTCAGTCTCTTGCCCATTCCCCTGGAGTCCATTTGCCTCTCTGTTTCTAGGTTACCTCCAGCTCTACCCAAGGCCAGCAAATTACTGAAGTCCTTGCCATTGGATCTGTACATTTTCCAGGTAGGCTTTTCAAACAAAAAGTCAGTTTTATTCCTTTTCTGTTCACTCCTGGCAAGAGCTCTGGTCCCAGCAATGTTTCTGAGGAAGCTTTCCTTCCCAAAGCCCCAACACAACTCTTGTCTCTGTTAAGCTTGAGGTTCTCCTTGGTCCTGTGCTGCCCCTTGTCACCACAAGTGGTGTCACATGTGAGGTGAGTCTTTAAGCAAGTGCTGAGTTAGAGCCAGCAAATGACTACCAACGATCCAGCAGGAACTGAACCATCTGCACCATAAGATGCTACATTAGATATCACCCTGTACTGCTGGTTTGATTTGTGTGTGTGTGTGAGTGTGTAAATCAGCACACCCCATTCTCATCTTGGGCTCCAAAATCACTGCAGATGGTGACTGCAGCTATGAAATTAAAAGACAGTTGCTCCTTGGAAGAAAAGCAATGACAAACCTAGACAACATATTAAAAAGCAGAGACATCACTTGGCCAACAAAGGTCCACATAGTCAGAGCTATGGTTTTTCCAGTAGTCATTTATAGATATGAGAGTTGGACCATAAAGAAGGGTGAATACCAAAGAATTGATGCTTTTGCATTGTAGTGCTGGAGAAGACTCTTGAGAGTCCCTTGGACTGCAAGGAGATCAAACAAGTCAATCCTAAAAGAAATCAGCCCTGAATATTCACTGGAAGGACTGAAGTGGAAGCTGAAGCTCCAATACTTTGGCCACCTGATGTGAAGAGCCTACTCATTGGAAAAGACCCTGATGCTGGGAAAGATTGAGGGCAGGAGGAGAAGGGGATGACAGAGGATGAGATGGCTGGATAGCATCATCAACTCAATGGACCTAAGTTTGAACAAACTCTGGGAAATAGGGAAGGACAGGGAAGCCTGGCATGCTGCAGTCCATGGGATCACAAAGAGTCAGACACAACTGAGCAGTTAAACAGCAACATTCTCATCTCTGTTCTAGATAATTGAACTATTTCCAAATTGTTATTAGATGTCTTAGTTCCTGTGGCTGCTGTAACAAATTATTGAATACTAGGAACTTGGTGACTTAATGCAACAGAAATGTATTATCTCACAGTTCTGGAGCCAGAAGTCTGAAATTAGTACCACAAGCCCAAACTCACGGTGTGAGCAGGGACATGCTCCCTCCACAGGCTCTCAGGAAGCATCTGTTCCTTGCTTCTTCCAGCTTCTGGTGGCTGCTGGGCGCGTTCCTTGGCTTGTGGTTGCATCATCCAGTTTTCAAGGCCAGTATCTTCAAATCTCTGTGCTGCATCTTCACACTGCCTTCTTCTCTGTGTGTCTGTGTCTAGTCTTCCTCATCTTCCCTGTATAAGATTGTACATGTGGAAGGATACATGTGATCGCATTTAGGATCCACTCAGATAATGCAGGATAACTTCTTCACAAAATCCTTAATCACATCTGCCAAGAATAAGTTAATATTACCAGTTCCTGATATCTTTGGGGAATGTTATTCAGCCTACTATACTTGCTACTGTGTATTTCTCATGTTGTTGTATATATACAATAGTTGCTTTATAAATGCTTCTTTTTTTTAAATTTGCAATGCTGTGTTAATTACTGGTATATAGCAAGGAGATTTAGTTATATACATATATACATTATTTTTCATATTCTTTTCCATTATAGTTTATCAGAGGATATTGAATATAGTTCCCTGTGCTATACAGTACTACCTTGTTTATCTATTCTATATTTAATAATTTGTATCTGATAATCCTAAAGTCCCAGATCCATCCCTCTCTCACCCCCTCCCCCTTGGCAACCACCAGTCTATTCTCTATGTCTATGATTCTGTTTCTGTTTCATAGGTTATAAATGATTCTTTAATTAAGTCAATCATTTATTAGAATGAGCCCAAAACTTCAAAGGATAAGCCCATATGAACTGATTGGATAGGACCTCATACCAGATTTTCTGCTTCAGGAAGAAGGAAACCAACATAAAGGTCATGTTAGACACTGTCCTATGCTTTCCCCACACTCTAACTTGCTGTATTCTCCCTGTAGCTTCTGCCACCTATTGGAATGAGCCCCCAAAAGAAGAATGGAATGAGAAGAAGGTGACCAAGTAAAAGAGGAAGTGAGAAGTTGTTTCGGGATTGTTTTTATTTTGCTCCAAAGGTGGAGGATAAAATCAAAGCCTTAAGGAGAAGGACTAGAACTTTGACCCCCATTCCTTCTGTGCCCCCACCCAGTCACATTCTATTTGCATGAAAGGATAAGTCCCATGAACATAGGAACCTCTGAGCTAGATGGTCATGGACACAGTGCATGTCTGGAGTCAAGACCTCAATGACATCAAGAACTCCAATTTTCCCGTAAGCCTGGGGCAGCTTCTGTCTCTTCAGACTTCTGCCATGTAGTTGATAAGTCCATAAGTCAATAGACTATACCTTAATCTCACCCAGGAAAGAGAAACTGGATTTGGCTCTAGAATATAATAGAAAGTCCAAGAGGAAGCTGAAGTTGAGGCTGGAGGAAAAAAATATTTAGTTTAGAAAAAAATTGGCAATAAACAGAATATAGAGTTATTGGATAACCAGGGACAGGGAAAGTTCTCAGAGTGGAACAAGAGGGTAATCTCTTGTCTAAGGACACAGGGTAATTGTGTACACAAAGACAACCTTTCAGACTCAAGAGGTAAATATTAGGCAGTCAAGTGGAAAGAACTGTTTGTTCTTCAATTTCAAGCTGAACTACCTTTATGATGGGTTTCCCAGATGGTGCTAGTGGTAAAGAACCCACCTGCCAATGCAGGAAACATGAGACACGAACTGGATCCTTGACTTGGGAAGATCCCCTGGAGGAGGGCATGACAACCCACTCCAGTATTCTTGCCTGGAGAATCCCGTGGACAGAGGAGCCTGGAGAGCTACAGTCCATGGGGTCACAAAGAGTCAGAAACGATTGAGCAACTAACACACATACACTTCTCCAAACTCTGTCATCTTCCTAGATGATAATCTTTGCAGACAACTCATCTCAGATCTGATGATATCGTGGATTCTATTCTCACAAAAGACACTTGTGACCAAGCTATTATACCTGATGGAGACCTCTCGGTCCCTAAATACCTTTTTCTGTGTCTGACATTTGACCATATTGGCCATACCCTCCTCCTCTGATAGTTTCCTCCTCCCCTGGTGCTCCTACCATTGCTCTCTATTAGGTCTTCTCTCTCTCTGGATATCTTTACCTCTATTATGAGCTTTGTTTCTGGATATCTTCACCTCTACTATGAGTTTTTTCCCCTCTAAATCTTGGTGATTTTCCAAAGTTCTCTCATCAGATTGCTTTGTGCTTATCTGTGGTTAATCTCATCCACTCCCATGGTTTCAACTACTATCAATATACTTATGACTCCCAAACATCCCTCTTCAGCCTGGCTCTTGCCCTTGAGTCCTAGACCCATATATACAACTGTTTGCTGAACATTTTCACCTCTGTATCCTCCCAACACATCAATTTCAATATATTCAAACTGAACTCACTACCTACTTCAGGCTAGCTCCAATCCTGTATTATTATTTTTAATTGATAAGTATAATTATTCATATCACAATGAGCTCTTGAGCTCATTATTTTTATCACTATTTTTTAAATTTAACTTTTATTGAAGCCTAAGATACATGCAGAAAAATTCAAAATCCTTACACAATCCCTAAGTGTATAGCTTGGTGAATTATCACCAAGTGGACACATCCAAGTAATCATCTGGGTCTACAAGTGAAGCATCCATCAGCATCTTGGGAGCCCACCTTGCATACTTTTGCATCACTAACTCCTCCCTAATGATAACTAGCATATCGATATACAACGTCATAAGTTAGTTTTGTCTGTTTTCAACTTTATAGAAGATGTATTCTTTTGTTTCTGGCTTCTTAATACTATGTTTGTGAGATTTATTCAAGTAATCATTTTAGTGTAGTTTGTTCGTTTTCATCCCTGTATAGTACTGGTGGCTCAGATGGTAAAAAAAAAAATCTGCCAATGTGGGAGACCCAGGTTCAATTCTTGGTTTGGGATGACCCCTGAAGAAAGGAATGACAACCCACTCCAGTATTCTCATCTGGAGAATTCCATGGACAGAGGAGCCTGGAGGGTTACAGTCCATAAGGTTGCAAAGAGTCGGATATGACTAAATGACTAACACTTCATTCTGTAAATATACCATAATTAATTTGTCCATTGTATAACCAATGGGCATTTGGGCTGTCACCAGCTTGAAAATGTCAGGGATGATGCTATTTTGAACATTCCAGTGTGTACCTTTTGGAACATAGACCTCTTCAAGCTTTCATCCTTGGATCTGTCATTTTCAATGCTTTCATTAATGACATCAGAACCATGAATCACACAAGTACATTAGGAAAGTCAAAACTCAAAAATCTGCTGATATGTTGTAGTAATTGGCAAAAAGTTAAATTTAATGGGGATTAATGTAAAATTTTAAATTTATTCTTAATAAATGTATCATTACACATGATATCAGTTAAAACTGAAAAATAAAATCCAATAATATGGAAGTGGTTAAGTAAATTGTTATTTGTCTTCCCAGTGGAATACTAAATATTCCCAAATGAGAATTTAAGGTTGTTTGAGCTCCAGAAAAATATTTCTGACACATTATGCTACAAGACACAGATGTGTATATATGTTATGATTAATTTAGAATAATTATATCTATACGTAGCAAAATGTTGAAAAAATTTGAAAAGAGCTATGTGAAATTGGAGATTCAATTCACTTTCAAAATTACCTTTAATATTTTTACGATATTATTTCAGTGAAAATTAAAACTAGAAATTTTCAAAATTGTTGGACAGAGGGGCAAGGAAGCAGAGATGTGAATATGAGATGCTAACCAACTTGGGGATAAAAATGCATTCATCTTGTAGGTCATAATAAAAACTAAAAGTTGTATGAGCCCAATCATTTTTGGGAACAGCCCTACTACTGGCACTGGAAGGGTGTGGGAGCAGGAGTGTGATGTAGGAAGTGTCCTGAACGAACCATTAGAGGGAAGATGTGTGGGAACATGTTCATGAGTGGGACTTATCCCTTTCCAGTGAAAGCCAAGCAAGCCTCCCATAATGTTGTGGGGAAGATAAGGAGGGTACAAAACAGCCGCGTCACAAGGTCGTGGAGGGTGAGAGTCACGGCAGAAATGAATGCGGTCCCCGCTGGCGCAGCAGTTGCCGCCGAGAAGCCAGTCAGCTGCCTCGGGAGCAATAAGGAAGGGCCCTGCTAGGAGCAGAGGGTGTTGGCAGCAGAGGCCCTGATGCCTGGCACTCTCCATCCATCATCTGAGTTCCCCTCCACCAGCTGTAAATTTACGGCGCTGCATATCCACTCTGAGATGGGGATTCTGGGAGGCTGTTAGCCTTGATGATTTGTAACCTATGGATTTAATGTTTGCTATATATTTTCTCTATAACTAAACTTCTTCCTACAGGTTACACCGGTAGAATACGTAATGTGGTTGGGCAAGACACCATTTGCCCCATTCGCATCAGGGCTTGCTCTAGAATAGTGATCATCCTTAAATGGTCGACCTTCTTCCCCTCCCTAGATAACTGTGACTTTGAACTTGAACGCTGCTACTCTTTATCCTGCTGTATTAACTTTTATCTCTGTCCGGTATGTCTGTTAGTATACTTACTCATGCATGCATGTGTTATATAACAAACATACAAAAAAGTATTTTTTTTAAAAAAAGATTTAGCAATTTGTAAAACAAACCCCTGTGTAATGATACAGGATATTGCTAGGACCCCCAAACCTTTTCTAATTATAACCCTTTCCTCTCCATAGAGGTATATACTTTCTTAATTTTCACAGTGTTTACCTCCTTATTTTTCTTTATAATTTGTCCTGAAATTTATTTAATTTTGCCTTTATAAAATTTTAATATAATATTGTTTGGCTCTTTTCAATTAATATCACGTTTTTAAGATTCATCTTCTATGCGTTATGTAGCTATACTCCACCACCCCAGTTTTTCACTGTGTAGCATTTTATAATATGAATATACCATAATTTTATTTACTCCACTCTCTATCGACATTTAGGTTGCTTCAGCTTGGAGCTATTATTCAATACTGCTATGAGCATTCTTAAATATGTATACTGGTACACATAAGCATATGTTTTATGGGGACATATGACTGAGAGGGGAATTGCTGGGCCATAAATTATGCATATCTTCTGTTTTACGAGATGTTGTCAATCTTTTCCATAGTAAAGTGCCAGTTTATAGTTCTACCAGCAGCCTATCAGAGTTCTTGGCACTCAATATCATTGCAACATTTGTTGATGGCTCTCTAGTGAGTGTATAACAGTGTGGTTTCAGTTGCATTTCCTGGCTAACTAAAGAAGTTAAGCATTTTGGGGGCTTGTTGTCTATTCAGTTTCTCTTTTGAGGAGTGCCTGCTCAAGTCACCTAGTCACTTTTTATTGTGTTGTTAATTTTTGCCTTCTTTTTGATTTATAGATTTGTGGGAATTCTTTAAATAGTCTCTTGTTGGTTAAACTCCTTGTTGGTTAAACTTATTGCAAAGTGTTCCCTGTTTGAGCCTTGACTTTTCCCTCTTTTAGTGGGATGTTTTAATGAACAGATGTTCTTGATTTTAACACAGTCCTCTGTTTCAAACTTTCATTTACTGGCAAGTGTTTTGGTATCCTGTTTAAGAAATTTTTCCTGATAGAGGATTTGTAAAGATATTCTCCCATGTTACCTATTAGAAGCTTTACTGTTTAGCTTTTCTCATTTGATTTACTATCTACCTGCAAATGGTATCTGTCTATAGTGTTATGTAATTTGTTAATTGGTTTGAAATGATTCATCTCTTTTGGTGATGTTGAACTTCTGCATGCTTGATTCTACATACCTTAAATTTGAGGTTAATCTAAGTGGCAAGTCTACCAAATATCTTAACAGAGTAATAATCTACCAGGTCCTTAAAATATAGAAAATAATGTATAATAGATACTATATACAGCTACACATAAAATATATATTGTGTATAATAATATTTATATATGTAATACATATATATATATATGCAAGAAATAAAGCTAACAGTTATCAAGAATAAGATGTGCCCTTTGCAAGGAGATGGAAAGATATGATGGTGAAGGTTACAATGTTTTGAGAGAAGGCCAAAGATAGGAAATCTGAAGGACTGGTTATTGACAGAGAGGTCAGGAGTCTAACACTTGGTAATTGTGGTGGATATCTATTGTATTTCACGGTCAGAATGCTAGGCCTCTTCTAAAAATCTTAATAGTATGTTTGCTTCATGAAACCAGGCATTGATGGTCTTGTTTTCCACATTTGGCATAGAATTAATACCTAGTACAGCAGAAGCACTGAATAAATGAAATACTCCTTCTAAATCATAGTTCAAATCAGAGCTATCACCTTTTCACAGACCACCTACACACCCCTCATGGTAATGTTACTGATAACTTTAGTTGCATGCTTATTTTGTGCTAGGCAAGATGCTAAATGATTGACATTTATCATCTCATTTACTCCTTGAAACTACTTCACAAGATAGGAACCATTATTACCCCCACTTTAGAGATGAAGAAGCCAAAGGCATAAAATAGTTGAATAGCTTACATAAAGTATAGCTGGTAAGTGTGGCAGTTAGAATTTGAAACCAAATCACTGGACCTCAGAGTTGATGTTTTTAATCTCTCCATTAAATTGCCATAGTGATTGATCTAAGCATGGCCTCCTAATCCTGCCAGCTAAACCAGTAATAATAGCTAGTGATTATTGATGACTTACTTTGTGGCAAGTAATACATAAAATTATTTGTACATGTTTCATCTCCTTTAAAACATCACATGAAACCTGTTAAAGAAGAGAGTATTATTATACCCATTTTACATGTAAGGAAACTGAGCTAAATGAGCTTAAAGAACTTCCCCAAATCATACCGCTAGCAGGTAAGGGAGTCAGTATTTGGACCTTTTGCCTGCCATGCTATCTGCCTCCCCCAAGACCCTATATCCCTTTTCTCAGAAAGGAACACCTCAACAAGAGAGGCTCACTGGAGTCCTTTTCTGTTCTGAGGGACTTTTGAACGTGACTCTGTTCCTTCCTGATGGGGGACACATGAGGCTCTGAGCCCATGACAGCCGTAACCCCCATGGCGTGGCTGACCCATCTGCAGAAGAAGAGTGATGTTGACTGACAGGGAAAAGCACAAAAGAGAGAAAGACTGAGAATCCCAGTGGCTCTTTCACTCACACCCAGCTCTTCCTTTTGGAATGACAGCTTTCCAAAGAGCTATTCCCTTCACTCCTTCTTAGTCGAAGTTAGTTCAGTCTGGTTCTTGTCACTAGCTACCAGAATAATCTTAGCTAAAACAGAAGGCGGTGGCACTCTCCCAAATGTATTAACATTTATGAAAAAGCATCAGAACACTTTAGAGTTTAACACACGCTGTATTTCCTGACTTTCCATTTGATGAATGAGTGAAAATGATGACTTTCATAAAAGTGCCCTCTGTGGGTTTATAAATGAATAATGCCTGGTCTTGTTTTGTCGAATGCAGCAACATCTTGTGTTTGACTTTCCAGTGAAGGGGATGGCCTGATTTACACTCTTTTGAACTAAGCATTTTTTTCTACCTGTGATCTAGTTTTTCAGAATGTGTCCGCTTTACAAGGGACAGCTCCTCTGGGGAAAATGTTCATAAGTCCTGGGCTCCCACAGGGAGGTTTTATGGTTATATTTCTTCATTGGGTTTTTGAGACTATACTTTTTTTTGGAGCTGCAGAAATCTGTTTTTTTTTTCTTTTGGTTTGTTTTTTAATTGAGGTGTTGCTGCTTTACAATGTTGTGTTAGTTTCAGTGTTGTACGGTGGTGTGAATCAGCTGTATGTAGACGCATATTCCCTCTCTCTTGGACCTCCCTCCCAACTACTGCCTCCAACCCACGCATCAGTTGTAACAGAGCACCAAGCTGAGCTCCCTGTGCCCTACAGCAGGATCCCACCGGCATCTGTTTTATACACGGCAGTGTACACTTGTCAATCCCAATCTCCCAGTTCACCAACTCCCTCCCTCACCCATGTCCACACAACAATTTCTACATCTGTGTCTCTATTCCTGCCCTGCAAGCAGGTTCATTTGTACCATTTTCCTAGATTCTCCCTTCCTGTATTAATAGACGATATTTGTTTTTCTCTTTCTGACTACTTCACTCTGTATAACAGATACTCTAGGTCCATCCACATTTCTACAAGTGACCCAATATTGTTCCTTTTATGGCTGAGTGATATTCCATTATATATATGTACCACATCTTCTTTATCCATTCATCTATTGATGAACATTTAGGTTGCTTCCATGTCCTGGCTGTCAATAAGGCTGAAATGAAGATTGGGGTACATGTGTCTTTTTGAATTATCATTTTCTCAGGGTATTTGCCCAGCCATGGGATTTGTGATCATATATACTTTCTTTATAGCTCTCTGAGTCTCCAGCCTTGTTTACAAAATGAAAGGATTGGATTGCAAGAGATCTTTAGGATCTTAGGGTCTCTTCCAGCTCTGAGCTTGGTGTTTAAAACTGAGTATAATGTTAACTCGTGAGATATTGGAGGTAATTTGCACCACTGGTCCTGGTATTGGCTTGAGTGAGATAACACCTGTCATTTCATAATATGGAAGGGGATCTCTCTTTCTTAGTTCATCTCATGAATGTCTAGTGTTGCAGTGTCAGGCTTGTCTACAGGATGGGACACTAGTTCTTGGAATGCTCCTCAATAAAGGATCTGTTATTCAAAACCTGTATGTGTTATCTCCCTCAAGGATTCACAGCTTCTAGTTTAAAGGCCCTGAGGATGTTTTCAGCATACAATCCTGTGAAAAACCCTAAGATTTTCCATAGTTATTTGGTCACAGATCATTTATCTTTCTGAGAAAAATTCATATTGCACATTATATGTGGGAACCACAGATTTTATACCTTCTCTCTAGGTCTACTCTGTAGAGTAGATGTCACAATTGCCATAATGTGACCATATTTGAACTGCAATCATGTTATCTTTAATTACTCCACTTTTTGGGTATAGCTTTTTGTGAATTGAAAGTCCAAAGTTCATGTGGAGATTATGATTTGGTTTCATTACTAGTTACCAATGGGGCTTTCCTGGTGGCTCAGTGGTAAAGAATCTACCTGCCAATACAAGAGATGCAAATTTGATCCCTGGGTAGGGAAGATCCCCTGGAGAAGGAAATGACAACCCATTCCAGTATTCTTGCTTGGGAAATCACATGGACAGAGGAACCTGGCAGGCTACAGTCCATGAGGTCACAAGAGTTCGATATGACTTAGTGGCTAACAGGTTAACCTTTTCCCTGAACTCTACATGGCTATAAAGAGTCCTTCCAATCGACCAGAAGAGGGAAGCAGAGGACCTGGGATGGTATCCGAGGTCCCAGTCCAGACTTGGGAGCAAACCTGAGACAAGGCAGCAACCATCTAGGAGTCTGTACTGAGAGGGTCAGCTCCAAAGCAAAGTGATCCATTCACATTTCAACCACACCATTGGCAGAGCATGGGGATGACAGTGTTGGAAGGCATCACCTTTCATCATTATGCATTTTGCAGTTTCCATAGGGAACAGGTTTCCTTAAAGTTGGGGAGCACCAGGAGATCCATCAGGAAGAGATAGGTGGAGACAGCAGAAAACAGGCATGGCCAGGGAAGGAGGTCACAGCAACAATGTTCAGGACCTAGGGCTTCCTCACCATTGTGTGTTTGTTCCCTCCAATCCCTATGGGCAGCCACTGCTCAGCAGGGCTCAGATCAGAGGAGCCACTTGCCAGGGCACTGGCCACCGTGGTCTTAGAATGGCAGCTCTGTCATCACCTGTGCTGCTTGTTTGGGATGACATGGCAATCTTTTGGGGTGGTGTCAGCCTTGGGCACAAGGTTCTGAAAACCGAATCCAGTCTTGTCCAAGTGATGCCATTGCCCATGTGGTTCACAAGGAGGATATCATGTTCAGAGGACAGAGCGCGGCAATCACATAAATTCTTTATGGCACTGTGGCCTCAAACACTACCCTAGGCCATTGAGAAGCCAAGAGTAACCACTAAAGTGTT
This sequence comes from Antilocapra americana, assembly GCA_007570785.1. NCBI lineage: Eukaryota > Metazoa > Chordata > Mammalia > Artiodactyla > Antilocapridae > Antilocapra > Antilocapra americana. The sequence goes on from ML661955.1 coordinate 3,943,070, forward strand.
CTTCTTGCCTAACTGAAAGGTAAAATTCAACATTAAAAGTAGACCAAGACTTCTTTGGTTTTTCCAGTAGTGATGTATGGCTGAACACCAAAGAATTGATGCTTTCAAACTGTGGTATTAGAGAAGATTCTTGAGGGTCCCCTGGACTGCAAGGAGATCAAACCAGTCCATCCTAAAGGAAATCAGTCCTGAATATTCATTGGAGGGACTGATGCTGAAACTGAAACCTCAATACTTTGGCCACCTGATGTGAAGAGCCAACTTATTAGAAAAGAGCCTGATGCTGGGACAGATTGAAGGCAGGAGGAGAAGGGGACGATGAGGACGAGATGGTTGGATGGCATCACTGATTCAATGGACGTGAGTTTGAGCAAGCTCTGGGAGATGGTGGAGGACAGGGAAGTCTGGTATGCTGCTATTCCATGGGGTCACAAAGAGTCGGACACGACTGAGTGCCGAAACAACAACAAAAACCTCCTTGGCACATTTCCCTCTATTTTTCTACCTCTTTGGGCTTCTCTATTTTAACTTTCTGATGGCAAGAAAAGATGAATCCAAGGAGAAGCATGTTAAGGAAAGGAGAGAGAACAAGTTTCTTCCAAAAGATCTGGAAGTGAGATATTGTAAGCCACTGAATATAAGCCTACTTAGCACACCAGGGGTACAAAAGAGAAGTTTCCAATACATGTACTCAAAAGAATGATGGGGCCAATAAAAATACCTATGAACTTGACTCATCCTCATTACCTTTTTATCACTCTTTTGCTTGGATATGTGGGTGGGAATTAATGGGGGGAGGGAAGTGAGGTAAGGAGAATGGAGTGGGGAACATAGAGGAGACTATTTTCTTATTCCCCTTCTTTCTCCTCCCACCTGCCTCCTCCTCATCTTCTATCTACCCTATTCCCTCTTGTCAGAGCCCCTAGTTACAAATTTGAGTGTTTTGTGATGAATGTCAGCACTCATGCTGTGTTCTCTTGCATTTTCTGCTTCCTGTCTCTTGGTGGTACTGTAAGAATGAGACAGGGGTTTTGGTGTTACTTGATGGTGTTACTTCTCTTCCCCCTCCATGCAGGGAACCCAGAAATACCTAAACCCTGCTCTTTCAGTGTCCCTTCTGGCCATTAGTTTCCCAAGGGAGATCTCTGCAAAGCAAGGAAGAGCAACAAATGAGAATCAGTTGCTGAACCAGCACCTGGTAATTCTTAATGAGGGGCTTTCTGATAAAACATGGAGCTTGATTGAACTTGTGGCTTAAGTTTCCAAGTCTGTGTTGGGGTTTTTTGTGCGTGCATGCTTAATCACTCAGTCGTGTTCTACTCTTTCTGACCATTTGGACCATGGTCCAGTCTCAAAATCTTTGGCATATTGGTAGATAGAGAGCTCCAGGCCCAGAGAGGAGTATTAAATTCACATATCTTCCTAGCATAATGTTGAGGAAGAGATAAGAGATCTCCTGGCTGCACATTAAAGAGGGATAAGAAATAGAAAGTACAGAAGAACAGGGCATGAGTACTGACTTGCCAACATAGTGACCCTCCCTACTAATAACTGGCTCTAATCAAAACACTAGACAGAAAATAAGTTTATAGATATTCTTCCTTTGAGTTGAGGGAATTGATGAGAGCTACAGAGGGTGTGGTCAGAGGCAGAATTCCCTCATGCATTAACATCTGAAAAGTTATAGCAGGTTTTTAACTCCTAGGAAGAAGACCAACATTTCCTGAATATCTATTATGCCCTACATTGGGCTAAGAAAGTTTTCCTGGACTATCCGTTGGGTTTCTTTATTGCAAGGAACAAAAATAATTCTGATTTATTTTTTAAAGCTGAAGAGGAAAGTTGTCAGGAATTTTTTGTCCTTAGTGTGTATACTATGATATATGTATATATATATATACACACACACAGTCAAATTACTGTCTTAAAGCCACATTGAATGCTTCATAAAATTGCTAGTCAGATTGGGAAACCAGGCTTTCTGTAGTCAAAATCAAATTATCCCATCTTAGTCTAAGGGAGGACTCTTCAAGTCAGTTCCTTAGGCCTTTGAAATAACTTTAACAACCTTCTTGCTACCTGAATGACAAAATATTCTATGCCCAACTTGTACATTTCCCTTCTCAAGCCTGGATCCAACATTTGCTAAGGAGCTCTGGTTCAATTTAATGAGAAATGATATTTAGAGGATATAATCTGGGGAACTAGTGGTCTCATTGTTAGTAGATTGTTTCTATGTCTTTTCAATGGGTGGATACAGTATACATATTTATATAATATATATTATGTTGTATGCAATACATAATATATATTATGTAACACATATTTATATTAAATTAGCACTAATTATAAATAAGTTATTCATTAAAATACATTATGAGCTGATACTGATAGTTTCATTTGAATTCAGGACTACAGAGTTTGTATCTGATGCTTTCATCATCTTACATCCATATTTCCTTTCTCCCATATCTGAAATTTTACTTCTCAAGGGTACCTATTAGGGGCTGAATTGTGTCCTTCCCAAATTTATATGTTGAAGGCTCAACATCAATGAGCCTGTATTTAGAGATAAGACTCATAGGGAGGTAATTAAGCTTAAATAAGGTCATCAGAGTGGCACTTGTAAGAAAAGTAAGAGATACAAGAGGGCGCTCTCTCTGCTTGTGCACAGTTCAGTTTAGTTCAGTCGCTCAGTCATGTCCGACTCTTCGCAACCCCATGGACCACAGCACACCAGGCCTCCCTGTCCATCACCAACTCCCAGAGTTTACTCAAACTCATGTCCATTGAGTCGGTAATGCCATCCAGCCATCTCATCCTCTGTTGTCCACTTCTCCTCCTGCCTTCAATCTTTCCCAGCATCAGGGTCTTTTCAAATGAGTCAGTTCTTCACATCAGGTGGCCAAAGTATTGGAGTTTCAGCTTCAACATCAGTCCCTCCAGTGAACACTCAGGATTCATCTCCTTTAGGATGGACTACTTGCATCTCCTTGCAGTTCAAGGGACTCTCAAGAGTCTTCTCCAACACCACAGTTCAAAAGCATCAATTCTTCAGTGCTAAACTTTCTTTATAGTCCAACTCTTACATCCATACATGACTACTGGAAAAACCATAGCCTTGAAGAGATGGACCTTTGTTGGCAAAGTAATGTCTCTGCTTTCTAATATGCTATCTAGGTTGGTCATAACTTTCCTTCCAAGGAGTAAGTGTTTTTTAATTTCATGGCTGCAGTCAACATCTACAGTGATTTTGGAGCCCTCCAAAATAAAGTCAGCTACTGTTTCCACTATTTCTCCGTCTACTTGTCATGAAGTGATGGGACTGGATGCCATGATCTTAGTTTCTGAATGTTGAGTTTTAAGCCAACGTTTTCACTCTCTTCTTTCACTTTCATCAAAAGGCTCTTTAGTTCTTCTTCACTTTCTGCCATAAGGGTGGTGTCATCTGTATGTCTGAGGTTGTTGATATTTCTCCTGGCAATCTTGATTCCAGCTTGTGCTTCATCCAGTCCAGCATTTCTCATGATGTACTCTGCATATAAGTTAAATAAGCAGGGTGAAAATACGAAGTCTTGACGTACTCCTTTTCCTATTTGGAACCAGTCTATTCTTTCAAGTCCATTTCTCACTGTTGCTTCTTGACCTGCATACAGATTTCTCAGGAGGAAGGTCAAGTGGTGTGGTATTCCCATCTCTTGAAGAATTTTCCACAGTTTATTGTGATCCACACAGTCAAAGGCTTTGGCATGGTCAATAAAGCAGAGGTAGATGTTTTTCTGGAACTCTGTCAGTTTATGGATGATCCAGCAGATGTTGGCAATTTGATCTCTGGTTCATCTGGCTATTTTAAAACCAGCTTGAATGTCTGGAAGTTCACGGTTCACGTATTGCTGAAGTGTGGCTTGGAGAATTTTGAGCATTATTTTGCTAGTGTGTGAAATGAGTGCAATTGTGTGGTAGTTTGAGCATTCTTTGGCATTGTCTTTCTTTGGGATTGGAATGAAAACTGACCTTTTCTAGTCCTGGGGCCACTGCTGAGTTTTCGATATTTGCTGACATATTGAGTGCAGCATTTTTACAGCATCCATCATCTTTTAGAATTTTAAATAGCTCAACTGGAATTCCATGACCTTCACTAGCTTTGTTCATAGTGATTGTGCACAGAGGAAAGCCCATGTGTAGACACAGGAAGACGATAGCTGTCTACAAGTCAGAAAGAGAGGCCTCATCACCCTAATGGCATCTTGACCTTGGATTACCAGCCTCTAGAACCTTGAGAAAATAAATTTCTGTTAAGCTACCCAGTCTATGGCATTTGTTAAGGCAGTCTTAGCAGACTAATGCAGTAGTATAATTACTTTGTTGGTTTTCCCACAATGCACACACAGTAATACCATTGCTGCCACTAATAATACAATTATCATAAATAGTTTAAAATGTTTTATGTAATTTTTGTTTGTTCTTAGATTATATACAACTAAGGATAAACACTCTGCCACAGTGGTAATTTGTGTTTTCTCTCTGCTTACTTTTATGTTTTATCTTTTGTGCTTTATAATTTATCACAACAAAGAAAACTAAGATCATGGCATCTGGTCCCATCACTTCATGGGAAATAGATGGGGAAACAGTGGAAAAAGTGTTAGACTATTTTTTTGGGCTCCAAAATCACTGCAAATGGTGATTGTAGCCATGAAATCAAAAGACGCCTACTCCTTGGAAGGAAAGTTATGGCCAACCTGGATAGCATATTGAAAAGCAGAGACATTACTTTGTCAACAATGGTCCATCTAGTTAAGGCTATGGTTTTTCCAGTAGTCATGTATGGATGTGAGAGATGGACAGTGAAAAAGGCTGAGCGCCGAAGAATTGGTGCTTTTGAACTGTGGTGTTGGAGAAGACTCTTGAGAGTCCCTTGGACTGCAAGGAGATCCAACCAGTCCATCCTAAAGGAGATCAGTCCTGGGTGTTCATTGGAAGGATTGATGTTGAAGCTGAAACTCCAATACTTTGGCCACCTCATGCGAAGAGTTGACTCACTGGAAAAGACCCTGATGCTGGGAAGGACTGCGGGCAGGAGAAGAAGGGGACGACAGAGGATCAGATGGCTGGATGGCATCACCGACTTGATGGACATGGGTTTGGGTAGATTCCAGGAGTTGGTGATGGACAGGGAGGCCTGGCGTGCTGTGGTTCATGGGGTCGCAAAGAGGTGGACACGACTGAGAGACTGCACTGAACTTAACTGATGTAGTTTTGCATGTGTGTGTGTATTCTCACTGAAGACTCAATGTGCTTCTTGAATTTAAGGTTTATGTTATTTAATAATTCTGAAAGTTGCACAGAATATTTTTTTTCAAGTATTTATTCTCTGTCATTTTCTTTAACATTTTCTTTTGGAGCTACATCTAATTGCTCTCAGTCTACTCTTGACTGGTAAAGAATCTGCCTTCAATACAGGAGTCCTGGGTTCAATCCCTGGGATGGAAAGTTCTCCTGGAGAAGGGAACAGTTACCCACTCCAGTATTCTGACCTGGAAAATTCCACTGAGTGTATGGGGTCCTTGGGATCGCAAAGTTGTCTAAGTTCTATTAAAAAATTGGATAACTTTCTATATTTATATTCTTAAAACCTTGATTAGATGGTTATCTTTTATACTTTACATCCAAAATAAATAAGTCTTGGATTTTAAAAATCAATCCTGCTTTTTTAAAAAAAATATTTATTTCTAATTGGAGGACAATTGCCTTACAATATTGTGTTGGTTTCTGCTATACAGCAGCATGAATCAGCCTTAGGTATACATATGTCCCCTCCCTCTTAAACTTCCCTCCCACCTCAAATCCTGTTTTTTTGTTTTTGCTTTAATTATTTTGCTTGTTATCTTTATTTTCTCTTTCTCCTTTTAGAAGGATTTTTTATCCTTATTCTAACTTCTTGAATTGAATCAATAATGCAATTATTTTCATTCCTTCTTCAATTATGAGGAAACTTATCAGTTTTCAATTTTTGCATTGGCTGCATCCAATTTCCTAACTTGGATACACAGTGTATACATATTCCTCCCTAAAGGAATGTTCTTCTCCCAGATCCTGACATGGTGAATTCTTCCTGACATTCAGAGCTCAGCTTAAATGCCATCTCAGAGGGCCTTTCCCAGCCAAAAGTACTACCATCCTCCCCACCCCCATGCCAGGCTCTCCCAGGCATATCATTCTGTTTGTTAAAGCAAGTATCACCCCTGATATTTTCTTGTTTTGTTGGTGTACTTCTTTATCAGCTATCTTCCCCTACTCTAGTAAAATATAAGCCCATGAGAACAGAGTTTTTCTTCTCAGTACTGTGTATCCTGCCATGAGACAATGTCTAATATCTAATAGGTGATCACTAAGTGTTAACTGGGGCTTCCCTGGTGGCTCAGATGGTAAAGAACCTGCCTATAACATAGGAGAACTGGGTTTGATCTCTGGGTTGGGAAGATCCCCTGGGGAAGGAAATGGCTACCCACTCCAGTATGCTGCCCTGGAGAATTCCATGGACAGAGGAGTCTGGCAGGCTATAGTCCATGGGGTCACAAAGAATTGAACACAACTGAATAACTTTTACTTTCAAGTGTTCATTACATGAATGCACGAAAAATATTCTCATTTCACTATTTTAAAAATAGCATAATGTCATCTTATATCAATTATACCTTAACTTGACCTTTTTAATTAAAAAATAATAAATAAAAATAGCCTGTATGTGTCATTTTTATTTCACTTTGTCATAATAACTGTTTGGAGGTTTGCTCTTCACCTCAAGTGGATGTTTTATTTGTTTGTTTAATTTCCAGTTTATCACTTTCTGATATGATAAAATGGCTCATATAAATTTTATGCTTTGAAACTTATTGAGTTCATCTTTATGTCTTATTTATGATCACTCTTTGTAAATGTTCCACAGAAGCTTATAAAGATGTCATATTTTCTCTTTGTAAAAGAAAAATTCTATCTATGATTCAGATTTTTTCTATGTTTTTGACAACTTTTGTTTATTTCAGCTGTCAAAATTTGAGATATGTGTGTTTAAAAGTCTCCTACAAATACTTTATTTCAAGTATTTGTCCCCTTATGTTTCTAGCATACTTTGTTATTGTTATAGAGAGCTTTCAGTGATGAGATCTTTAGTGTAGAATGTACCTTTGTTGAGTATAAGATGTTCTTCTTTGACTCATTTAATGTTTTTTGACATGAATCCTATTTGTCTGAAACAAGCTACTCTGTTCTTTTTCTGAAGACAGAATCTGGGAACCTCTGATGGCTCCAGGAGCTCCTTTCCTGATGTACAGCAAAAGATAAAGCCTTAAGGAACATCTGAACTCCAAGGGGAATTAATACACTATATGTTTCAAACTCTTATCATGTAGGAAAAAAGGATGTATTGGTAAATCCTGTAGGAATGCTGAAATCACAGTTTTTCTAGGGCCAGAAATTGCATACCTGTCAGCTAGCTTAGAAATGTCCTGTAGTGTCCAGACATCAAGACTCTTCCCAGTGGTTACACCCTGGACGGTGTAATTGACCCTCTTGGAAGCTGTCCCAGGCACGGACTGTGATTTAAGATAGCTGGATTCCTAACATAGCTGAGAGAGCAGGGTGAGGGGCAAGGTGTAGGAAGGCCTGGCTCCTGGGTGTCTGGGCAAGAAGTTCTGTTTCTCTTAGACTTCCCTGCTTCATTTGATTGGCAAGAGTCCCAGGCATCCTCATCCACTCCCACTTTCCTAGTCCTAAAACTGAGTTGTGGCCGTGGAAGATGCTTGAGAAAGTTCATGATGCTCTTAAAATGGGGTGGAGCCCTGAGAAGTCATCATTCTCCATGAAACAAAACCCCGAATAACATTCAGATTGGGCCTTAATGGCAACTGGATATGGTAGCAAAATAAGAAGCAAGCAATAATCCAGTAGCATAATCCTGGTTGAATGGCAGGGTGTGTGATTCCCTATCACTGTTCCTGGCTTGCCGTGGTCACATCTCATTATGTGAAAATGGCCTGAGCAGGGCAGGGAGCCCCTCACTTTTTCAAGAGCCATCTGCAAATGGATCAGAAAAATGTACTAGTCTGTGAAGTGCTGAGAGCTCTTTAGAAGAAAAACACAGCTTTTTTTTTTTTTTTTTAAAGACAGAAAGAATCCAACTGAGTTGTAGTGGAAACTGGGATTTGCTACCAGGTGCTCCTTCCTTTTCAGTGAATGGTTGGCTGGCTGGCTGGCTGCTGGAGATGCGATTGGCTGGTCACCCTCTCTTACCTCCCTGCAATGAGTCTCCCCACTCAGGTGAGCCCCTTTCCTGGGTTAGCTCACAACCAGTGACTGATCAGTAGCAAGTATAAAGCTCCTGTCACTTTGCTCCAACTCAGGAAACCCTGAAGGTCAGTCCGAGTCTGAAACTCCCTTGTGTCTTCTGGTGCCTTCCCTGTGATGCTTTTAGGGGAAGCCCCAATACACAAACCTTGCAAAGTAGTGAGAATGATTTACCTCTTCCATGTTATTCCTCCAGAAACTGAAGCACATCTTCAGTAAGGCATACCACTTTAAGGAAAAGCTACTTTTTAAAATGTGGATTTTTTTTTAAAGAGTTAAATTGGAGGAAATTTTAACAACAGCTAACATTGATTTGCCTGCCAATGCAAGAGACATAACAGATGTGGCTTTGATTGTTGGGTTGGGAAGATCCCCTGGAGGAGGGCATGGCAACCTACTCCAGTGTTCTTGCCTGGAGAATCCCATGGACAGAGGAGCTTGGTGGGCTACATACAGTCCATAGGGTCAAAAAGAGTCAGACATGACTGAAGCAACTTCGCACACACATTGGCTTAACACTTAATAGTGGTAGTTTAGTCACTAAATTGTGTTCAACTCTTGCACTTAGTATGCACTTGCTAAGTATTTTATGTCCATTAAGTCATTTGAAGCTTCATTTTATAGCTGTGAGAAACTGAGCTTGGAAAGGTTCAGCAATTTGCCCAAGTTCACATCTAGGGAGTGGTGAGGTAAGACCTGAAACTCTGTTCTCTTTGACTCTAAAAACCTGGCAAATGAACAAGCACACAATACCACCTCTTAGAACTATGCTACAGTATGCTTCCCTGTAACTCCTATAAATAATGAATTCTTTTGTAGCACTGACAAAAGAGTTGGATTTGGGAGAAAAAAAGAAGGGTGGATATATTTTCTAGAAAAAAAAAAGGGAGGGATACTAGGTACTGCATAAATATTAAATCCTTCCTCTTGGTCTATTTTCTTCCATGTCTGTGAAAGGAACTGGAAATAGAATAAGAAGCATTTTTCCAATATACAATTCATCAGGAATTTATAAAATATTCAAGACAGTAGTGTCCACAGTACAGGGAATCTTTAAAATAGTCCTTATGTGTTGCTTAAGAGGTGGGGGACTATTTATCATTTCAATGACCTCTGGTTTATGCAGATAGTGTTAAGAAAAATAACCTTTAGGACATTTTTTAAAATCTCTTCAAAAGAGAGTTAATTCTGTCAAGGCTATTTTCAATGTTTCCATCCTTCCTGCCTGAGTGTTTCATGTGTTGGGTTCCTCCATCCTAGCTGTACCCACTGTGGACTATGCCCTGTGAAGTCTTGAAGCCCTGCTCACTTGAGCAGCTTGTGTATGCTCAGAAGAGATCCAGCTCCCAGCCTTCAGTGAGCAGAGGCAAATTTGCATTTCTACAAGGGCACTAAGACCAAGCACCACGAATATCAAGCACCACAGAATCTCTTTCTTTTCTTTTTTAAAAAGTTTTTGGCCATAGCACGCAGCTTGTGGAATCTTAATTTTTTTTTAATTTTCTTTATTGTGTTGGTTTTGCCATACATTGACATTAATCCACCATGGGTATACGTATGTTCCCCCTCCAGAACCCCCCTCCCTCCTCCCTCCCAATTCCCTCCCCCTGGGTCATCTCGGTGCACCAGCCCGGAGCATCAAACCTGGGCTGGCGATTGATTTCACATATGATAATTAACATGTTTCAATGCCATTCTCCCATATCATCCCACCCTTGCCCTCTTCCACAGAGTCCACGAGTCTGTTCTATACATCTGCGTTTCTTTGCTGTCTCGCATGCAGTGTTCTTGTTACCATCTTTCTAAATTCCACATATATGCGTTAGTATACTGTATTTTTGTTTTTCCTTCTGGCTTACTTCACTCTGGATAATAGGCTTCAGTTCTTATTAACAGTTCCCCAAGCAGGGATTGACCCATGACCTCTGCAGTGAAAGCGCAGAGTCCTACCTACCAGCCCATCAGGGAATTCCCAGCATCTCTTTCCAAATTCCTTTCCATCCTTGCTGGGAATTTAAGTATCACCCTAAGCACTGGTTGGGCAGCATTTCAAAGAGTTTTCAACCACACTGAAGCCTTCATGGGCCCCATCAGGCACTACAGGCCAGATCCCAGTCTTGGGCACATCATTTGTGGCTGCCTGACTGGCTGAGAAAGAACAGAACCAAACTCTCTTTCAGGTCAGGGGCCACATTCTTACACCAGATCGTCTGAGCTGGCGCTGGGCCGGTGTTCACCTCCTCACCCAACACTGCAGGCCTAGCACCTGAGCCATTCTTCCCTCTGTGCAAGCTCACTGACCTTGGCCATGCCCTGGAGCCCTCCAGGTCTCTGCCCTGTGGTCTGAGCAGTCTGCCAGGTATCCTGGATTTGTCCATTCCCACTGGAAACTATGGGCTTCCCGAATGGCTCAGCAGTAAAGAATCTGCCTGCCAATGCAGGAGGTGCAGGTTCGATCCCTGGGTCAGGAAGATCCCCTGTAGAAGGAAATGGCAACCCACTCCAGTATTCTTGCCTGGAGAATTCCATGGACAGAGAAGCCTGGTGGGCCACATACAGTCCATAGGGTCACAAAGGAGTTGGACAAGACTGAGCGACTCAACAACAACAATAGGGAACTACAAGCAAGGATGCTGAGTTATGCTAATAAAGATGCTCAGCAGAGGTCATGGAGTCACAGAAGATGCTGTGCCAGGAACTGGCCCCAAGGGACTTCAAGTGCTGGCCTCACTTGAGAGAGTTTTCTGGCGGAGCTCTGACTGGGGAACCTTCGGGTCTTTGTGATTCAGTTTACAATAGTGGCAGTGTTCACTTTTATCGAGTATTGATTATGTGCTGGGCAGACTTCTGAGTGCTTCATCTACATGTCACCTAATCTTCCCAAGAACACTGTGAAATAAGACCAATATTATCTTTGCTTTATGGATAAGGAAATCGAAGTTCCGAGAAGTATGTTGCCCAAGGTCACAGATCGGGGCTGAGCCAGGGCTCGCGTTGGTCTGTCTTGCTGTAGTGTCCACCATCAACCTGTGCTACGCTGCAGCAGCTGTGACAGCAGCTCGTGGGCTGGGCTGTGTTTAGCCTGCAAGGGTTTTGAAAGGTATTTAAAATGTGAGCCAATATTTTGAATGTGAGAGATTTCACTTCTAAACACATACAAAATTCTACTATCTTTTACAAAATGGGTCTGGCTGGCATCCTTGATCCCTCAGACCAAAGGCTTGGAGGCTGTGCTCCCAGTTTCTGTAGAACCTGGGCCAGCAGCCTGGTTCTGTTCACCTAGCTGTGTGCCTCCCAAGTGCTCTTGAATTGCCCGGTGCTGTGAGAAAGCCCCCTAGTCCTTGGCATGGGGGTGGTAGGTTTATCCCTGACCTTGTACTGCCTTGGAAACAATTTGGGGCTAACACTCCTGTCCTCAGTTGGTTTGGAATAAAGAACACAGTTGTAGGCCGGTGATGATATGAAGCAACATGGCAGGTTGCTAGTTTAGAGTTAATGTCAGTCAGTTTATCTCCAGGGCAGATGATAGGATGAGAGGGTGGCTTGGAAAGTTCTAGAAAGTAACTGGATCTGAAATTTACTCAAGGTTATGCCACAGGCTAGTTGTGAAAGCCAGGTTGAGTCACTTCGCTCTGTACCTATAAAAGGGAGAGATTGCAGTTGATAAGATGTAAGACAGGTGTCAGCTCTGAAACTCTGCTACTGCTGATAAGTCATATTTTCACATGAGAGGACTGACTTTGAGAGCATCTCTTAAGGCGGGGACAAATCTTTGTAAATTACCTTCAGTGGGTACAAAAGAAAGGTAGTAAACAACTCTGGCTGGCTCAGCTGAAGAGCCAAGGAGAGGCCATAGATCCAGCCCAGTGAAAAAAGGTGTGGCCTGAGTCTCTGGAACATTTTGGATATCAGAGCTTTCCTTTATTTTAGTTCAGGGTCAGGTTGGGGCTTGGGTCTTTATTTAGAAAACCATGATAGTCATCACTGAAAATAGTCCTTGCCAGAACAAACATCTCACCCCAAACAATATCACTGGGAAATATAACTATGTTAATAGATGGAATTTCACAATCTTTCAGAGCATTCAGAGGAGCTCACAAGAGCTGTACCATTTTCTACTCTCTCTTTTAAAGCACTGTCTCTTATCACAGCAAAGTAAATCTGTTTCTCAAATTAGAGTAGCCATGAAAAGAAATAGTTGTGTAACAGACTGCACTAAAAGAATGAAAGATAAGCCGAGAGATAAGGCATGAGTCCAAGAAAAAAAAAAACCTCATACTACATTTCCCTTGTACACTTTTTTGCACTTCTGGAGTCTTGTAATTCCCTCTGGCCCATTGGCATCTCTCAGTGTAAGTCTCACTGGCTTCTCAGAGTTAACCTTGTTTTCTCTCTGGCAAAGGTGGTGTGTATAACTTGAAATTCAGTTGAATTTCTGAGAACTTATTCTCAGGTGTGACTTCCCAATATCCCCCAAACTTGGGCAGGTTTGAGGATAGTTGTGGGGGACCTATAGGAGAGGTATGGCCTCTTACATGAACCAGATACCTACTGAGGCTCTCTGAGACCCCTGTGAGGAGGCCACTTGACTGGGACTGAGCCTCCTGGCTTGACTTTATAGAACCTTGCCTCTATATCCAGGGCCAGTTGACTTCCCCACTTGTGCTGGGGCCCATCACTTAATAGAATGAAAACTTTGATCCCATAGCTCTAAAGGTATGGGCAGAAAGAGACAGCCTGCGTTTCTAACAGGTTCCCTAGTGATGCTCATGCTGCTGGTCCACGGACTGCATCTTGAGCTGCAAGGTCTTACATGGGTGGTTCTCAGAGTGTGCTACCAGGAAGACCAGCAGCAACAGCATCCATGGGAACTTTTTAGAAATGCACACTCTTTAAGCCCCACCTCTGATCTCCTGAATCAGAAACTCAGTATGTGACCCAGCAATCTGTGTTTTAACAGATACTTTAGGTTATTTTGGGTTTCCCTGGTGACTCAGTGGTAAAGAATCAGCCTGCAGTGCAGGAGACACAGGAGATGTGGGTTCGATCCCTGGGTGGGAAGGGTAACCTAGAGGAAGGCATGGCAGCCCTCTTCAGTATTCTTGCCTGGAAAATCCCATGGACAGAAAAGCCTGGTGGGCTAGAGTCCATAGGGTCACAAAAAGTTGGAGATGACTTAAATGACTGAGCACGCATACTAGGTAATTTTGATGCATGCTAAAGTTTGGAAAAACACTGTCTATACCATGGGTTTATGTTGAATTGTGTCCCTCCCCAAAGATATATGGAAGTTTTAATCTCTAGTACCTATGAATGTAAGCTTATTCAGAAATGCGGTCTTTGTAGATTCTATCAAGTTAAGCTGAAGTCATCAGCATGAGCCCTAATTCAATATTATAGTGTACTCGTAAGAAGATGAACATATGAAGACACAGATGCAGAGGGAGAAGATAGCCGTGTAACAAAGGTAGCAGAGATCGGAGTGATCCATCTATAAGCCAAAGAATGCCAAAACTGCCAGGAAAAAGCAGAAGCTTTAAGAGGTATTCTTGCCTACATGTTTTACAGGTAGTGAAGCCCTGCCAACACCTTGATTTTGAATTTCCAGCCTCCACAACTGTGAGACTATACATTTCTATTATTTAAGCTATCTGGTTTGTGGTAGCTTGTTATGGCAGCCCAAGGAAACTCCAACAACTGTGAAAGGCTTTCCCTGCTCTGATGGAATAGCAGGTGTTGACAGGGCCTGGATGCAAGAGTTTGACTGATTGGTAAAAGACTACAGAGAAAGAAGTAGAAGAAAGGAAAAAGCAAACAGAAAGCAGTTATAGTATACAGTCAGAGGTGTGTGTCGTATTGATTTTTTTTTAAATATTTGTAAGTTAATTTAACAAACATTTATTGAGGCCCTGGGAACATGACAGTGCTAAGAAAAGATCCTTTTCCTTGAGAAACAACATAAGAAAACAGGCACTTATCATTCAAGTATAGAGAACTATCCAGCAAAGCAGCCATAGGCAGTTGTTCAGGTTGTACACTATGAAACATATCTCTGATGTCAGTGGTCTTCCTTAAGGTCCTATGATTCATAACTACTGAATGTGGTTACTACATTGGGAAGATATAAGAAAGACAATTAATTCATTCTTGAAGAGGAATAAAAGCTTCCCAAGGGAAGTAGGATCTAAATCGAGACCTGAGGAGTGAGCAGAAATTAGTCAGGTGAAGGAAGCTGAGTGTGGGGAATTAGAAAGGAAAGTGTTTAGAAAAAGAAAAGAGCATATGCCAGACCAAAGGATGGTCAGAGTATCTATGAGATGTGAGTCCAGTCAAGGACTCTGCAGGGAAGAAGTTAACTATTAATTAAGGGAATCATCCTTTTTCATTAGAGCCTAGAGCCCTTCAGATAAGTTCTATTTTGTAGCAAGGCTTTCTTTGGTGACTCAAATATCCCCCAAGGTAATTAAAGCTGTTAAGTCTTGGTCATAAAACTGATGCAATTTGTTTGTAATAAAACAGATTAGATATCAAATGGGAGAGGAGAGGAGAAAAGAGGGTAGGATAAGATAGAACAGGATAGGAGTCAATGCTGTGTTCAAAGTGTTCGTGTATATGGACGGAAAAACTGTAACCTCCACTTTCTTTTCTGGCCAGGAGCCCTATCCTTTTTTACTCCAGTGAGGGTCAGGAACTGATGAGGCCATACTGAAGCTGGCTTGTGTTTTTACTGTATCCTCGTGGAAACCTGAGACTGTGCAAAGTCCATTCATATAGAGAGAAAGAACTTGCTCAAGTTCTACCCTTGGATGTAGAAAACTAAGTCTTCCCCTTGGTGCTAAGGGTGAATTTCTAATTGCGTAGTCCAAGCTGAGGGCTTGACACTAACGTGAACGAGGTAGCCACAGCTTGGTGGGGCAGCCATGAGCCCAGTGTCAACTGGCCAGGCTGTTCCTAGTGATACAGGGTCTCCAGAGAGTGTGCTTGGTGCTTTTTCAGCAGCATAGAGTAATTTCAGGTGAGAGTAGGCTACACTGAGTGCTGGGGCTGCAGACGGGGTGTGGGGGGTGAAGGTGAGGCTGGGGTACCAGGGGAGGCCCAGAGGTCAGCACACAGGTAGAAAGCAAAAGAGCAGGTCACAGTCTCATTCCTGGACTTGGGACCTGAGGGGTCAGCTAAGGGCTGGTTGCTTGTTTATAAGCTTCAGATTCCTTTTGGACAAACTGATGCCATTTACCCCAACATCAGAAATGCCAGGGATGAAAGAAACCTAAGGATCATCATATACAAGAATCCTCAACTCCTGCCCTCTGTCTCTCCAAAGCTCTCCAGCCCTCCAGCCCATCAACACCTGGGCACCTTGGAGGCAGGCCCCCCTTGCCTCCAGAGGACAGCTCTGTATGTTAGAACTTTCCCTTTGAATTGAGAGAAAATTGATCTTTCTGTTGCTTTCCTCCATCTGTTGTCCTTTACTTGGAGAGTATTGGCTTTGTTCCCCCTTTACTCTACCTTGCTGAGTGACCTTGGGTGAGCAGTTCACCTTGTCCTTCTGTACCCTCTCTGCTGGTCTGATAGAATTTCTGTCAAGATCAAATAAAATTATTATACAAAAGCACTTTGAACAAGTAGATCAATCCTACAACATAGCAAGCCCTGGGGGTTCTTGGTTTGTTTGGCATTACTGTGTTTTGGCTCTCTTTGACTGTGACTTCCCTGTGATCTGCCAGCTGACTCTAAGGAGTATAGCTTATGTTCAGTGCCCAATAGTCTCTGAGTGCGTCACTCACCGGTCTGACCTCCCCAAAAGGAAGGAAGTGAAAACAAAGTGAGGACTTGGAAGCATTTTGGACCACATCCCTAAACATAACACTGAGACACAATACACATCCAAGTTTTCTGAAAGGATCGGATTTGGTCTGGGTATCCCATCAAGGACTATGCCCTGGTATATCCAAGAACTCTTCAACAGTGGTGCTTACACAAACCAGCCACTGAAGCCACTTGAACTTCAGCTAGCACCTGCTTTGTTGCTGCATCAGCATCTCCTGAACCTTTGGTATTTGTGTCATTTTCCACTCATTGTCCCTGAGCCAGTGATGCTGAGACACTGAAAATCATCAGAAAGTCCCACTGCTCCCAATTAAGAATCCCCTTCCCCCTAACCAAGAGTCAGGGCTCATTACTACCTGCCATGATCCTACTCACCTGTAAAGAAACGCCTGTAAATGCAGTATTTTCTAATTATTATTTTGGCTGCACTGGGTCTTCCTTGCAGGATGCAGGCTCAATAGTTGTAGCATGAGTACTTAGTTGAGGATGTGGGATCTTAGTTTCCTGACCAGGGATCGAACCTGGGCCCCCTGCATTGCAAGCGCAGTGTCTTAACCAGGGAAGTATCAGTAAGTATTTTAATGAGTACAGGTTCCTTGCTCTGGAAGTATATTCCTAGCCATGGGCTGACTTCTATCACTCAGTATTTGTTGAATGTCTTCTAAACACCAGATCCTATGTGATACGCTAGGAAATATGGATATATAAGCACAGCCCCTGACCTCAGGGAGCTTTCATTGAGGGGAGTCTTAGAGACTTCTGAATTGTAAGTGCTCTGAAGGGCTACAGTGCTGTGACAGACTGAAGTGTAGGAAACAATAAGGGAAGGGGACACAGAGAGGAAGGAATCTGGGCTGTCTGGTCAGGGTAGGGTAGGTTAGGGGGAATCAGAGAACTTGTCATAGAAATGTGATGTTCACAGTTGAGTCTTTAAAGAATGTGTAGAAGTTCACATTGTGGTTGGGGGCCTGAGGCAGTAAACCATTTATCTGAAGCATAATCTCTACTCACACGTCAAGGTTGGCAGTCCCATTGGATGCAACCTGATTTCTCCATTGCTTGGTTGAGGAGTGGAACCTGGATTTCAGCTCTGTGGCATTCAACAACAGCTGCCATATTCTCAATTTGGAGGCTATTTTCTTTGTATTCTCATGTCAGTTTCTGAATTCCACTAATATAGGACTTGCCCAATGTAGTAACTGATTGTGTGTCTGTACCCCGACTTATCCAGTTAGGTTGTTACTGTCTTGAGAGAAGAGTCTAGGTCTCTTTTTGTTACCCCTTCATTCAACAAACATTTATTGGGCCCCACTAGTACTAAGCCCTATGATAGCACTGCAGATACAGCATCGAATAATACAGATGTGGTTTCTGTCCTCATCGGGTTTCCATTCTAGCAGAGAAGGTGGTCATTAGACAAATAATCAATTGCAGGTGTGGTCAGAGCTTTGAAAGGAAAAGCCCATTGTGTTGTCACAGGGTAAAGCAGGGGACTTGATCTAGTCTGAGGATCCCAGGCATGTGACCCCAAAGGATGCTTAAGCTGGAAGACACTCATCATCAATTCTTGTCTCACTGGTTTTATACCTTGGTTCCGTGATCTAATGGACTTTCCAGGTGGGACTAGTGGTAAAGAACCCACCTGCCGATGCAGGAGACATAAGAGAGATGGGTTTGATCTCTGGGTCAGGAAGATCCCCTGGATGAGGGTATGGCAACCCCCTCCAGTATTCTTGCCTGGAAAATCCCATGGACAGAGGAGCCTGGTGGGCTACAGTCCATGGGGTAGCAAAGAGTTAGACACGACTGAAGCTACTTAGCACACACTCCGTGTTCTCATGTCTACTCTCCAGTTCCAAATTCTGCAAAAACTCCAATATTTATTCTTCCATCCTCCTTCTCTCTCTTTCTTCTTCTTCTCCTCCTTCTCCTTCTCCTTCCTCTTCTTTTTCATAATAAAATATCAAGATTTATCTGAGCAAAAAGTCATCCAGAAAGCAACCACATTTCCCAGCCTCCCTTGAAGCTAGGAGAGACATATGTCTACTTTCCTGCTACTGGAATGTGAATGGGAGTGATGTGAGCAACATCAGTACTATATTCTTTATAGAGAAAAGGGCTTGTGCTCCACTCTCCACTCCCCACTGTGTGGGAAAGAACAGCAGCTGCAATGGCCACCTTAAACCAAAGATGGGAGCTACCTCTGAGGATGGGAGAGCTGCCCAATGCCTGTATATCTAGATCACCTTGGGCAACAGTGCTGTGTGTGTCTGCTCCGACATCCCGCCCATCTGTGAACCTCCCAACAAGAAGAATTAAACCCAAAACACTATATTTTGGGTCTCTTTGTGGGGAAGTTAAGCCTATAAGCTGACTCCCATATCCAGGGTCTGTTTTCAGCATGTCTTTAGCTTAGCAGGGACCACGAGGCATTTACCCAATTTGTCATCATCTGTGAATAGTTACAGCAAGAGGTTTCTCTCTCTTCAGTTTAAACACGTCATGGTCCCCATCTGGCTGTTGTTTCTTTGAACTCTTCCTCCCTCTTTCTGTGCTTACTTGCTCCTTCTTTCATCATTCAGGCGCTTTAAATATTTGAAGGAGAATGAAAGTCATACTGTCATGGGTTTTGCTGTTGTTGTTGTTTTTGCCAGGTCACAATGCCTTCAGAAGAGTGGTCTAGGAGAGAAAAGGGCTGTGAATGAGATTCTGAGATGAAGAGGAAAGCCTTAATTACCTGAAACTTGGCGAATCACGGCTCTCTACTAATGAGAATGCTTCTACTACATCTTTAGAAAGAAGAAAACTGCAACCAAATAAGCTGTTGTGGAGAGATTCATTCAAAAAACCAATTTTCTAAGCTTGTGCTAGAGTTTCAATCCAGTTGGCTCTTCTCCCACGGTGGCAGCCACAGCCCAGTGGGAGATGGGATGGGAATTTGTCATAATGACGGAGGCTGTCCTTTCAACCTTGCTTTATTCCTGCTTTCATATCATGGGGAAATGGGCTATACGATCCATCTATTATGCTTAAAAATATTCTACAAATATGCAAGGCTACTTGTATAACAACATTGGTTCTGGTGTTGTTTTTATTAGCAAAACAATGAAAACAATATAATGTGCATCAATAGGAAGAAACTTAAATTTAAAAGTATAGTTTATCTTATAAATAAAACAAAGGCAGTCACTCCAAAGGAGATAGTTTTCTATGGGCTGACCTGCAAACATGTGCATGATGTGTGTGTGTTAGCAAAACACTTGTTTTTAAATAAAATTAACAACTGATGTTTGTGCATATGTTTTCATATGCCTAGAAAAACAGACTGGAAGGACACACATGAAATTATTAATAATGGTTATCTTTGGAGAGTAGAATCAGGGGAGATGAGGGTAGGTCTTCATATTTTACTCTATAATAATTCTATGGTCTTTGTTTTTATAGTAGTAGAATTTCCCTGTGAGGCAGAGATCATACTTATCCTGCTCATTGCCCATTCATGGAGAGAATATGGGAGTGATCAATGACAATGACAGTAATAATAATAGCAATTATTATTATTATTATATAGGTTATGTAGCATTTACAATACAGTAAGCACCATCCTTTGGGTTTTCTATATGTTAATACATCTAATTTTCATAAATATGCTATGTAGTAAGTACTTTATCATCTCCATCTTACATATAAAGAGACAGAAGCACAGAGGGGTAAGCAAGCTGTCCAAGGTAATCAAGTGACAGAGCTGGCATTGAATCCAGGAGGCCTGGCTCCAGAGATTATTCTTAATCACTCTATGTTACGTTGATTAATGGATGTAATGAATAAATGCTAAATTTTTTTTAAATGTCTTTTGGCTAAGTCTCTGATAAGTAGAAGAATCAATGAACCGGTAAAGTTCATTCCCAGAGCATTCTGCTTAATCAACATTCTACAATTTATCTTTCATTGCAAGGTAATGGGCTGTTTATACTCAGAGCCTTCCAAAAGCTGAGAAGACACTGATGTTAACAGTTGTTGATGAGTGACTGGGAAAGGCTGAATGTTTTAATTTAAAGTAAGTGAAAGAATTAATTGCTAGCAAATTAAAAGGCTTCATCTGCCATTTCTCTGCTCCTCGGTTTTCTGTCTTCCACCCAGAACAATAACAGGGGCGTTGAGAGCACAAGCATGACTGCCTGGCTTTTCCTTTCTAAGCAGCCTGGTTTTGCAGTTTGTGCTTACATCTGGGGATCTGGAAAGGTAGGAAAGAATTCTGTACTGCATAAGCATCTCTATGTACTTAAGGGACTAATAGGAACCCCCACCCTTCCACTCAGGGAAAAAGGCTAAAGCATAGACTATGAGTTCTTGGAGAAGAGGAATTAGATTTCATTCCATTTTTATCCTCTGCATCTCAGAATGCCTGGTACCTAGCACAAGTTTTACATAGGAAAGGTTATCGACACTGTCTGACCAGGAGAAATTTTGATGGTATAGAGGAAGCTCTAAGAAAATTAATAAACACTCCTTGATTGAAACAGTTTTCTGGATCTGCAAATAACATTCATTCAGCTGTTATGAGCACATACTCTTTGCAAAGCCCGTTATTAAATACAGGTGGACACAAAATAGTCTCAGTCTCCAAGAAGTTTAAAATAGAGTCTGAGAGATACAAACGGTGTCAGCACTGTGACTTTAGAATAAGGAGAAGACGTTTGTAAATTTTAAGTCAAGGAAAAACTCTCTCTCTCTTTCTCCCTCTCTACTCCCACTACCTCTCTCATCATAAAGATTACTCAGGAGTAATTTTGTGGATATATGAGATTTGTATACATGTGGGAACTCAATATTGGCAGTACATGGGGAACAAATTAAAATTACTTCCCCAGGACAATTCAGCGTGGCTTCCTGGCAGAGGGAGATTGGTTTATCTGTGCACAGTTGAGTTGAAGGTTTGTTTGCAGATAAATCACTCTTCCACGGAGCATCAGAAGAACCCTCAGAAAAAAACACGTATCAACATGCTTAATGGGACTAATGACCTGGGGGAAGGAGAAGAGAGCTTAAGTTAACAATTGTGTGGGCTATTGATCTTTCCCAGTCTTATAGAAAGGACACAGAGCACTACTTAACTGAGACATAGGACTGTGATGGAGTTAGAAAGGACAAAATGTGTGCCCCTTGCAATTTGATCCTCCTCAGAGTAGATCTGTGAAGCACTGCAGTTCTGAAAAGTGAAAGTGAAAGTATTAGTTGCTCAGTTGTGTTCTACTCTTTGCGACCCATGGACTGTACCCCCATAGACTGTAGCCTGCCAGGCTCCTCTGTCCATGGGATTCTCCAGGCAAGAACACTGGAGTGGGTTGTTGTTCCCTTCTCCAGGGGATCTTCCCAACTGAGGGATTGAACCTCTATCTCTGCATCTCCTGCATTGGGAGGCGGGGCTCTTTACTAGTTGAGCTACCAGGAAGTTAAAAGGACACCACAATTCTCAGGTTGTTTCCAATCAGAATATTAACACTTCGTTGACTGTTTTTCATGAATATCTTGGTCTTTGGGAAGACAGTACAGTGTAGGGGAGGCCTCAGTGTCAGACTGCCAGTGTTCAGAACTCATCAGCTATGTAATCGTGGACCAGGAAACTTTATGTTGATGGTAATATATTCAAAGGGCATTGTTAAGACTAAATGAGGTGATATATATATAAAATATGTGGCAATCCTTAAATCCTCAGTAACTTTTAGCTATTATCATGTTCCATAGTAACAACAAGGAGTAATGTGTACAAGACCTTAATTTACCAAGTGTTTCATATAAGTGTTCCCAGATGAAGCACTGTCCTTAAGAGTCAAACCTCTGTGCTCATACAGACCTGAGTTCAAATACTGGCTCCCTTCCCACCAATCTTGTAAACATAAGCAAATCAGTTAACCTCTAAGCCTTAGTTTCTTTATGTGTAAAATGGGATAACAGTATAGCAGATGCATAAGGTGGTTGAAAAGATTAAATAATGTAAATTGTTCAGCACATACTAAGTGCTCCATAAATGTCAGCAATTATTTATCATCCCATTTCTCATCTTAATAGCTCTGTTCTGAGGAACCTATGACTCTGTACATTAGAGTTTTCCATGTTACGTTGACTGCAAACATCCACCACATTGACTTCCCTATAGCTCAAACGGTAAATAATCTGCCTGTGATGCAGGAGACCAGGGTTTATCCCTGGATCAGAAAGATCCTCTGAAGAAGGGAATGGCAACCCACTCCAGTATTCTTGCCTGGAGAATTCCATGTACCAAGAAGGCTGGTAGGCTATAGTTCATGGGGTTGCAAAGAGTTGGATATGACTGAGCGACTAACACACACATAAACATCCACAGCAGGATTTAGGTCATACTCCGTACAAGCCCAGCACCTGGCTGAGAACATTCTGCAGTGGTGATGTAAGGGAGATGTTTCAGAAAATGAATTGAAGATGACCAAGGAGAAATATCTGTACCTAAGTCAGGACTGCAGATTCTAGTCCCAGAAGCTGTAAAGCCAGCAAGGGAGGTCTGGAGGGAGGAGTCCCCTTGAATCTGGTATGGTGACACAGTGATCATTTCACCTCCCTAAATGGGGACACGGAAGTAAACCTCCCTTTTTGGTCTTATCTCTTCTTATCAGGAATAAAGGCTGGGAGATGAGGACAGGCTCCAGATGTGTCCAGAGGCTCTTGGCTGTACTCAGAGCTCTGCGAAGTGTGTCTTGACTTGAGAGTGAGGAACATGGACTCATAGGGGTGGGGTCAGCCAGGACCTCTTGGATCAACTCCTGAGATGTTATCAGAAGGGCCTGACTCAGTTCTGAGATCTGCTGAGTAAGAGACTGTTGTCTTCTTGCGTATGTGCTAAGTCACTTCAGTCTTGTCTGACTCTTTGCAACCCCATGGACTGTAGCCCACCAGGCTCCTCTGTCCATGGAATTCTCCAGGCAAGAATACTGGAGTGGGTTGCCATGCGCTCCTCCAGGGGATCTTCCTGACCCAGTGATGGAACCCACCTCTCTTATGTCTCCTGCATTGCCAGGTGAGTTCTTTACTTCTAGCGCCACCTGGGAAATCCTGTTGTCTCCTTGAGGAGCCTACAGCAATTGCCAGCAAGAGACAGGAAGGGACTGGCTTTTATTGCTATTGACCCAATCCATCACTCGCCTACCATTCACTTTCTTTTCCCTCCTCTAGTTACCTCCCGAATTGCACTTCCCCAGACTCTGTATTCTCCCTCCATAGATATGCATACTCACTCAGCTGTTTTGGAGTTGTGTGTGTGTTCCATCTTCTGCATAGATATTATGCTGACCCAGAGGAGTGTCCAAGAATGTCTATGTACAGTGTGTACCCCATTGTATATGTGAATATGTGTATTTGTGTGATCTTTAGGTTTAGGTTTAATGTTACGATTTTGCTTTAAATTCCTGATACTTACATATCTAGATCACACAAATACACATATTTTTATTCCACAATTCACACAAATACACAGTTGTCATTCCAATCCCAAAGAAAGGCAATGCCAAAGAATGCTCAAACTACCACACAATTGTACTCATTTCACCCGCTAGTAAAGTAATGCTCAAAATTCTCCAAGCGAGGCTTCAACAGTATGTGAACCGTGAACTTCCAGATGTTCAAGCTGGATTTAGAAAAGACAGAGAAACCAGAGATCAAATTGCCAACATCTGTTGGGTCATCAAAAAAGCAAGAGAGTTCCAGAAAAACAACTACTTCTGCTTTATTGACTATGCCAAAGCCTTTGACTGTGTGTATCACAATAAACTGTGGGAAATTCTGAAAGAGATGGGAATACCAAACAACCTGACCTGCCTCCTGAGAAATCTGTATGCAGATCAGGAAGCAACAGTTAGAACTGGACATGGAACAACAGACTGGTTCCAAATTGGGAAAGGAGTACATCAAGGCTATATACTGTCACCCTGCTTATTTAACTTATATGCAGAGTACATCATAAGAAATGCTGGACTGGATGAAACACAAGCTGGAATCAAGATTTCCAAGAGAAATATCAATAACCTCAGATATGCCACCCTTACGGCAGAAAGTGAAGAAAAACTAAAGAGCCTCTTGATGAAAGTGAAAGAGGAGAATGAAAAGCTTGGCTTAAAACTAAACATTCAGAAAACTAATATTATGGCATCTGGCCCCACCATTTCATGGCAAATAGATGGGGAAACAATGGAAACAGTGACAGACTTTATTTCTGTGGGCTCCAAAACCACTACAGATGGTGACTGCAGCCATGAAATTAAAAGATGCTTGCTCCTTGAAATAAAAGCTATGACCAACTTAAACAGCATAATAAAAAGCAGAGACATTGCTTTACCAACAAAGATCCATCTAGTCAAGGCTATGGTTTTTCCAGTAGTCATGTATTTGGACCAGAAAGAAGGTGAACACCAAACAGTAGCTGCTTTTGAACTGTGATATTGGAGAAGACTCTTGAGAGTCCCTTGGACTGCAAGGAGATCCAACCAGTCCATCCTAAAGAAATCAGTCCTGAATATTCACTGGAAGGAATGATGCTGAAGCTGAAACTCTAATACTTTGGCCACCTGATGTGAAAAACTGACTCATTGACAAGACCTTGATGCTGGGAAAGATTGAAGGCAGGAGGAGAAGGGGATGACAGAGGATGAGGTGGTTGGATGGCATCACTGACTCAGTGGAGATGAGTTTGAGTAACCTCCATGAGTTGGTGATGGACAGGGAGACCTGATGTGCTGCAGTCCATGGGGTTACAAAGAGTTGGACATGACTGAGCAACTGAACTGAACTGAAACCTAAACATCCTTGTTTGCTAAACTAAGGCAAGTCTAAAAGTTAAACTTTCCTTAAACCAAAAAGCTTAGAAGAAAATGGCTTGGTTAAACTTAAGACAAGTAATAGAACTTTTCAAAGATTACTTACTCTTTTAAGTATAGATAACACATTTATATGATTCAAAATTAAATTAATTTATTTACTTATATAAGTGTCTATTTTCTATCCCTGTCTTCTACATGTCCAGTTCCACTTCACTTTCCCAAACTAGTAGCCATGTTAATATTTCCTGTGAATTCTTCCAGAGATTTTTTAAATGTATGCAAGCAAATATAGTAGTGAGAGCATGATATGCATTTTATTCTGCATCTTACTTTTTTAATATTATAATCTATCTTGGGAATTTTTTAATTCATAAGAAGTGCCCTCATTCTCATTTTGTAACTACACAGTATTCTATTGAATGGATGCATCGTAATAGGTTTAGCCAACCTCTTATTGGAAGACATTTAAGTTGTTACTGATTTCTTACCATAACGAGCAGCTGTCAGTCATGTTCTACTCTTTTCATGACCCCATGGATGGTAATGTGTCAGAATCCTCTGTCCGTGGGATTTCCCAGGCAGGAATACTGGAGTAGGTTGCCATTCCCTTCTCCAGGGGATATTCCCTACCCAGAGACCGAATTCCCGTCTCTGCATTGGCAGGCAGATTCTTTACCGTTGAGCCAGCTGGGAAGACCATAGCAAACACTACTCCAGTGAAAAACCAACTTTGATGTTTATTACTAAATTGCCCACCTATGGGAATGGCAAAGACAGGAGAAGAAGGGGGTAACAGAGGATTAGATGGTTGGATGTCATCACTGACTCAGTGGAAATGAGTTTAAGCAAACTCCGGGAGATAGTGAAAGACAGGGAAGCCTGGCAGTCCACGGGGTCACAAAAAGTAGGACACAACTGAGTGACTGAACAACAACAGCAATGGGGATGGCATCAGCTGACACTTGAATGACAGAAACAGTAGTGTAGAATGCTCATTTTCCTCTCTTCCTTGCCAAAATCATATATTAATATATTGTAATTCTGATACTTAGGGCAGTTTTTAATTTTTATAGCAACAAAACTTGGCGCTTTCACTGCTTTTGTTTCTTGTTGGCTGGTGGGAAGGGATAGGATGCTCTGGTTCTGGGCTTGTCTGTTGCAAGGGGGTGGTGGATAGTTGACACTGTCCTCAGGGAGAGGGCAAGGAGCCTTGGCTGGAGACAGTGGCACCCTCAAAATCTCACCTGGTTCTTTGGTTTCTCCCTGGCAAGTCGTGCTAGGGAGATTTTTTTTTAACTAATCTGATAGTGAAAATGATACGATATGATATTGTATTTTGAATTTATGTTGCTCTTAATATAAGAAAGGTTGACTTCATGTATTTAAAAGTTATTTGTATTTCCTTTATCTGTGAATTGTTTCTTTACATTCTTTTCCCAACTTTTCTCTGGATAATTGTTTTTTTTTTCTTATTGACCCATAGAAGCTCTTAAAATATTAAAGACATTAAACTTTGTCAAATGAGTTATAAACAATTTGCTTCCATTTTGCCATTTGTCTTTTTACTTTGCTCAAGGAGATTTTGCCAAGCAATGATTTTTATTTTTATGGAACTTAATTTTTAACTCTTTTACTTTATGCCTTCTAGTTTTTATATCATAGTTAGAAGGTCTTTTCTACTCTGAATTTATCGAGGAGCTTTCCTTTCCGGATTTATGTTTTGGTTCTTTTGTTTGATTCATTTGGAATGGATCCTAGTATAAGGCACTTTAAAATTTCAGTGAGAATCTGAAAAGTAGGGCAAGGAAAGAGGTCGAAGGATATTCTCATGTGAGTTGA
Organism: Antilocapra americana; assembly: GCA_007570785.1. Taxonomy (NCBI): domain Eukaryota; kingdom Metazoa; phylum Chordata; class Mammalia; order Artiodactyla; family Antilocapridae; genus Antilocapra; species Antilocapra americana. The sequence continues at coordinate 3,969,928 of ML661955.1, forward strand.
AGACTGGAGTCAAAACACGTCCAGAAAATTCTCATAGCTTTACCATGTTCTTTATGCCTCTCCACTCACAGTCCTTTGGCTCAGAAGTGAGTATCTGGCCCAAGACAGGGCAGTCAGAGCCCTTCTCCGAAATTTCTGAACTTGGGGCCAGAATGAGAATCAGTCAGGCAGCCATAAAAGGTAAACCTTGTGAGTTCCACTAGCCAGACTTCTTCCTACAAGAGATAGCCAGACAGCACTTAAAGAATAAACCAACCCAGAGAAGAAGGCAGAGATGATGGAAAACTGCTCAGGAGTACAAAGGAATGAACTGCAGATTTACCCAACAACATGAATCAGCCTGAGTGAAAGAAGCCAGACAAAAATAAGTATCAACCATTTGATTCCATTTTAGAAAACTCTTGAAGACGCAAGCTAACCTATAATGTCAGAAATCAGATCAGTCGTTGTCAGGAAGAAGAGGGTGAGGTGCAGCAGAGTGGGGTGGGAGGGAGGAATGACAAAGGGGTGTAGGGAAAATTGAGGATGACAGATATTGTCCCTATCTTGATCGTGGGGATGGCTCCATGGATGGGTACATATTTCAAAACTTTTCAGATCATACACTATAAACCAGTACAGTTCATTTTATGTTGATGATATCTCAACAAAGTTGTTTTAAAATAAAGCAGAGATGAGGGGAAAAATAAATCAAGGACAAATGAGGAATGTATGTATAGGGGAAAGGAAAACAAGAGAAAATGAATTTAGTTGGGACCCAGTTCTCTCATTCTAGATGCCCACACTTGCCCTTGAGTGTGCCTGTCCTATTTGTCTACCTGACAAACTTCTAACATATTCCAAGTCCAATTCGGATGTTATCTCTTTATAGCTTTTTTGACTCTTTCAGGCTGAATTAATTGCTCCTTCATTTCTGTATGTGTTCCCATAGCTCTTATCATCTCCGCGGTGGTGACTGATGAGTCTGTCTTTCCCACAAGATGATAAACCTCTGAAGAGCAGGAAGTGTGTCTTATTTATCCTTATAAACCCAGAAACCAGCATAATTTACCAAATGTAGCAGGTGCTCACTTAATGTCTTTTAATTGATTAAATGGGCGGAATCAAAATCAACCAATGGTTATCAAGTCTCTTTGAACACCGCTTAATACAACTCTTTTTAAAAACAAAATATTGCAAGGACTCTCAATAGAGAATTCAGATAAAGGTGGAACTGACCTGGCTGAAGAGTCAATTTGAGTTTGAATCAGAGGCTATTTTCTCATTCTGGTTTTCAATAGTTTTCTATCTGCATCCATGTATAGCATATTTGCTTTTCTGTCATCTTCCTCTATTTCCTGATCTTCTCTACTACCTAAAGAAGACCCCACTCACCCTCTCTGGGAGCACCATAACCCTCCTCTATCTGTCTTTCTCTTTCTGACTTACTCCACTTTGTATAACAGGCAAATGCTGTACACTGGCACATATATAGGGAATTTAGAAAGATAGTAATGATGATTCAACAGGCAGGGCAGCAAAGGAGACACAGATATAAGGAATAGACTTGGATTCAGTGGGAGAAGGCGAGGGTGGGATGATTTGGAAGAAGAACATTGAAACATATATATTACCATTTTTACATATTTACATCTATATGTAAAATAGATGGCCAGTGCAAGTTTGATGCATGAAGCAGGGCACCCAAAGCTGGTGCTCTGGGACAACCCAGAGGGATAGGGTTGGGAGGGAAGTAGGAGCGGTGTTCAGGCTGGGGGGACACATGCATACCTGTGGCTGATCCATGTTGCTGTATGGCAAAACCCACCACAATATTGTAAAGTGATTATCCTCCAATTAAAATAAATTAATTTTTTAAAAAACCCTCTTGTATCACACGAGACCCCAGAAGACAACTCCCTTGTGTTACCAGGTGCTCTTGGTAAGCTTAAGATATGAAGCTAGCATTTACAATCTCGGAGAAGGCAATGGCACCCCACTCCAGTACTCTTGCCTGGAAAATCCCACAGATGGAGGAGCCTGGTAGGCTGCAGTCCATGGGGCCGCTAAGAGTCACAAAGGACTGAGTGACTTCACTTTCACTTTTCACTTTCATTCATTGGAGAAGGAAATGGCAACCCACTCCAGTGTTCTTGCCTGGAGAATCCCAGGGACGGGGGAGCCTGGTGGGCTGCCGTCTATGGGGTCGCACAGAGTCGGACACGACTGAAGCAACAGCAGCAGCAGCCTACAGAGTCTTAGGGCTTCCCTGGTAGCTCAGGTGGTAAAGAATCTGCCTGCAATGCAGGAGACCTTGGTTTGATCCCTAGGTTGGAAAGATCCCCTAGAGAAGAGAAAGGCTTCCCACTCTAGTATTCTGGCCTGAAGAAATCCATGGACTTCAGTCCATAGGGTCACAAAGAGTAGGACATGACTGAGTGACTCCCTCACAGAGTCTTAATCTAAAATTTTGAGTCTGTGGCCTTTTATTTCCAGGATTCCATTTTACAGAATTGATTCTGGAATTATTTTCTGACTTGTATTATCCAAAGACTCACCATGTATTAATTTTCTCTGCAGTTTTTTAATCACAGCTGGTTCAATATGAAACCCAATAGGCTACGATTGGAATGCATAGAAAGCATTCAGAACATTGTGGCCTATAGAATTTATGATAAAGATAAAACGGAAGCAACTTCATTGTGTTTGCAGGCCAAATGAGGGCATTGGACAAGATGATCTCCAAGAGCTCCTCCAACCTTGTGAGTTTATGATTTCTGGGAAGACAGACAAGAACAGCAGCATGGGTTTGGGGTGAGCTGCATGAGAAATAAATTGTTCTTTGCACAAATGAATAGAGTATAATAGCAATAAATCTCAGAAAGAACATTTCAAAATTATCTTCAGTGTCTCATGTCTGTACAGTTTCATTTCTGTATTATTTTTTCTTACTTTCTAAGTAACGCCTTTTGTAGGGGGTTTAAAGTGTGATTCAGCAAATGTTATGTCCATTTGTGCTATCTCCCATACCCCAGGACAAGTCATTAGAGGCAAGGACCTAAGGACATTTGGCAAGGTCAACAGGACTAAATGAGGAAAGAAGAGGATTTTTTTTAGCTGTTAAAAATGCAGAAAGAGGGTGTTTCAAAAAGTGGTCTGTTGATAAGAATTTAATGTGCATTTGCCCAAACCATTAAAGTTATATGGTTAGGTTGCCAGGCTAGATTTCAACCTAAAATATGAGAGAACATTAAAAACTTTATTTTTATATAGGTAACCTCATCTATCACATCATTTTCTTGGGGAAACAAGTCCATTTTGGGTTCTCTGCTGCAATGTTGTGGACATGTCTCCCTCAGCCTAGCAGGAGAGGAGACCTGCCGTGATGGGGACGAATGTGGGCAGTTGACCTCAGACACCCACAGTTCATCCAAGCTTTACATCTTCCTTCTCTTAGAAAGAAAATTTATTCCAAACTGGGGAACAAGACAAAATTACCTTGAAGGGTGGAATTCTGAATATTGACTCTCACCATTCTTACGTGGACAGCCACTTGTAAAAGATGAAACTAGAACACTTTCTAACACCATACACAAAGATAAACTCAAAATGGATCAAAGATCTAAGCATAAGACCAGAAACTATAAAACTCCTAGAGGCTGGTGCACCAAGATTTCCCGGGAAGAGGGAGGAGGGAGGGGGGTTCTGGAGGGGGAGCATATGTAAACCCATGGCGATATCATGTCATTGTATGGCAAAACTAATAAAAAAATAAAATAAAATAAATTACTTTACAAACTGAATACTCACAACAGACTGCCTGTCTTTGCATTTAATTTAGAATTCTGTTTTGTGACCATGATTGAGAACTCAAGGGTTTTTTGCTCTGTGTTACAATTAGTAAATGGTTTTATGTTCCTTGATGATGATAAATTTGTTTTTTAATTTCATTATAATATCTAAATTGATTATTATCATAAATAGATGTCAGTACTGGCTGTCAGTATTTTTCTTATGGCAGAAATGAATGATCCAAAGTTTTTGAATTACCATGTTGTGGGTTTCTTTTTAACTTCAAGAAGAAAAAAAAAAAACACAGAATGACAAAGTGTATTTTGAATCAAACAGGAGTTCAGTCATTCATACTACAAACATTTATTGAGCATTCTGTCCTCTGGATTGAAGAAAGATGAATAATTCACATTTCCTGCACTCAAGAACTCATGAATTACAGGAAATAAAACAGATAAATAATTCTACTCAAGGCAAAATGAGTAAGTACCATAAAGAAATATTAATAGCAGAGTTCTTTGGGCAACATAGAAGGAGGAAAAAACATTTCAGCTGAGACAAGAGAAGTTTCCTGGAGAAACTGGTGCAGAAACTGGTCCTTCTTAAAGAAGAATCTAAAAGGTGATGGGCAGGGAGCCCACCAGGGGGAGAATGGAAAACCATTGGTGGTTTTTGGAAGGGGAAGTGACATAGTTTAGCTGAGTGGTTTAGAAGGCAAGCATATACAAGTCCAACGATGATTGCAGTGACTCAAATGAAGTCAAGATGCTTGAACCGCATGAATGGGTGTGTACAAAGCATGCAGATTTAAGAGATGCAAAGGAATCAGAGCTTCCCAGGTGGCGCTAGTGGTAAAGAACTCCCTTGCCAATACCAGAGATGTGAGAGATGCAGGTTCGATCCCTGGGTCAGGAAGATCCCCTGGAGGAGGGCATGACAACCCACTTCAGTATTCCTGTCTGGAGAATCCCATGACAGAGGAGCCTGGTGGGCATGACTAAAGTGACTTAGCACGCATGCATATATGCAAGGAAACAGAATCAACAAACTTTGGAGATCCTTTAGAAACATAGATTTGAAAATCACAAAAGGCAGTTACTGAAATTATGAAAGAGTGGTTTTCAAGCTTATCAAGTACGAGAATTACCTGGAGAGTTTAAATACTAACACAGATTTCAGGCTCTACCTTGTGGACCTAAAGATTCAGTGAGATTTAAGTTTGGTCCTAGCAATCTGTATGTTTAAGCAGCATCCCAGAGGATTTGGATGCATTGGGTAACTGACCACACTTGGAGAAATAGCTCTGTGGAAACAGAGGTCACCAAGAGGGTGTGCAAAGCCCAAAAGGGGGCTGACCAGCTTTTGGGAAAATGAGGAAGAGAATCTGAGACCTGGAGTTCCTCCCTTTTCCCTGATACTTCTCCAAGACGTGAGATCAAAGTCACCTTCTGGGAGCTTACTATTCTAATGTAAAATAATGCATACAATAGACACACACAAAAATAAAATGGTTTTAAACAGTGCCATGGGGAAAATAAAGCAGAATAAGGGCTTGAGAATGCTGGGGTCTGTGGGGAGAGGGAAAGGAGGTGAAAGGAGAGTAGGGGCAGCGCTTTTGGACTGAATCATAAGGAGAGGCTTTCAGAAAACAACAGGAGTGGAGGTCTGAGAAAAGGGCGCGGCCAAAGGAGATGAGCACTGCAGGGACAGGAACAAGACGGGTAAAGATGATGAGTGAGGAAACCACTCTGTGAGTTCAGGGAATGACGGCAGGGCCAGGGGTCAGTGGCTGCTGGAGCAGAGTGAGGAGGGGGGCAAGGAGTAAGAGCTTAGGGCAAAGGAGAAAGCAGTAGTCAGGTCACAGAATAGGACCCTGTTGGATTTGGGAGTTAACTCAAAGGTGTAGGGGGACCTCCTTGGAGGCTTTGAGTAGGAGTATCATGATGCGATTTGCTTTTTGGAAGAGTCACTTTGCCTGTTTTGGCCATGGAGTGCGGCTATGGGGGATGAATTGGAGGTACTGAGATGGTCTCAGACACACGCTGTGGCAGCTGGGACATGGATGGTAGAAGTGGAGAGATGGGGGCAAACCTGTGTTCTGAAAGGAAAAATGACATAACTTGCCAATGCATTAGCTATGCGGTATGAGGGTAATTTCTAGCTTTTAGAGTTTTTTGTTTGTGTTTTGGTGGAAGGAACAACTGGATACATGAGATGAAGCTGATATAATACGGTGGAAGCTAAGGGAAAGAAAACTGTAGGGTCTAGTGTCTCAGCATTGCTAATGCCTCAAACCATGATAGCACATGGTAAGCTCTTAACAGATATTTCTTGACTAAATTATTGAAAGACTCCATGCTAGAGAATAGCTAAGAAGGTAAGGAGTGGGGAGAAAAACGCTTGATGGAATTTGGAAGTGTGCAGGGGCACTTGGTAGGGGTTAGAAGTGTGCAGGGGCACTTGGTAGGGGTTAGAAGTGTGCAGGTGCTCTTCTGGTGGCCACAGTGACCAACTCCAGTCACACCTAAACTCTTGAAGTCACCACCAGGCAGTTTTAGATCCACTTGTATCTGTGCATGCCATTCCCTCTTCCTGCAGATTTTTCTGCATCCTTGGGTCAACTGTATGTATTTCAATTGGTATTATTGCAGCAAATGCCTATATAACAAAATCTACCATTTTAACCTTCTTAAAGTGTACAATTCAGTGACAGTTTGTACATTCAGTATTGTACATTGACAGTTTGTACATTCACACTATTTCCAGAATACTTTTATCATCCCCCCAAAATTCCATGAAGGAGTTTCTTCCCATTTCTGCCTGCCCCCTCCCCTTCCCTGGCAACCACTAATCTGCTCTCTGTCCCTATGGATTTACTTATTCTAGACCTTTCATATACACTGAATCACACAGTCTGTAGCCTTTGTGCCTCACTTCGTTCACTTAGCATAATGTTTTCTGGGCTCATCCATGTGGTAGCAAGTATCAGCACTTATTTCATTCTGTGCATGAATAATATTCAGTTGTATGTATATATCATACTTTGTTTATCCATTAGTCCATTGATGGACATTTGACTCATTTCTATCTTTTGGCCATTGTGAATAGGGCTGCTATCAATATTTGTGTGTAAGACTTTTTGTGCCTGTTTTCAGTATGTGTGTTGGGAGGGTTGTTGAGTTATATGGTAATATTTTTTAAATTTTATGTATTAATTTTGGCTTCACTAGGTCTTTGTTGCTGCATGTGGGCTGTCTCTAGTTGTGGTGAGCAGGGGCTACTCGTCATTGCAGTTGTGCAAGCTTCTCATTTCCATGGCTTCTCTTGCTGCAGAGCAGCGGCTCTAGACACGGGGGCTTCAGCAGGTGCCTCACACGGCCTTAGTAGTTGAGGCTCAGGCTTAGTTGCTCAGTGGCATGTAGGATCCTCCCTGTCCAGGGATCAAACTCTTGTCTCCTACATTGGCAGGCAGACTCCTAACCACTGCACCACCAGGGAAGCCCTTTATGTTTAACTTATTGAGGAAATGTCAGTCAATTGAGTATCTTTTAAGACATCTTTTGTGATGTCTTTTTTGACTTGTCCTTTCTCCTCCCATTCGAGTTTTCCCTTTTTCTGTGTACTGCCACTGTTTCTGATGTACACATGTCTACTGGCACCTGAACTTGAGTTGAGCTACCTTATGCTAATACCAGACCACCTGACCTGTCTCTTGAGAAATCTGTATGCAGGTCAGGAAGCAACACTGTCCAGTTAGAACTGGACACGGAACAACAGACAGGTTCCAAATAGGAAAAGGAGTACGTCAAGGCTGTATATTGTCACCCTGCTTATTTAACTTATATGCAGAGTACATCGTGAGAAACGCTGGGCTGGAGGAAGCACAAGCTGGAATCAAGATTGCCCAGAGAAATATCAATAACCTCAGATATGCAGACGACACCACTCTTATGGCAGAAAGTGAAGATGAACTAAAAAGCCTGTTGATGAAACTGAAAGAGGAGAGTGAAAGAGTTGGATTAAGGCTCAACATTCAGAAAACTAAGATCATGGCATCTGGTCCCATCACTTCATGGCAAATAGATGGGGGAACAGTGGAAAAAGTGTCAGACTTTATTTTGGGGGGGCTCCAATATCACTGCAGATGGTGATTGCAGCCATGAAAGTAAAAGACGCCTACTCCTTGGAAGGAAAGTTATGGCCAACCTAGATAGCATATTGAAAAGCAGAGACATTGCTTTGCCAACAAAGGTCCGTCTAGTCAAGACTATGGTTTTTCCAGTAGTCATGTATGGATGTGAGAGTTGGACAGTGAAGAAAGCTGAGGGATGAAGAATTGATGCTCTTGAACTGTGGTGTTGAAGAAGACTCTTGAGAGTCCCTTGGACTGCAAGGAAATCCAGCCAGTCCATCCTAAAGGAGATCAGTCCTGGGTGTTCATTGGAAGGACTGATGTTGAAGCTGAAACTCCAATACTTTGGCCACCTCATGCGACAAGTTGACTCACTGGAAAAGACCCTGATGCTGGGAAGGATTGCGGGCAGGAGGAGAAGGGGACAACAGAGGATGAGATGGCTGGATGGCATCACCGACTCGATGGATCTGGGTTTGGGTGGACTCTGGGAGTTGGTGATGGACAGGAGGGAGGCCTGGTGTGCTGCGGTTCATGAGGTCACAAAGAGTCGGACACGACTGAGTGACTGAACTGAACTGAACTGAACTGATGCTAATATTAACCATCTTCTGTTTAATGGATTATAAACTCTTTGAGGGAAGAAACCAAGTCTTATTTTTCTCTCTATGGTTTACTGAAACTCCATTTACCTTTGGTAAATTTACAAGCTCTCAATAAATCTTTGCTGGGAAAATGACAGTTCTCAGTGCAGAAAAGAGTTTCAAGCAGGGTGACTTTTCATTTGGGGAATGGGGAACTTTAGATGCTACAAAGTAGTAATTGATGTTTTTAACTGTAATTGCTGGGGCTGTGCTGGCTCACCCAAGTTGCTCTTACGTTTATTTAGACATATAAAGAGGGAGTATGTGTGTATATGTGTGGGGAAGAGGAGGCTGTGTTATTTATGTTGAAGCTTTTTGACAGTTCACCTACATCTGCAAAATCCCTGCAAAATCTCCCTACCAGCCAAATGACCTCAATCAAGGTAGAAGAAACTTCTCAGAACTTCATCTTTAAACAAGCCTGAGCTGTTGGGCTTCTCCACCACTGTGCTGATATCTGAAAATGCCACCTTTGATAAGCAAAAGCTCTGCCTAGAGAGACTGAATTTTTGGCAATCTTGCAAAATCCCAGGGTTTTAATTAAATTGCTTTCAAAGTAGCTTTACTTAATGGGTCATAGGACAAAATGTTGAATTAACACAAAGCATTTCCTAATGGAGTGAAAACAAATGGGAGGTGGCTTCTCATGTGAGCTTCCTGTAATTGGAACCACCAATCAGATGTGCCGCATGAAGGCTCCCTGATGGAATGCTTTTTGTCTCTGAGTCAGCATACAAAATTAAATGCTGAAAAAGTGTTGACTTTCCCAGTGCAAAAGCACTGAGGATCAGACAGAGCAGCACAAGGCATGGCTTCCATTTACAAGGAGCTTATAATCTAACTGAGGAGGTGAGAAACAGACATATAAATGATAAACATCAATTTCAGACATGTAAGAGCTAAAGGGGTAATATAAACAATTGGTAGTATTAGATAGGCGGGGGGTCAGTGTTAGGGGGCAGGGGGAGATGCTACTTGAGCATGTGGAGAAGTACATTACAAAGTACATTAGTCATTTGTATATTCCAAGTGACTAGCATGACACGTGTCAGGAGCATGCAATGGTTAAGGGCTTTTGAATAAATTATTAATAGTCTAAATGGAGCAGTATATTCAGGTAAGGGAATATGGGGATACTCAAGTGGCAAGGATATTTTGGAACTCAGATTGAAAAGAGCATGGAAAATAAAAATAAGTTTAGACTTTATCCGGTAGGGAATGAGAAGCCATAAATGGCTCCTTCTGAGAGGGAGAGTGACAGACACATTGACAGTTATATTTATGGAAAAGTAATCTAACAAGGTTTTATAGGCTGGCGTGAAGAGAGGAAATAATGGAAACGAGGGATAAGTTAATAGGCTATTGAAACAGCCCAGCAGAGAACTGAGAGTGTAAACTAGAGCAGTGGCAATGGGGATATAAAGAAGTGTGGGAGTAGGAGGTGGATTTGTAAATAAAGTTGGCTTTTCTATAGTTTTAGACAGATATTAAAAAGTGTGAGCTTTTGTTTAATTTTTCTATTTCTGCTTCATATTTTCCAACACGGCTCTGTTGGAAATCAGGACTTCCTTAGCTGATGAAGGGGATCATAATAAGCCACCCCAAACGTATCACATTGGCTTACAGGTTATTTTGAGCTGAAGGTAATTAAGAAATAGCATATACAGGAGAAACTCTGCCCTCCCATTTCTGCCTGAAAACGGCATAAATTTCCCCTTGGAAGGGTAACAAATTTACATTTATAAAGATTTCTCCCTCTCCAGCACCAGAACGAGGAGAAAAAATTTAATCGTCAGAGATGACTCTTATCGCTGGAGACAGCACTGACTGTGTCTGCATAACAAGCCTGACTCAATAACCTTAACTACCATACTTTTCGCAATCACCTTCCCATAATTCATGAAAAGCCCAAACACCCTCTTTCCTTTCTAGTCACTTCTCCACAGTTTATTGTTGTTCAGTCACTCAATCATGTCCAACTCTTTGCGACCCCACAGACTGCAGCACGCTAGGCTTCCCTGCCCATCACAATCTCCCAGAGCTTGTTCAAACTCATGTCCATTGAGTTGGTGATGCCATCCAACCATCTCATCCTCTGTCATCCCCTTCTCCTCCTGCCCTCAATCTTTCCCAGCATCAGCGTCTTTCCAATGAGTCAGCTCCATGCATCAGGTGGCCAAAGTATTGGAGTTTCAGCTTCAGCATCAGTCCTTCCAATGAATATTCGGGACTGATTTCCTTCAGGATGGGCTGGTTTGATCTCCTTGCAGTCCAAGGGGTCTCAAGAGTCCACAATTTATTACCCTTTGTTAAAGTGTTATGTAGGCACCTGGGCCTGACTCCGTCTTTGGGTTTTCCCTTATATTCTGTGAAGACCTCATGTACATGCAAAAGAAAACTTTTCCCTGTTACTCTGTCTTCTGTCGTTCAATTTGCTGGCTTCAGGTACTGAATCTAAGAGGATAGAGGAAGAGTTTTTCTTCCTCAATAATGAACATTCAAAAATGCCCTCAAGCAACTAACTGATCATTGCTAAATCATGGGACCACTTTCATGGATAGATTTGATTCTTAATCTCAAGTGAGTCCTAAGTGCTGCCTGGCAAACTGAATACATTTCTTTAGTAAATTCACTGGAATGTGAAATCTGCATGGGCAGGGATCTCTGTTCAATTTACTGGCATATCCAAGAGCCTTGAATACTGCCTGGCCTGGCACAGAGCATGTGTAGGACAATGTCATGGACAAGTGTTTTATACTTTTTCTTCTTTCCTCAAACCTCAAACCCCCGAATCCTCAGACCTCAATACTCAGCTATTGGCCTTGCTACTTACTTCACTGAGAAAATGCAATTAATCTGAGAAGAGCATGCACATACTCCCACAGTGAAGTCAACCACCCCCTTGCAAACTTACCCATATTTTTCCCTTCCCACTTATCACAAAGGACAGTTTGTCCCAGCTCCTATCTAAGTCTGACTCTCCCAACTGTACACTGCATCCCACTCTCTTCTGCCTACTCAAGAGTTTGTTCCTGTAGTCGACTCTTCTCTCTCCTGCATCATCAGTTTTTCATCAACTGGATAATTCCCATCAGGATACAGACTGATTTAGGAGAAAACTCTGATGTAGAAAGTAAAGAGGTGTTCTCGCATGTGCTTGGGTGCTGGCAACCCACACAGACCTGTCAAACAGAGCTGCCCTTAGGTGGCCTTGGGCACTCAGAGCGTCTGCTAAGGGGTTTTTCCCAAGGTATGATATTGTGCCTGACAATTAGTAGGTGCTCAGTAAATATTCACTGAAGAATGAATAATAACCCTCATCTTAAACTATCCCTCTCTTGACTATGCAGCCCTCCAGCTACCATCTCATTCTTCTGCACCCCTTTTGTAGAAAATTCCACAAGAGCATCATTTATATGATTACTGTTTGAACTTTTGAACCTCTTAGTCTCTCTTGATCTCACTCCAATTGTGCTTTCATCTCTAGGACCCTACTAAAACTTTGAGATCATCAATGACTTCCATTTTGACAAGTCCAATTCCTAGATCTCATTTACTTGACCCTTCAAGCAATCAGTTGACCCAGGGGATAACCTCTCCTTTTTTCCTCACTGACCTCTCTTTCTCAGTCACATTTGCTGGCTTCTACTCAGCTCTTCAACTTCTTAATGTTGTATTGTTCCCATTTCTGCCCTCAGTCATCTTTTCTATCACATTTATTCCCATACTTTCCTTCCTAATCTAGATGCTGATGATTCTCAAATTTATATCCAGGCTCTTAATTTAAGACTTATCCAACATCTCCTCTTGGATTTTGAATAAGCATCACTCTCTGTTTCTTCCTTTAAATTTCAGATGTATATAAACAAATGAATTATAATCTTTTGTTGATGCCATATTCATTTTTTTATTTGTTTTTGGTCAATACTTGGCCTTCTTTTCCATTTATTTATTTATTGTTTAATATACTATAATAAATACCTATGAACATACTACATGATAAAGAAATTAGAATGTCTATGATAATGTAAGTCATCCTCTATGATCTTCCCCACCCCATCCCTGTACTACTCCCCACCCAGTTAACACCCTGGTACCATCTCCATTACCACAATTGCCCAAACCACCATTGACTCTCTCCTAGACTGATGCAATAGTCTTCTGACTGGTCTTCCTGCTTCTTTTTTTGCATCAACAACTTCCCCCTCCCTGTCCATCCCTACCTCCTCCTCCACCCCCAGCCAATCTATTCTTTTCACTGCATCCGGAGTGATGCTTTAAGGGTCAGCTCATATAGATTCTATGTGACTCTAACCAAAATCTTCAATGGCTTCCCATTCTCATGCCAGATAAAATCCAAAATCCTTATGATGGATTACAAAGCCCTCCATGATCTGACTCTCTGAGTCATCATCTGCTACCATCATGCTCACTAGTCCTTTGGCCTAATATCTTTGAAGTAGCTATTCCAACTGCCTACAATACTCTTTCCCAAAATACCTCCTCATCACTCTTCCTTATTTTATTCAGGTTGTTACTCATCAGTGAAGCTTTCTCAGCTAATCATTAAGAATAGCATTCCTCCTCCACTTTCTGAGTCACTTCCCAACTTCCTTATTCTGTCCACTTGAACTTACCCTATGTGTATTTGTTTATTTTCTGTCTCCTCCCAGTAGAAGAGATGTTCCAGGGAGCAGGGACTTGCTTGTTCACCACTCTAACCCCCAGTGCAATATGTCTGGTGCTGGGCAGGCTCTTGTTGTAGGTTAGGTTCCCTGGGAGGCAGACTCTGAGACTGGGTTAGTGTGTGTGACTTCCATTAGGGAGGGCTCTATAAAACGGAAGGGAAGGAAACAGAATTGGGCACAGGGAGAAGTTAGGTGGTGATATAGTCTTAAAAAAGGACTTGGTTAATCCCGTAGGAAGCTCTGAAGCTGGGATGGCCCTTCAGAGTTGTACCAAACAACTGGGTTTTTATAATCCAACCATTTGTGGGGCTTGCTCGAGAAAGTGGCCATGACCTTGGAGGAGGGGCTCTCTTTAGCTCTGCAGGATATCATGGGCTAACAACTGAGTGCTTACTGCCAGCAGCACTCCTGGGATCTGGGGAAATAATTCCTTCATTTCCAGAGAGATCTTGGTGTTCCGTCATGGTGCCCGTCACAGCAGTCAATAAAGTGGTTGACAGATGAACGTTTTGAGATCCAAGAACACAGGAAATGGGTGAGGGTTCATGACATGCAAAAGAGGAACGAATTGGGAACCAGATCAGTGAATCTTCACACCCATAGTCTTCCAGTTGCCTCATGTGGGCAGGACCATGTGTGGGTGCTCTGTGATGGGACCCAGTGGTTACAATGTGACCCTGCCTGGGAGAGAGAAAGTGAAACCTAGGCACAAACATCCATGGTACAAAGCAGTGTAATTCTAACAAAGTAGTGCTTATGAAGAGAAAAGAGGAGGCAAGGGAGGGGAAGGATTCAGGAAGGCAACATGGGGGAGACTTTTGAAGTCTTGGAAGGTAGATATGGTGTTGCTGAGCATCATTGGAGGGAAGACAGCCAGCAGGCTAAGAGGTGGTAGGCCAAGAACTCAGATGCAGGAAATCCTGTGCCATGGCATCTCCCCTCTCTCTCCTCTGATACTTGGAGGCTTTACTGCACACAAATCCCTCCAATGCCAACATCCTATGCACATTCAAGTTCAATCCTGAAAGAGGGAAATGCTGCCTCTTTGCCACCAATTCTATCAGCCTCAGGGAGATAATTTGTAGAGTTTTATGTGACCTGTTCTATTTTTAAAACTGTAATGAGCCAGTAAATCCCATCAGGCACACTATAAAACTGTCCCTTGTATTTAGGAAACAGAATCTAACAGCGACAGAAAAGACCATGTCTTTTGAAGAGAAGCCAATGCATTGGTAGCTGAGTCTCTGTTTTAAAAAAGTTAGACTCAGGCTTCCCTGGTGGCTCAGTAGTAAAGGATCGCCTGCCGATGCAGGAGATATGGATTCGATCCCTGGTCTGGGAAGATGCCACGTGCTGCCAAACAATGAAGTCCGTGCGCCACAACTATTGAGCCTGTGCTCTAGAGCTGGGAAGCACAACTGCTGAGACCATGTGCCCTATAGAACCTGCTCCACGAGAGAAGCCACTGCAATGAGAAGCCCACACACTGCAACTAAAAAGTAGACTCCATTTACACAACTAGAGAAAAGCCTGTGGAGCAACAAAGACCCAACACAGCCAAAAATAAAAATAAAAAATTTAGACTCAAATAAACACTTGTAAAGATCATCACTGATGTAACCTTACAGTTGAAGAAATTGAGCCCAGAAAGGTGATAGGACTTTGTCAAAGTGACACAGCAGATCAGAGTCAGTTGAAGCCCAATAATATGCACATGGCCCCCAGACCCCTTTTAAAGGACTGTCTAGATCTTTGGCCATGGCTCCTTAAAGGATGCCTGCATCCCTCCTTCTTAAATGAACAGCAGCAGAAGCCACTGGCCAACCCAGTTGCTGGGTCAAGTGGCAGCTCCCACCTAATTGTACCAGTCCAAAAAGCTTGGAGTCTGGTTTCCTGTAGCTCAAGGATGGTAAGACAAGGAATGAACCACGGGCTTTATTGTTGGGGTAAAAGAATGATCTACGAGGGCCTGGCCCTTGGCTGAGATAGAGAATAGAAAATTCTCTAAGGATGTGATTTCAGAGAGTGAGAAAATAGTTCACTTGAAACCATGGTTTCAGTTTGAGGTTCCACCGTGGCTTTGTGTTTTCCTGCCAGTGAACCGATTTCTGTTTGCCTAAGCTAATCACCCTGAACAGTGCCTTCCTGATCTGCTTTAGAAATGAGCCTCTCCCTCTCCCTCCTTCCCCTATAAGTGGATCCACTATTTCTTAAGGCACTGGATCCCTTTGATTGTTTGGTGGCAACCTCTGGCTTTAGCTTGGAATGTGTGGGATATCTCATGACCAAACAAACCAAATAAGGGACCCAGATGAAGACTGAATGTCAACAGTGATTACTGCAGTGTTTGACTCCTTGGAATCAGCAACTTGCTGGGAAACGACTTGCTTAGAAATTAGACCTGGAAGATACAACAAGCCCATGTATGAAATTATACAAAGTCTGATCCCAGGCCTCAGAAACTTAGAAGCAGGTAGAGGAAATAAGCTAGACTAAGCCCCAAAACTCTAAAAATAAATATTATTTATTCCCATGTGGCAGCTTTAACTAATGCTTAGTTTTTCTCAGCAGCAAGCCACACAATCGCAAATCCCTGGGTGTGGGCCATGTGAATCTTTTATTCATAATTATCAGAATTCAAATAATCCACACTTGGATTACAAGTTTCAGCAGGGGCCAAGTTCACATAAACACTTTGTTGATCTTTATTATCCTATTTGTCAGGATCCTCATAACATTCTATTTCAAGTTGAAATTTTGATAAGAATGATATTTTATCAAATTTTATTCAGTTTCAATTATCATTTTAATGGATAAATGCCATGCGGGGCTAATCAAGGCAGAAACAGTTACATACCTGTTATGGGTGTGGGATGGAGCTTGTTAGACACTACTGGCTTGAGTGTGAGAGAATTAGTAAAAATGTTTTTGTTCATCTAAAAAATCTTAGATCAGCCTCTCCTTATGGGTCACATTTTGGAGGCTTGAGTTTAAGATGTCAATCATCCATCCCTTGAGTTTCCATCCTCCCCTCTTATTCATTTAGTGTTGGGTTAACCAGGCCAGTAACTAGTTTCTCATGTACTAGGTATCTATTCCCATCACTCTCCTCACGGCTACAAAAGTACTCAGTTCAATCACTTCCTGTTATTCAGATTTAACCAAGATGTATCGTGGTAGTGGTGGTCTTGATAGTGTATGTGTCTTTGTACATTGATTACTATCAAATTGATGCCAAGTTTTCTTACCTGTAAAGGGGGGATGATTATTCTAAACTCAAGCCTTGATGGGAAGGTTAAGTTAGTAGACACCATGTATGGAGAATCTCTGACACACAGTAGGTCACCTTCAATATGTTTGTGAACCTGAATTCATGGGGATCTTTCCACACTCACTGGGCCACACTGCGATCAGTTATTTGGGTGAAGTCCATGTGGCCTCAGGCATCGGTGCCAAGAGTGCACCTTGGGAGGTGGGTACATGGCTTATTATGGAAGGTCAGGGCAGAGTAGGGAACCTGGCTTTCGGGTCAGGCCATGAGCTCTGGAATGGATTACTTTGGGCCAGCACTTCTGAATCCATCTAACACCAAACTCTTCCATGGACATTTGCCTTCTCTCAGTAAGATTTTCCTCTTTTGTGTGTCTCCTGGTCCCTCAGGATGGCGAAATTTTCAATCAGCAATCACTTGTTGAACAGATGCCAGGCACAAGGCACTGTGTCAGATGTTGTGAGGGAGGCCCAGAGAATCACTTTTGTTGAGTATTTGCTATGCAGCAAACTCTGAGCTGGGCATCCCTCGTGGCTCAGATAGTAAAGAATCTGCTTGGGATGTGGGAGACCTGGGTTTGATCCCTGGATTAGGAAGATCCCTTGGAGAAAGTAATAACTGCTCACTCCAGTATTCTTGCCTGGAGAATCCCATGGACAGAGGAACCTAGCCAGCAACAGTCTGGGGTTGCAAAGAGTTAGACATGACTGAGTGACTAATACTTTCACTTTTCAAGCCCTGAGCTAGGCTTTTACATACTTTATCTCATTTACAAAGATGAATAAAACAGTCTCTAGCCATAAGGAACGAAACATCATTAAAGGAAAATAAGATATATACACACAAAAAGTAACTATTCCAAGTGTATAAAACTGAAAATCAAGACATTAAGAGAACTGAGAATTTAGAGAAAGCAGAGGTTATTGCTAAGGGATGGGGCCATAACTGTATTCAAAAGGAAGGATGCGTTTGATTGGGTCTTGAAGGATGGGCAACATTTGGGCAGGGAAAGAGAAGAAAAATGAGGCTGTCCACTTGGGGAATTGCACAAGCAAACCTAAAAATGGGAATGAATCCCAGCTGCACCCATCAGACAGTGAGCAGCCCATTCCTGACGTTGGGGTAGGATAATTTCCCTCCCCTCTCTGTACCGCATATCCCTGGCCACCAATACACACAGACAGACACAATAATTGAGAGGCAACCACTTCAGTGTCAAATAGACTCAAATCCCACTTGTGTCACATGCCAACTAAATTAATAAACTTGTCTGAGTCTCAATATCTTCATCTCTGAAATGGGAATAAAATACTTCATCTCCAGGTTTGTTATGATGATTAGATGAAATGATGATATATGTAAACTGCCCAGCCCTCCGTTCTGGTAATAGTGAGACCAGAATAAAAGGCTGTACCTCATCAAGCATGCGGATATTGATTGAGCATCTGTGGTTAGAGGCATCTATGGTTTGCAAAGTACCTTCACCTACACAGGCTCATCAGGGTGTGCCTCCCCTTTGCTCTGTGTGTAGGCAGGGCTGGTGTCTCTGGGGTCCCATTTTACAGCTGGGAAAATGGAAGTTTAGAGAAGCCTGGACTTTCCCAAGTTCCTAACTTTACGGTCAGATAGACCCATGCTCAGACACTGGCTCTGCCACCATCTGCCAGCTGGGCAACTCTCTGAGCTTCAGCTTCTTTGCATTCTGTGGTCAGCTTAACACATCCATACCTACATCCTTTACTAAACATTTAATTTGATTATTTAAATTTTTGAACGTATAATAAGTTTCAAAACTTAGAAACTACAGGAAGCTATGTAATGAAAAGTCTCCTACTCACTGCTGTCCACTATCCATCATGTTCCACCACGTCCCATAAGTAACCTGTGCATTCTTCAGCTGATCACTGTGTGATGTTCTTTTCTGAGTCTCTACACATATAGAAGCAAATCCAAATACATGTATATGTGCTTCTGCATCTTGCTTTAGTTTTTAAAATGCATCTAGGATTTTTTTCACATCAGTACATACCAGCTTCCTTATTTTCTTTAGCAATCAGTATTTCATTACCTGGATGTGCTGTAATTCATTCAACTAGTCTCCTGCTGACTGACATTTAGGTTGTTGCCAGTCCTTGGCTATTACAAACAATACTGCAGTGAATAACCTTCTACGTACACCACTTTATATGTAAGCACGTTCATATGATAAATTCTTAGAAGCACATTACTGGATCAAACTCAGGTAATGTCATGTTAATAGCTATTGTTGAGTTGCCTTCCATCAGGTTATACACCCACTTGCAGTATACAAGTGCCAGGGAAGTGTGTTGCCAAACTCTGGTAGTGTTACCAATCTGATAGGTGAAAATAGCATCTCAGTGTAGTTTTAATTTGAATTTATCTTATTATGAATGAGATTGAGCATATTTTCAAAAAGTTCTTTGTATTTCCCTTACTGTGAACTGTATGTTCACATCCTTTGCTCATTTTTCCATTGGGTTGTTGGTCTTCTATATTTGATAATAAGAACTTTATACAAGAAAAATTTAATCTTAGAAATGTAAACCGTTTGTGATATCGGCTGCAAATAACTTTTTTCTTTCTTCATTGGTTGTTTGCCTTTTCATATGGCTTATTGCTTCTGTTATTTGCATGTATGTGTGTGTTAGAAACCATCCCCAAACTTATCAGCTCATCACAATAGCCACTGCGATGCTGTGGTCTGGGCTCAGCTAAGAGTCCATCTCTGTTCCACAAGATGTCAGCGGGGCTCATGTATGCTTTAAAGTCAGCTGGTGGTTGATGTCCTCATTCACAGGCCTGGGGGTTGACTGGCTGTCAATAGAAGGTCACTTGTCATCCAATATGCTAGTCTGGTGTTCTTCTCATGATGGTCACAGGTTCCAAAAACAGCAAGACAGCAAGTACATATCAAAGCCCAAGTGTTTTTAAGCCTCTACTTGCGTAACATTTGTTACTAAGCAAGTAAGACTGGATTCAGGGTAAGAAGGGAACACCTGAGGGTGTAAATAAAGGGAAGAAATTTTTGGTCATTTTTGTAAACAATCTACAACATTTACTGGATTTGTTTGGGAGTTTGGTTCTTTTCCTTGGTGTTACTATTGTTTGTTTTCCTATATAGTGTTTTATTTTTATAGTAATGTAATTTCTCAGTCTTTTCTGTCATAATTTCTAGATTTTAAGTTATAAGTAGGAAGCCACACTTCCACTCTGAGGTTATAAAGGTAATTCTTACTATCTTCTTGTACTTTTATGGCTTCACTGATTACATTTAAGCTTTTATCCATTTGGAATTTGTCCTTGTGTTCATTCCACATTTGTATTCTTAAGTAAAACATAATCTTTCTCTATTGTCAGGGTAAGCAGTTATACTCAGTAACAAACAACTCCTAAATTTTAGTGGCTTTTAACAAGAAAGATTTATTACGTGCTCACGCTACATGTCCACCATGGTCTGAGGTAAGCTCTGCTCCTCATCAACTTTACTCTGGGACCCAAGTGTCCACCTAGGACACTGCCCATCTTGCACAGAAGAGAGACCAAGACTACATACACAGTGCCTCTTACAGCCTCCTCTCAGAAATAACACTTGCTTGTCATGGGCTAAAATGAGTCACACAACCAATCCTGATGCCAATAAAATAGTGAACCATAATCCTCCCCTGAGGAAGGACAACAAACAACCAAGAATATTTCAGTCTTTCACAACTGTCCTTTCTATTAACTTGCAGCTCTGGGAAAGGACACACAGAGCCTGAAGCTGCTGGTGACCACATCTTACCAGCTAGGTCAGGAACATCATCACTGGCCTGGGATTAGGCATGCCAGAAGCAAAGACCCTTGCACCTGACCTTTCTCCCTCATATCTTGTACCTTGTTCAGAGCAAGGGGTGTATGTGTAGTCTGGAGCAGTGGAGCATATAAAGAGAGGAGCAGTGAGCCTCACCTGGGAAACTGTTGTAAATTGAATGGTGTCACCTTCAAAAGATACACTGCAGTATGGACTCCACCCCAGTACCTCAGAATGTTACCTTTTTTAGAGACAGGGTCTTTACAGAGGTAATCAAATTAAAATGAGTTTATTAGGATGAGTCCTAATATGCCTCATATCCTTATTAAAAGGGGAAGTTGGGATATACAGGGAAGATGATATTGAAACAATTTACCTCAAATTGAGACTTGAACCCATGTGCTGGGACTCCATCCCAGCTAAAACCCACAGTCTTCCAACTGAGATCACAGACCTGGCTTTAGGACCTCATGATGCTCTAGTTCTTGAGCATCACAGAAAAAACTCAGTGAGAGACAAAGTGATAGGTAAGAGTGGATTTATTTAGAGAGAAACACTTCCACAGACGGACTATGGGCCATCTCAGAAGGTGGAAATGATCTCAAAATGTGGTGCGGTTCGCTTTTATGGGCTGGATAATTTCATTGGCTGATGAGTGGGAGGATTATTCCAAACACATCAGGGAAGGGGCAGAGATTTCCAGGAATTGAGCCACCACCCATTTTTCAGTCTTTGATGGTCAGCCTTGGAACTGTCATGGCGCCTCTGGGTGTGTCACTTAGCTTGCCGATGTGTTACAATGAGCGTATCCTGAGGATCAAGATCTAGTCAAAGTTGACTTGTCTGCCATCTTGGACCCATTTGATTCTAACCAGTTTCCGTTGTGTCTCTGGACTGTGTCATCCTTTCAAAAGTTGTGCCCTGCCCCCTCCCCTCTTGTTTCAGTATGAACACGCAGGAAAACACCAGCCATCCACTAGTGAAGCAGGGGGACCTGGAACAGATCCTTCGCTCACAGGCCTCCAAAGGAACAAATTCTGTCATCACCTTGATGTCAGACTTCCAGCCTCTGGGACTGTAAGCAAATAAATGCCTGCTGTTTAAGTCACCCAGTATATGGTACTTTTTCATGGCAGCCCTAGCAGAGGAATACAGGGAACATACCCCAGAGCTTGGTAAGGGCTGCCTGGATGCTAGTTTGAAGCATTTCTGGTGTCACAGGTTAACAGAAAAGAGGCCCATGGTCAACTAGCAATGTCTTCCTTGGATGTGAGGTGGGAAGTGGCAGTGAATCTGGAGACAGTTGGCCAGGGACTTCACTCAGGTTCCAGCACATGGTGACTCTGTGATGACAGCAAGGGTCACACCAACTTGTAAATGGGTGAACTTTGGGGCAGGACTGCCAGGAATCCATGACTGAGGGCTTCGCTGAGGGCAAGGGAGGGGGGACAGAGAGTAAGCCTGGCATCTGCATAAATGCGGGTCCCTAGCCTGTCTGGTGATGGAGCAGCCAGCACTTCTCTAGTGAGAGAGCACCAGCAACCCGCAAGAGAAAGTCAGGGTCTCAGACGAAATGATAGCTCCTTAATATTTTACTAGATGTCAGCATTCCTTTCAATTAGCCTTTTTGAAGTTTGCTCTATTAAGACCACTAAGTCTGTCCTTCTCAGCTCTGCTAAGCATCATGAGATCTCTGCCTCTAGCAGAGTAGAGTAAGATTCCACAGCCCTGAAAAACACAAAGTGTTTCTCAGAACAGGTTTTAGAGGGTACTAGTGTGTAAGAAAGGTCCTGAAATACTGATGAAAAGGTCCAGAGATGTGGGGGTAGTGGTTGCTTGCAGCAAGTATTTCCTTCCTGAAGGTAGATTCAACACCAAAAGACAGCAACAAAAAAGCTTCAAAAAAAATGTTAATCTCTGAGGCATGTGTGGGGTGTGTGTGTGTGTGTGTTTAATATGCCATAGCTTTCTGGGTGGGCATGTGTGGTGTGTGTGTGTGTGTGTGTGTGTGTGTGTGTGTGTGTAATAGGCCATAGCTTTCTGGGTGCTCCAGGGAACACTGTTGTAATCTGGGAGTCAGACAACACTTTGGTTGTAGATATTAAGGTTGACACAGCAGAAGTGGGAGTGATGAGATGTCTTAGGAAGTGACTTGAGAGGCAGAGCCCACCAGAGAGAGACATGGAGCAGAATAAGATGAAAGAACGGTGTATCTTTTGCTTATGGAACAAACCACCCCGGAAATAATGACTTAAGACAACATTTTATTTGTCAGTGATTATGCAGGTCAGCGATTTGGGCTGGGCTCAGCTAGGCGATTCTTGTATTCCCCTAAGGTCACTCATGGGCTGCAGCCAGCAGGCATTTCAGCTAGAGGCTGGCTGATTGGGGCTCTCAACTGGGGTGGCTCATCTCTGTGCCAGAGGCTTTATCACAAGGCAGCAGGAGAGCCTTCAGCAGCCAGAGAGGGCAAGTCTGAAGAACACACACCCTTCAGCCTCTGCCGGCATCACATCTGCTGACATCCCAGAGTCCAGCCCAGGGTCAGTGCGGGAGGGGACCGCACAGAGGTTTAGATAAATGAAGGCATGAGTCCTTGGTGCCTTCAGAGTAAGACTCTTCCACAGTTTGCCTTTCTGAGAACCTCTGTAATGTATGCTAAAACTCTCAGAGGTAAAAACCTATAGTCTGCCAGAGATTAGATGGTAGAGTTCAGAAGGTAGAGAAAGTTTTATTATATTCATTTCTGTGATCCCTTCTATATACACAGGCAAATAGGCCTGGGAAAGCTCACATTATTGACCTTGAACAAATCCCTTAATCTCTAAGATTCAGTTTCCCATTGGCAAAACTCACCCCACAGGGTTACAGTCAGGATCATGTGAGCTCATGGCCTTTTGTGACACGCATTAAGTGGGCACTTCCCCCTCAGCCAGGATAGGCTATGGAGGAAACTTTAAACTGATGCACAGGGAAATGTTCAGTTATTCAATGAGAAAATAGAACTCCAGGTGACTAGGCTGCTTAAATAATTTAAAAAATTCAGGAGAAGCTCTTTCAGTTCTAGCTACATTGTTAGTCTTGATCTTTGTCTATTCAAGATTGGCTTTGCCTTTTGTTCTAATCCTAAACTATTCTTCTATCTCAAAGGCAACTCATTCTCTCCAGCTTTTAACAGCATCAATCCAGCTCACAAAACATCTCCTCTAGAAAGTGTTTGATGAATCACACACGATTTGATCCCTGCTCACCTATCCATCAAATATTACCAAGTCCTCTTTAAGCGTCTGGTGTGGTGCTAGGACCTGTTTTTATCCCCTAGCTGCTCACAGACTAGTGATGTGATAGATGCTTAAATAGGAAATAGTACTATCATTATGTGCTGTGAGAGAAAAACGTACATTTACTCAACAAACATGTAACACTCCTTACTCTGTGTATGCCTTATACTGGTGTGAAATATAAAAATGAACAAAGGGGACTTCCTGGTGGCCGAGGGGTTAAGAATCCACCTGCCAATGCAGGGGACATGGGTTTTATCTCTGGGCTGGGAAGATCCCACGTGCCACAGAGCAACTAAGCCTGTGCGCCAACAGTTACTGAGCCCACGCTATGGATACCATGCGCCACAACTACTGAAGCCTGTGAATCCTGGAATCCATGATTCACAACAGGAGAAGCTACCGCAATGAGAAGCCACCGCAATGAGAAGCCCTTGTAGCGCAAACAGTGAAAACCTGTGACCAGCAACCAGCAACAAAGACTGACTGCAGCCAAATAAATGAATAAATAAAATATGAACAAGATGCCTTTGTATTCTTAAGAAGTGTCTGGGGAAGGAGTCAGAGGAGTCTCCAGTCATAATTTAGGAACTCAGAAGTAGGTATGAGGTTCTCAGGGAAGCCCAGAACATGGCACCTGGCAGGTGGAGGTGATCAAGAGTAGTTTCCTATAGAGTTGATCACAGGCAAGGAAAAGGCAGACACTGTGGCATGTTACAAAGGTAGTTTGGAGCAGCTTGAGAAGGCATCTGGGGGAACTCAAAGCAGCTCAGCATGCCTGGTACACAGATCGAGAGCAGGGGTGTGAGAGCAGAATCTGGAGAAGTTGGTAGAGGCCAGACCATGGATGCTGAGGAACCATAGATCATTTCAATCCAGAACGTGGTCTAGTCATATATGCATTTTAGAAAAGTCACTCCAGTGGCAGTACATAGATTGGCATTTACAGGGGCAGACTCAGGAAGGGACAATGAAACAGGAGGCTGTTTAATAATCCACTTCAAGTGTGAAGTGATGAGCGATCAAATTTAAGAGATGCTAATTGGGGTAGAGAGAAGGGGGTGGATTTGGAAGGCATGAAGGAGTTTATGGGCTGAAATGTGTCCTCCCCTGAAAATTTTCACATGTCGAAGTCCTTACCTTCAATACCTCAGATTGTGGTTGTAGTTGAAGATGGGTTGTTTTTTATTTGTTTGTTTGTTTTTTGTTTCAGTTGAGTTGTGCAGCGTGGAGGATCTTAGTTCCCCAAACAGGGATCACTCCCATACCCAATGCAGTGGAAGCTCAGAGTCTCAATCACTGGACCACCAGAGAGATGGAGAGTCTTTAAAGGGGTGATTAAGTTATCAGCTATTAGGGTGGGCTTAATCCTGTATGACTGCTGTGCTTATAGAAGAGAGGAACAATTTAGGATTAGGACAAAAGGTAAGGCAGATGTGTGAAGCAAACACAAAGTCTGTCTTCTGTTTTCTCCTGGTTGGCCTTGAGGAGAGATGGGGAGCGATGCAGAGACGATCAGAAGAAAGACCATGTGAGGACACAGGGAAAAGACACCCGTCTTTAAGTCAAGGAGAGCGGCTTCCAAGGAACCCTGCTGAAAACGCAGTCCTGGACTTTGGCCTCCAGAACTGTGGGAAAATGGCATTGCCATTATTTACACCATTCAGTCTGTGGTACTTTGTGATGGCGACCAGAGCAAGCTAAAAGAAGCAAGATGGACATGTACACAGTATAAAACAGATAACCAATAAAGACCTGCTGTATAGCACAGGGAACTCTGCTCAATGTTACCTGGCAGCCTGGATCGGAGGGGAGTTTGAGGGGAGGGTGGATACATTTATATGTATGGCTGAGACCCTTTGCTGTCCACCAGAAGCTATCGCAACATTGTTAACCAGCTACACTCAGGAATACAAAATTTAAAGTTTACAAAAAAAAAAAAAAGAAAGAAATCTCGTGCCTTTGGGCAGGGTCAGATGTACAGGGATTATTGAGACTGCTGCTCCACTTGCTGTGTCCTCCCCTGACCCGGAAAGGATCCAGTTAGCCTGGGTACCTCACAAGTCCCTGGCATCACCCATTTACTTACTCCAGAGAAAGGGAAGGCATGTGGCTTCCCTCAATAGTCCACACTCTAGCCCAGGAAGAGGTGCCTTGGAGAAAGTTAAAGGAATTTTCCCAAAGTCACATGAGAGATGATTCGAAAGATCTTCCCATAACTCTTCTACCCTGTTGGTGGGAATGTAAATTGGTGTGGCCACTATGGAAAACAGTATGCAGGTTCTTTACACAACTAAAAACAGAACTACTATACACTCCAGCAACCGCACTGGGCATATATCCAGAGAAAGCTCTAATTCAAAAACATACAAGCACCTCAATGTTCACAGCAGCACTAATCACAATAGCCAAGACATGGAAACAACTTAAGTGTCCATTGACAGAGAAATGGATAAAGAAGATGCGGGTACCTATATACTCTGAATACTACTCAGATATAAAAAGAATGAAATAATGCCATTTGCAGCAACATGAATGGACCTAGAGATTATCATACTAAGTAAAGGACATCAGACTGAGAAGGAGAAATATTGATATCATATGATATCACTTATTTGTGGAATCTCCTTTTTAAAATGATACAAATGACCTTATTTACAAAATGAATACAGACATAAAAAACAAACCAATGGTTACAAAAGAGGGGAGAGGGGAAGGATAAGTTAGGAATTTGGGATGAACAGATATACACTACTGTATATAAAATAGATAACCAACAAGGCCCTCCTATATAGCTGCTGCTGCTATTAAGTTGCTAAGATGTATCTGATAATCCTTTCAACCCAATGAACTGTAGCCCGCCAGGCTCCTCTGTCCGTGGGATTCTCCGGGGAAGAATACTGGAGTGGGTTGCCATTTCCTCCTCCAGGGGGTCTCCCCAACCCAGGGACTGAACCCACATCTCCTGCTTGGCAGGTGGATTCTTTACCACTGAGCCACCAGGGAAGCCCAACACTATATAGCACAGGAAACTATTTAATATCTTGTAACAACCTATAGTGAAAAAATAATATATATATATATATAACTGAATCACCTCTCTGTACACCAGAAATTAACACAATGTAAATCAACTATACTTCAAATTTTTAAAAAAATCTAGAGAGAAAAAATATATAAGAAATAAAAACAAAGAACTTCCCACTGTTAAATTACCCTCTCCTCTGCTATCTTCTCTCCGCCGCCAGGTTCTTTCTTTCTTTCCCAGCTGTGTTCCGTGCTTACTCCAGCAGACTCTGCACCAACCCTTGAGTCATTCTGCTGAAGTCCTGGGGAATCTTTACCCCCAAATAAACACAGTCAGCCAGCCTGTAGTTGGTGAACCAGCCAGTTCGTGTATGCTTCCTATCCAGGGTGCCCCTCTGGAGGAGATGGAGGGGGGTGCAGGAAACAATAGAGAGAGCGCAAGCTTTGGGCCCTAGACTTCTGTCTTGTTGGAAATCTGAGTGCTGGATGAAAGGTTGGAGACCAGATTTTCTAACCCACTCACCCGACAGCAACTGGAGAAGGAAATGGCAAGCCACTCCAGTATTCTTGCCTGGAGAAACCCATGGACAGAGGAGCCTGGTGGGCTACAGTCCATGGGGTCACAAAGAGTCCAACGCAACTGAGCGACTATCTCTCACTCGCCCAACAATAATGTCTAGGGAGGGTAAATTCCCTGTCATTGTGGAGTCTCAGACTAGTTGTGATGGGGGTGGGGCAGGACCCTTCACCATTTAACTGAGAGATCTGCTCACCTGGCAGCGCAGTCTCAGGGGCCCCGAAACTCGAACTCCGTCTCAAGCGACAGACTTGCACTCTTGTCATCTGTGCTCACAGCCTTCTGAGGTCCTTTGGCACGAGCCCCCTCCATGAGAGATCCCACCAGGGATGACCCAGCCTCTGTCTGAGCATCAGCCACACAGGAGGCTCCCAGCCTTCCGCTTCCTGGCACAGACCTGCCGCTCTGAGAGCCTCTCCTATCCGTTCCTGGGTGGAGATGCACTCTCCCTCCAGAGCGCTCCCTCTGCAGAGTCAGAAGAGACGTGTGTGAAGCAGGGGCCTGGGAAGCTTTTCCTTCCCACTCTCTCTCCGGGGTCAAGGCTTGGCAAGGTGGCTCTGCGTGCGCCAGGCCTCCCTGGCTGGGATGAGCAGCCTCTTGCCTGCAGGCACTTCTGCAGAGCAGCGCTGTTTCCTCATACCTGAGCTGTGCACGGCAGCACCGACCACTCCCGGCTGAACCCACTATTTAAGGCCAGCACACCCCAGCCGGCTGTGAGTCACAGCGCTAGGAGGGCAGCGGCAGCTCCACTCACCCCAGCACCCAGCGCCCTGCAGGAAGGGCCCCTTCCCCTGCCATGGCTTCCCTGGGGCAGGTCATCTTCTGGAGGTAGTGCTCTCTTCTCTGTCTTTACAGGTGCAGGGAACCGGGGTGAGGTCTAGCGGGGCTGCTAAAGACTGCTGGGCCACCCCATAGGTCCCCACCCTTATCTGACCCAGCATTGGGCTGGCATGAGCCTGGCCAGATAAGAGCTTAAGAGAATTGAATTTAACATCACACCCCGGCCACTCAAAGCCCCCATTCAGGGTCAGATTGGTTTTCTGCCATGGAGGGAGGGCTGGCACCTGCCACAGCAGCTCTAGACCAAGGAGTGTGTGTGCCAGGTTGGGATACTAAGGCTCTTGTGGGGACACTAAGTAGGATGGCATGGGGCTGCTCGATGGGGTGGGAGGGAATCTATGACTGATGATGGCTGGGGTGCAGGGGCCCCCTCTATAGCCCCCAGCATGAAGGAGGTGGGCATGCTTTGACTTTTCTGTGGGTGTGACTTCTCAGTACTGCTGAGTAATTCACACCAACACCCCTCCTCCACCCTGGCTCCAGGGTGGGGTCCCTAGTTTTCCTGGGGGCTCCTTGGAGAGGAGATCCCTACTGCTGCTGCTGAGAAAACCAAACTTTGTGGAAGGCCAGAGTCAGCCCACCCTAGGACTTGGGATGGGACAGGGGAAGGACATAAAGAAACAGCAGCAAGAGGAGCTTGTGGCCCTGGAAACTGGGGTTGGGCAGGTCCATCAGCAGAGCTGAGAGGATGGAGGAGGAGGACTGATGGAATGAGCCCAACTCCCCAGAGATGAAGGAAGCCCCATCTCTTACCTTCTGCTCCTCTCACAGAGTCAGGCCTTTGCTTACCTTTCCTAAAGGAAAGAGATGGAAAGTGAAGGAAGAGTTTTCCTGAAACGGTTGGTGATTCATCTTCGGTCACAACTTGTGACGATGTTTAAGAGGACTGGTGGGTGTTGGTTTTAGGGGTTATTTGTGTCTTTTCCAGGGAAAGGAAAAGCAGGGAGGGAGGAAGGGTTAACCTCAGATTAACAGTGAAGTTTCTGAAAAGACTGAGAATGTTACTTCTTAGAGGCAGCCTAGAAAACTCTCTTCCTCTAAACAAAGCATCAGCTCCCTCACTGGTGTCCTCCTGAAGCCACCAGTCCGGAGTCAGGCGCTGGGGGCACTCAGGGTGACTGCATGGCTGCTGGGCAGCATCCCCCTTCCTGTGTCTGTGAGGACACTCTGCTCCCCTCCATCTGGACTTTTCTGCCCGGTGAGGATGTCCCAAGAAGCACCTAAGTCAGAGGACCTAGCATTTTGCCAGCACCTTCTTTCTCTGTGCCCTGGGCTAAGTGCCTCACAGTGGCCTCCTGTGATCCTCACCACAGCCTGTGAGGGTTCATGATCACCTCAGAGGGGTTAAGTCACGTGCTCAAAGCCACACAGCCTGGAAGGGGCAGGGCAGTGTTGGAATCCACCCTACCTAACTCTGAAACCCAAGTTCTGTCCCCAATGTCAACTTGACTCCACTCCCTGCCCAGTGCCTCCCCTTCCCCCCATTCCTTGGTTCCACTGAAACACTCCTCATGCAACAAGTGGGTCTGTTGTTCCCAGGAAGGATGTGTGGGCTTTCTAATAATACATTACAACCAGCATGACTGGTTTTGCAGGAGGATTAGCAGGAGGTGGGTGTTCAAAATGCAGATCCCACCCTTCAGAGACCCACTGGAATCCATAGAGGCTCCTCCTGTTGACCCCAGCATGCCTTGGGACTTCTTCATGCTCTGAGGTTACAGAAGCAGTGAGGAGCCAGCAGGGTGGCTGAATCTTTGTGCAAACAGGCCCCTCTGTGCAAAGGGTCAATGGCAGGCTGGGTGGCAAGCAGGGTCGGGAGGGCTCTGCCCTAACAAGCCTCTTTCTTTGCCATAATTTCCTTAATTCATACTCACACCTTTACTGAGATTGGTGGTATGGGAGAGTTCATGAGAGGATCTGCCATCCTCTGTGGACCCAGAGGATTATTTCCTTAAATAATTACCAGAGAGCTTACTACCTTCAAATCTCATGCTCAGGATGCAGGGGGATGGAATGCTGGTGTGCAGGTTCTGCTGGGCCTTACCTCCATGGTACATTTAGAAACTCTGTGGTCAGAATTCTCTTCCCTCTTTCCCTTTACGGTCATCAGTGGGAGCAGACCTCACCCAAGGAACATTTTGTTTCAGCTTTTTTAAAGTAAATATAATCAATGTACAATATTATAAGTTACAGATGCAAAATATAGTGACTCACAGTTTTTAAAGATTATATATGAGCTTTCCTGGTAGTTCAAATGGTAAAGACTCTGCCCACAATGTGGAAGATCTTGGTTCAGTCCCTGAGTCAGGAAGATCCCTTGGAGAAAATAAGGGCAACCCACTCCAATAGTCTTGCCTGGAGAATCCCATGGACAGAGGAGCCTGGCAGGCTATAGTCCATCGGGTTGCAAAGAATCCAACACGATTGAGCGACATACACACACACACACACACACACACACTCATACTCAATTTACACTTACTTTAAAATATTGCATATATTCCCTGTGTGGTACAATATATCCTTGTGGTTTATTTATTTTGTACATAATAGTTTGTACCTCTTAATACCCTACCCCTCTTTGTTTTTTCCTACCCTTCTTTTTCCCTTCTTCCATACCCTCTCCCTGTCACTAGTTTGTTCTCTAGATCTGTGAATTTGACTCTTCGTTTTATTCACTAGTTCATTGTATTTTTTAGATTCCACACATAAGTGGTATCATACAGTATTTGTTTTCTCTGTCTGACTTATTTCACTTAGCATAATGTCCTATAAGTCTGCCCATGTTGCCGCATATGGCAAAATTGTCATTCTCTTTTATTGCTGAGTAGTATTCCATTGTATCTCAGTACCACATCTTCTTTATCCATTCACCTATAGATGAACATTTAGGTTGTTTCCATGTCTTGGCTATTGTGAATAGTGCTGCTATGAACACAGGGGTGAATGTATCTTTTTGAATTATGGTTTTGTCCAGATATGCCTAGGCGTGGGATTGCTGGATCATACAGCAACTTTATTTTTAGTTTCTTGAGGAACCTCCATACTGTTTTCCATGGTGGTTTCACCAATTCACATTTCCATCAACAATGTGAAAAACCCTTTTCTCCACGTCCTCTCTAGCACTTGTTATGTGCAGACTTATTAAAGATGGCCACTCTGACCAGTGTAAAGTAGTACCTCATTGTAGTTTTGATTTGCATTTCTCTAATAATGAGTGATGTTGATCATCTTTTTATGTGCCTATTGGCCATCTGTACATCTTCTTTGGAGAAATGTCTGTTTGGTTCTGCCTATTTTTCAATTAGGTTGTCTGTTTTTTTGGATGTTGAATTGTATGAGCTGTTTATATGTTAGATAGTAACCCTTTATCCATCATATCATTTGCAAATATTTTCTCCAATTCAGTAGGCTGTCTTTTAATTTTGCAGATGGTTTCCTTTGATATGCAAAAGCTTTTGAATTTATTTAGGTCCCATTTGTTTACTTTTGCTTTTATTTCCTTTGCTTCAGGAGACAGATCTAAAAAAAATATTGCTGCAATGTAAATCAAAAGGTGTTCTGCCTATATTTTCCTCCAGGAGTTGTATAGTATTTGGTCTTACATTTAGGTCTTTAATGCATTTTAAGTTTATTTTTGTGTATGGTATTAGAGAATGTTCTAATTTCATTCTTTGACGTGTAGCTGTCCAGTTTTTCCAGCACCACTTATTAAAGAGATTGTCTTTTCTCCATTGTATATTCTTGCCTCTTTGTTGCAGATTAATTGACCATAAATGCAACCCATGGAGGGTCTTCCCTGGTGGCTCAACAGTAAAGAATCTGCCTGCAATGCAGGAGACATGTAGGAGTTGGGGTTCGATCCCTGGGTCAGGAAGACCCCTTGGAGTAAGAAATGTTAACCTGCTCTAGTATTTTTGCTTGGAAAATCCCATGGGTAGAGGAGCCTGGGGGGCTACAGTCCATGGGGTCGCAAACAGTCAGATATGACTGAGCATGCATGCACTCCCCTTAGGAGTCTATGGGTAGAGAAGTAGTGATCCCTTCTCTGAAGGGCTTACATTCAGTTGACAGTATTAACAGGGCACCTACTATGTGCCAAGCAGTGCATGAGGCACTAGGTCAAAGGCAGCTAAAACACTGACAAGATTTTAGGTTAATGGGAAAGAAAGACTCCCAAACAGACAATTCCAACCTTCTGTTGATAAGCAGAAGACAATAGAGCAGAATGAAACTGGAGCACTTCCCTAACTTAAGAATTTGGAGAAGCTTTCCTGAGCCAGGTGATGGCTGGGCTAAGTGTTGAGGATTAATTAGCATGATCCAGGTGAAGAAGGATGGGAAGGGCCCTCTATGCAGAGGGGACAGAGCCAGACAGGATAGGATAGGATGATAGACTAAAGCTCATGAAGCAGTGTGAGGTGTTGGAAAGCTGCAAGCTACTCTGTATCATCATCAGAGCCTGAAGTTTGAGGCAGGGAATGCTGAGATGAGGCTAGAGAGGCTGAGTCAGGTCATGCTGGGCCTTCATCTAGCAGACTCAGAGCTGAGAATTTGGTGTGGGTGATGAGGAGCCATCATAGGTCTCTAGCAGGGGAAACTCTGGCAAGTTATTCCAGAGGCAGCATAGATATGAGGACAGAGAAATGGTAGGGAAATAGGTAAGGAAGATAAGGACCTGCAATTGAGAATGATAACTGAGGTCCAGAGAAAGGAAACCTATTCAAGATACATTTAGGACTTAAAATTGGTGGTATTTTGTAAACGAATGGAGGGTGGTACAGAATAGGAATGGATGAGAAGGTTGGAACCTGGAATGACCCCCGTGTTCCTGGATTAGGTACAGTGAGGTAGGAAACACATCGAAGAGATGAGAATTAGTTAACTTTGGCATGTGTTGAATTTAAGGTTCCCCTGGGACCTCTAGGTGGTGATGTTCAGTGGACAGCGGAAGCCTTGAGGCTGAAACTGGGAGAAGCCACGGCTGGAGATGTCATGTGAAATTCAGAAGTAGGAGGCAGGAGTAGTCACCTGGAATGTCTTCTAAAGAGAGCCCGTAGAAGGATAGGAGCCAGGGGCTGGGCATGGGAAGCTGAAGAACACCAATGTTTAAGGGAGGGAAGAGGAAGGTGAGTCAGAAAGAGCTAGGAGCAAATGGTGGGAGAGGCAGGATAAAGACCAGGATTGAGAGGTCTCGTGGATATCAACAGAGCAGTTTCATGGAGCATCCAGGGCTGGTGGGGGTGTCACACAGGCCTGGTGCTGGTCGGGAGATCCAACCCAGACAAGAATATGGCCTATGTAGCATTTAGCAGAACTCATGTGGCTTTGCATAGAAAATGAGGAGGTCATGCACCAAGTAGCTCCTGAGTCCAAATGAGACCAGAAAGAGGCAAGAATCCTTTGAGTCTAGTTTGGTGGATGCATTGAGCATGAGCAGTGAACGGAGAAGATCAGATAGCTGTAGCATCTGATTGCTCTCCTTCCAGAAAGCAGAGCGACAAACTGAAGTCCAAGTGAAGCCCATCTGGCATGGATTTCACATTGTCACTCTGCTCTCCTTCTTCCCTCCACTCCCCCATCCCTCCCTTCTCTTCTTCCTCCTGCCCTCTCTTCCTTCCTTCCTTCTCCCTGGAATCGTCATCTATCCCATTCTGTCTCTTCTATCTGAAGAGAGCTCTTTGAAGCATTTAAGATTGGGGAAAATCACCAGCCTCCATTGGGATTAATGAAGACAAGTCAAAGGAAGAAGGACATGTCAAAGACATGTCTTTCTCCCAGAGGAAGGTGGAAGAAACAGAATGAGGGAGGCTAGAACAGGGAACTTTGATCCAAAAGATTGGTTCCCCATTCCCAACAAGTTTTCAAGCTGGTGGCTGGCTCAGACATACCAGACTTTGATGGCCAGACAAAATATTCCTTGGCAACATACCAAGTTTGCCTACTGAGAAAATCTTACCAGGGCCTGGCCTGGGGAGGATCTCATCATAGGCTGTGATGACACTTGAAACCCATCGAGATATGAAGAGATGGGCCCAAGTTTCAGACCCTCTGAACCTTAAAACCTGAGACTTCGGGGACCTGAGGGCCCATCCTCTTGAGCTAAATAGAGAATTGGAAAGAGAGATAAGTTGCACGTTGAAGATTTAAACAGGAAGTTCCTGGGTTCCCACCCGCAGCAGGTGTAGGTTTTCTCCTGATCATGTGGCTCTAGCCCCATCGCCACCTGCTATAAGGCTAGTCCTTTCTTTCAGCATTCAGCTCAAGTGCCACTGTGAAGTCTTCCTGAACTTTTCTTATTGTTGTTCGGTCGCTCAGTCGGGTCCAACTCTTTGCAACCCCATGGCCTGCAGCATGCCAGGCTTCCCTGTCCTTCACTATCTTCCAGAGTTTGCTTTCCCAGCCCTTTCTAGTTGCAATTAACTTTTCCTTATATGTTCGTGGTCAGCCGTGTTGATAAATCTCTGTTCCTGTGCCCATTTCCTTCCCTCTGTGGGGTTGGCTTCTCAAGGGCCTGGCCTTTGTCTTGTCTCTTGTTGGAGGAAGGCAGTGTAGCTCCACAGCTACCCCTCTAGGCTCTGGAATCACACTGCCTGGGTTCAAATCTGTGTGCCACCTTGAGTTCTGTGGGCCTCGATTTACCTACCTATGAAATGGGCTGATAATAGAACCTAACTCCTAGAGTTGTGTGAATGACGTGTGACAGTACTGTGCCTGGCACATCCTAAGAGCTATTGCTAGAGTCTATCTGCAAATCCCTCTAAAGTGCTGATACATGGCTATACTACATGCATCCTAGTATACTTTGGATAAGTTGCTACTGGGGTTCCTTAAAGACATGTCACTCTAGCAACACTCTGGGAATATTCAGAGTTTTTCAGCTTCTTGTTTTGAAACAAAAAGTCTACCCTACTTCTGTTGTTTATGAGTCTGAGACAATTCGGCAAACCTGAGGATGGCGGGTTTAGAATAACTGTCTGGCTCTGCCAGTATCAAGCATTAAGGTGGCTGAGGTGAGTCTGGAAGGTCCTTGTGTGTACAAGTTCGGTGTCTATGTCTTTCCATGAAGCACTGCTCAGGGATTGAGCCACAGCCTTCACTGGGCTGCTGGAGCTCCAGAGCTATGATCAAGCACCAGATAATGGTTAATTAACTAAACCACCCCACACTCCTAATTATCTCCATTTCAAAGATGCAAATGTTGAATCAAGATGGCTGTACCATGTCCCCCTGGTTAGCCAATGGCTGAACCAACAAGTTCCTACCTAGACCTGTATACTGAATTTGATTAGAAAATTATCTTTGTAATCAGTTCTGCCTCATCTGCTGCCACTAGAAGCAGAACTCAGCTCATCGCTGGCAAAACTCCTCAGAGACCAGAGACCACCAGGGTACTAGAGTTCTCAACCAGCCAAGGAGGGTGCTGGGCTCAGCATAGCCTGGGGTCTGTGATTTATCACCCCTGCGTCTGTGTTCTTCCAGGCGGCTATTCTAGATGAGCGACTGCAGGAGTAAGAAGTGGTTGAAACTTGGTAAAAATTATATCCTTTCAGAGCTTGAAAATTTAGAAAGTCAGTATACCCCCTCATGTGTAATAAAATCCCAGCATTGTATTATTTCTGGGATAATAAAAATAAACTGGCAAATTGCCTAAAGATTGTGCAGTTAAAAATGGGTAGAACAATGCTCTTTGATGATTCCATATTGCCGCATGACCCTAGCTAAAAACTGTTAGATCCCAACTGAGCACAATCTACCCAAACATCAAGGATCTAAGAGACCAAAGCTTTACCCATAATCCCCTTTGACATAGGAAGAAGTGGAAATAATGTTGGTGCTAGAGTTAGTCTCACCTGTGTTCATATTCCAGCTTTCCTCTAGCTGAGTGACCCCAAGTAAGTTATTTAACCTCTCTGTGTCTTCATTCCCTCAGTAAATTGGAGTTAATAATAGTATCAACCTCATGAAAAGAGTTCAGAGCAGCTCCTTGCTCATAGTTAGCAGTTAGTGCTATATGTGTTGGACACCCTTATTCGATGATCCCCTCTTATTGTTTTTACAGAATAACAAAGTGACTCAGAGGGAGGCGGAGAAATAACCAGTCCTAAAGTAGCAGCTCAGCCTAAGGGTCCTCTGTGTCCAGATTCTTCTGGGATTTCAGTGGACTTGAGATACCTTCTCTATCCTTGTTCTGTGAGATTTGGGAAAGCGCTTGGCTGCCGGGAGTGGGCACTCTCACTCCAAGAGTCAGTATGGTTTCTTGACAGGGGTGGGGTGCTGCAGGTAAGAAAGCCAGGTTATATTTCTCTTTATGTTGGCTTTCCACAGTCCCCAACCCGCTGCCTGGAGTGTTTCAAATTTACTATCACATCACTTTCAAATGTATTCCTACCACTCCCAGCACAGCAGTAATGGGAGAAAGGGCTAGCAGTTTCCTCTCTTTCTTTCTCTGCAGATTTAGAATGAGAAATTTCATAGGATAAAAAACATGAAAGATTGGAGAAACAGAGCATCCATAAAGTGCCGGGGTATTGAATTGTCTCTTTTTGCTTCCTGTCTTGGCTCTTCATTGTGTTCTCCTCTCTCCTCACCTCCCAAAAGGCCGTTTCATACCTCTCTTCTCCCCTCAGGCCTCCTGCAAGCCTCCTCCACCCCACCCTCCATCCCCAGTCTTAGATGATGATCTTGCTTTATTTATCATTTACCAAGAAAATGGGACTCATCAGACTTCTGACTCCTCCATCTTTTCCCTGCCACAGCTGCCTACCACACTCATCTGCACCCTTTTTCCTTTCTCCCCTCCTGGTACCGGAGGACAAGCCCAGCTCTGAGCAAAGGGCAGGGCCTCTGCTGCCTGGATCTGTCTCCTCTCTCCTCGTCTGGCCAGCATCCTCATTTCTCTGCTCCTCCAGTATCCGTGTCAGCATGCCACCTGCACATCAGTGTTTCTAGCTTAAAAGAAAAGTCCTGAGAGTCAGCCCTATGACCTTTCCAGCTCCCACCCCTCTCTTTTCCCTTCACAGAAAACTTGTTGAAAGATGCTCAGAGTTAGTGATCTTATGATTTGTGGGTGTTATAGAGGCAGCATGAGGGGGTGGCTCTAAGTACAGACCGGACGTTGGACCAAGAGGCTGGGGTGCGATCCCAGCTCCACCATTCTCCAGCTGTGTGGCCCTCAGTAGGTTCTCTATCCTTTCTGGGTGTGAGATACTCACTTGTAAAATGGGCATGACATTAGAATCTACACTGTAGGACTGTGAGAAATTTCTGAGTTGATGCCTATAAAGCACTTGGCAGAGAGTGTAAACCATGGGTTCTATTACTATTCTCTCCTCAACTTACTCCATTGGGGTTTTGTCCCCACTGTGCTGAGACATCGCTATTGTCAATGTCTCTAGTGACCTCCACATTGCCAAACCTAATGTCAGCATCTCTGATCTGATCTCACTTGTCTTCACATCAGTATT
The DNA here is from genome assembly GCA_007570785.1 of Antilocapra americana. NCBI lineage: Eukaryota > Metazoa > Chordata > Mammalia > Artiodactyla > Antilocapridae > Antilocapra > Antilocapra americana. Next base: position 4,007,437 of record ML661955.1, read on the forward strand.
CAACACACAATGTCTCATGGCCTCTTTCTTGAAATACTTCGTTCTGTGCTTTCCATGACGCTACCCTCGTGACACTGGTCCCATCTCTTAGGGTTAGCCTCTGCTTCTCTATGCCTGGCCCGGTGGTAGCTGCTCTCCTCTGCTGCCCACACAACTCAAAACCACTGCCCTCCGCCTCCAGGGGACCCACCTCTGGAATGAGGAGGAAGCCTTTCACTCATTTTATGCGTTTGATGATTGACAGTACTCTTTGCCAAAAAGCCTCAGGGTACAGGAACAGAATATAAAGTTGTGGGGACAGTTGCCCTTTAGAACTTCAGGGTCAGGATAAAGCCCTCTGAGACGAGGGAAGGTGAAGTTGTGTACTACCAAGTGCCCTGTGGGAGGGAGCTTCTTTCAGACCCTGGAGGAGCCTGGACTGGAAGCCTTGAAGGCTGGGGTTACGTTTCCAGACAGGTCCTGGTGGGAAGCCTATAGCAGGATAGATGGGAAAGAGGAATTATTCCAGTCAAGAAGTTGACCTGTCCAGGGAAGCAGCATCCTATCCTCTTTCTCTGTCTCCACTTTTTTTGATGAGGATCCAAGTCTTGGTGATTCTCTTCACAGCTAAGAAAGAAGTCAGTTGATGAGAAAGTTGTGATATTATTCTGAAGGCCTTAGGTCAGGGGGTCTTTGTCCAGAGACCTTAATATATAGTCATGGCAATTCAGCAAGAACTATCCAAGTTTGAAGCCCCTGCCACAGCCACCTTTGACCCGGGCCCCACTCTGTGGACAATTCCCTGTGGAGGGGTTCTGCCTCCTGGCAATTAGTCATACCATATCCTCTAGGATGGCATCCAGGAGGTGCTGGGGGTGGGCTTTCATATGGCTATTTGCCTAGAGTCTAGGAATGAGGCTGATCTGGGAATGGGATGGGGAGAGGAAGCAGGACTTCTGAATGTCCCTTACTTAGAAGTGTTCCCTGCCAAGCCCTGGCGATGCCCTGGAAGTCTCTCCTGCAGGCCAGGCACTGCCTGAAGACCTGGACAGAGGAGTTCCTTGGCACCAACAACTGGATGTGTGCGTGCTCAGTCACTCAGCTGTGTCTGATTCTTTGTGACCCTATGGACTATACATAGCCTGCCAGGCTCCTCTGTCCATGGGATTTCTCAGGCAAGAATACTGGAGTGCGTTACCATTTCCTTCTCCAGGGGCTCTTCCTGATCCAGGGATGGAACCCATGTGTCCTGCATCACAGGTAAATTCTTTACCACTGAGCTGTGGGGAAAGCCTTTGGCAACAACCTCACCCTCTTACCAACAAGTAGCTGAGGGGCTGTTAGGGCAGCATCCTAAGCAAGGCTAGGAAGACATCATCCCATGGACACAGCTCAAAAATGCAAGCTAGATTCTCAGTTAGCCCACAAAATCCATGGTGTAGTTATAACTGTGTGCTTATGCTGGGAATGTTTTCTGCTATTTTCCTTTCTCATTATAAATGTACCATATTTCTGAAACATGGTGATTCAAGAGGGTTTTGAGGCCCTGCTGAGAAAGCTAATCATCATTTATAAAGACTGTTGCTAATAGGATCCTGTCAAAAACAATTTAAACGTAGACGTTAGAAAATAGCCATTGGGTATTAGAACGCTTGTAAACTTGGGGATCTGTGTGGGTGGGCTGATTCTTGGTCTGGATTTGGAGGCAGAAGAGCTGTTAAGGTAAGTGATGGAACCAGTGGGACATGATTGACTAAAGTTCTGGCTGGAAGGTCACCTTCTCCTTGATACCACCTTCCCACCTGGAAAGAATGGAGAGGGGAGTGTGTTGGGACTTTCTCAGAAGACATTCCAGTGTCAACTCAAAGCCTAAGGATTAACTAGTATAATTTTTGTTTGTTTGGTTTTTTTTTTTCCTTTCTTTCTTTCTGTGAAATAGTAGAATAACATTTGAGGAATTTTTTAAAAAAGGAAACAAAAGGTCATCCATAGTTCTATCACTGTAAATGACTATTTTCTTTCTTGGTTCTTGCCCTTTGTAAGCCCAACAGCAAATCATTATTACATAGTAATTGAGTGTGTACCCTTTCATATTCTGCTTCTTCCTTTGAGCCTTTATGTCTTACAGCTAAATGTTTTAAGCACTTTTACAGTTTAAAAAAAATCCTTATACCTCAATACAGCAGCATTTGTGACTGTATACAGTAATGTGCATTTCTGCATGTTTATTGGGTTGGGAAGTGCCATACTGGGCTACCTTCCTGGAAACTCAACCCCAAGACTTGGCAGGATTCCCACATCTGCTTGCTTCCCATTCTGCTCAATCCATTACCCTGTTACACATGAGCGTATTGGGGTCCAAGGAACACACACCATTCAAGCACCTAACTAACACTCTTTATATTTAAGCACTTGAAACAGTGGCTCCCAAAGGGCGTTCTGAGGACAATGATATTGCAAAATTTTCCCCACAAGAGTTCTATAGTCAAACAAGATTGGAAGTGGTGAATACTCTTAGGCTGGGCTACATGAAATTGCCAGTGTTCAATTGTTCTTGACCTCTGAAACAGGGATTTCAAATAGTTCAACCAAATACAAACACACATACATACTCCTCTGGGACATTCACCATGCATATTAGCATATTAAGAGCTTTAGAGGGATTTCCCTGGTGGTCCAGTGGTTAAGACTCCCTTCTTCCACTGCAGGGGGCCCAGGTGTCTGCCACACTGCCAAAAACTAAAAAACGAAAACAGTAACCAAAAATAAGAGCTTTTGAAAAGTCTTATAAAGAAATCTATTTGATTGTGATTGATTTAACACAATCCTTTTAAAAATAATACTTATTAATATACACCAGGACCACTTTGGGAAACTAGGGCCTGGAGTAATTACAAAAGAACAGAAGTCTTATACAGAAAAATGTACATAAATGAGGGAGCCCAGGGCAGCATGGAGGGCTGAGCAAATAAATGCTCAGGAGGGAAAGAGCAGGTGGGTATTTTCCTTCCTGGGACTGCCCACCCATCTTTGAAATTCAAAATCATCGTATTTTCAGCTCTCCTCCTTCTATAGTGATTCTTCCTGAATGACCTCTACTTTTTTCTCCCTCATAAACATGTAGGGAGGATTCAGGAAGTGACAACAATGGCTCACCCCATATTCTTCAAATGACAGATACTAAATAAACACGGGTATTATTTTGACAGCTCTCTCATTATAATAATTAGTTCATCTTTTTAGGGTGTTATTATCATCCCAGTTCATAAGTGATCATCTAATTTGCTTACAACTAGGAGGTGAGTTAAGCTGATCTGTTTGCAGGGAGGAGGCTCTGACCTGGCTGTGGTCCGCAGGGGGAGTGCCTCACACGTGCTCTATAAAGAACGTGGGCATGTGGCCAGCTTTGACTATCTTGTTCTCTGGGCACCAGAGCCAAATGTCCAAGACAGAGACGGGAATTGTCGGCTGGGGTAGATTCAAGTAGCTTAGCCAGGACTCAGGATCTCTAATCCCTACCTACCCGCCACTGTCCCACTGCCTGGAATTCTTCCCAGGAGAGAGCCTTTAACAGACCCGTCCATCATTCACACACTACCAGTGGACACTAGTGTGACTGACTCTCTGGGAATTGATGGCATTTTGGTTCCTCTGGTCATCTAGCAGAATGTTAGGTGTGGATAGGAATTATCTGATTCACCAGGGAAGTGGAAGGTGAGAGTTGAAAGGTAGGGTGTCACTTCCCTGTGAGAGCCCACAGTTGATTTAAAGTTCTTAACTGTAGCACAGTGAGATTTATTTCTTAATATTTATTTGATTTATTGGGCTGTGCTGGGTCTTAGTTGCAGCACATGGGATCTTTGATCATCACTGTAGCGTGTGAGATCATTTGGGACCTAGTTCACTGACCGGGGGTTGAACCTGGGCCCCTTGTGTTGGGAGCAAGGAGTCTTAGCCACTGGACCACCAAGGAAGTCCCCATGGTGACATTTAAATGACATTAAATGGGACCCTAACAGTTTTGTAGGCTACATTGGAAGGCACTGCCCAGAGGGAGCATACTTACAGAAGAAATTATTGGCCTCTCAAGGGCATTGCTACCAACATGCAATTACCAAGAAAGGCTAGAACAACGTTGTTTGATTTCTCATGATGTGAGTGAAAATAAAGCCGTTAACTTCAGCTGACTGAAACAGCCAACACAGATAAGCTTTGAATGGGCCCCACCATCTCTCAGAGCCTCGCGTCTCATTTGTCTTCTGTCTGTCAAAGTCAAATAATCTTTACAACGTCTCCTGTGAGAACTCTGAGAGCAGAGGAAAACGGAAGGGGCGGGGTGTTGCCATTTCTCCTCAGCTGTACAGGAGATGGGAAAAGATGGATTCAGAACCAAGGGAGCCTGACTTGACCTTCCTTTCCAAATTTATCCCGTGTGGTCCTATGCCAGTCACTTCATTGTTATTAAGAACAATAAATGGGCCTCCCGGAACCACCTTGAGGATCCCAGGTGATAAGGTACAAAAGATGGTCATGACAGCGACACTCAAGGCAACACACAGCTCTCTTGCATCACCTGCCCTGTCTACATCTTTCATCGAGAAACTGCCTTGCTCACTGGAGGAAGATAGCCGTTAAAAAAAACCAAGACCCATACACCTTTTTAAAAAATGCTATGCATTTATTTTTTGGTTGTGCTGTGTATTTGTTGCTACGTGGGCTTGTCTCTGGTTGTGGCAAGCGGGGGCTGCTCTCCAGCTGCGGGCTTCTCCTCGCAGTGGCTTCTCTTACTGAGCAGCGCGGGCCCCAGGGCGCGTGGGCTTCAGCAGCGGCGGCCCCAGGGATCTCGCGCACAGGCTCGATCCTTATGGCACATGGGCTTAGTCGCTCCTCAGCATGTGAGATCTGCTCAGATCAGGGGTCAAACCCACGTTTCCTGCATTGGCAGGCAGATTCTTTACCAGTGAGTCACCAGGGAAGCCCCCATACACCCTTTAAAACAGGCAGAAATGTGAAAAAGCAATTTGCCTTTATTTCCCATTGCTCATTTCCCCTTTGGGTTCAGCTTCCACAGAGTCAGTCTATGTCAGGGAAATAGCCTGACAATTTGGATCTCTCAGCCAAGGAGTTATGTCAATTGTGGAATTTTTTTTTATAGATCGTCTACTTTGTACCTGGTACCATAGATCCTAGAGTTACAGTAATGTACAAAATATAGCACTGACTGTCATTTGGAGGCTAGACTAGGAGCGATGGGTAGAAAAACAGAATACTGTGTGCTCAGTGCCACCACAGGCCAGTTGCAGAATGCTTGAAAATCAACTTCTAGTCCAGTCGTGATAATGGTGATTGTAGGGGGCTGTTCCAGAGATTTTTCTGGAGGAGGTGGTTTCTAATCTGAGTGGGAGTTAGCCGAGCAAGAGAAGTGGCGAGAACATCCAGACAAAGGCAAGACCTATGAGGTGGAGTGGGAAGAGAAGAGGAAGGGAGAGTGGTAGCTGGAGAGATGAGTATGAGCCACATTTAATCTTCTCAACAACTGAATAAGGTGGGTTTTTGTCTTCCCACCCTACAGCTGAGTAAATCAAGACTGAGAGTGATGTGAGAAAGTGTATGGGGATATTTGGGGAAATGATTCAGAGATAGGCAAAACCAGAAGATGAAATCAAATCATTTTTGAGAATGATTTTCAAATGGCAAGGAGAGATGGTGAGGTCAGGAACTCACTGGATAATGACGGGACTCTGCTGGGCCCATGGTGCCCCTTACTGATGCTTTTCTCCCGGGGGTCTCACTTTCACTGCTGGTCCATGATCACAACTAATACAATGTAAGCAAAGGGAATAAAATATAGAGTCTAGATCTATCTGCCTCCAAAGTTTGTGCCCTTTTCTAGTCTAGAAAAATTATTTTATTTTTGATACTAAGATTAAGCATGTGGAGACAGTCAGGGTGGCTAAGCTGGTGCAGATCCCCTTAGGTCCAAGGTTATGTTAGCTGCAATTTATCAAGAAGCCCAGCTTCCCAGGAGTCTCAGTGACAAAACCACAAATGCCAGGTTCCACTGCCTTTCTTAGTAAGCCTTTAGAAGTAAAACTCTGAAGTGTTAGAAAAGAGGAATATTGGTATGAGAAAGAAGTATTTTGACATTACAAAGCTATCAAGATCTTGGCTCTTTTGAAACACTAGAAGGATTTTTCCCCTTAAAAAGGTCTTCCACATATCATGTGTAAAATAGATAGGTAGTGGGAAGCTGCTATATAACACAGGGAACCCCGTGACCACCTAGAAGAGTGAGATGTGGGCATGGGGGTGGGTACGGGGAGGGGAGGGGATATATGTATACATACAGCTGATTCTAGAGAGTTCTTTGGACTGCAAGGAGATCAACCCAGTCAATCCTAAAGGAAATCAACCTGAATAATGAATATTGGAAGGACTGATGCTGAAGCTCCAATACTTTGGTCACCTGATGTGACTCGTTGGAAAAGACCCTGATGCTGGGAGAGATGGAAGGCAAAACGGGAAGGGGGCGGCAGAGGATGAGATGGTTGGAATGGCATCACTGACTCAATGGACATGAAGTTGAGCAAACTCCAGGAGATAGTGGAGGACAAAGAAGCCTTGGAGTGCTTCAGTCCATGAAGTTGCAAAGAGCTGGACATGACTTAGCAACTGAATTTTAAGATTCAAGCTGCTGTACAGTAGAGAGCAACACAGCATTGTAAAGCAATTATACTTCAATTAAGAATAAATTTTAAAAAGAGATCTCGGGGCTTCCCTGAGAATCTGCCTGCCAACGCAGGAGATACAGGTTTGATCCCTGGTCTGGGAAGATCCCACATGCCATGGAGAAACCAAGCCTGTGTGTCACAGCTACTGAGCCTGGACTCTAGAGCCTGGGAACCATAACTTCTGAAGCCTGCAAGCCCTAGAGCTTGGCTCTGAAACAAGACAAGTCCCTGCAATGAGAAGCTCATGCATTTCAACGAAGTGTAGCCCCCGACCACCCCAACTAGAGAAAAACCTGCACAGCAGCAAAGACCCAGCACAGCCAAAAATAAATAAATAATAGTAATAAAAGAGGTCTCCTAAAACTTCTGTGTTTAAATTGTAGGAGAAAACTAAAATCTTGAAAATTTTTGAACATGATCAAATCTTCCAGTCAGTTCAGTCACTCAGTTGTGTCTGGCTCTTTGCGGCCCCATGGACTTCAGCATGCCAGGCTTCCCTGTCCATCATCAACTCCCTGAGCCTACTCAAATTCAAGTCCATCATGTCAGTGATGCCATCCAACCATCTCATGCTCTGTCGTCCCCTTCTCCTTTTGCCTTCAGTCTTTCCCAGCATCAGGCTCTCTTCAAATGAGTCAAATCTTTGCATCAGGTCGCCAAAGTATTGGAGTTTCAGCTTCAGCATCAGTTCTTCCAATGAATATTCAGGACTGATTTCCTTTAGGATTGACTGGTTGGATCTCCTTGCAGTCCAAGGGATTCTCAAGAATCTTCTCCAACACCACAGTTCAAAAGCAGCGATTCTTCAGCGCTCAGCTTTCTTTATAGTCCAACACTCACATCCATGCATGACTACTGGAGAAAACATAACTTTGACTAGATGGACTTTGTTGGCAAAATAATGTCTCTGCTTTTTGATATGTGGTCTAGGTTGGTCATGGCTTTTCTTCCAAGGAGCAAGAGTCTTAATTTCATGGCTGCAGTCACCATCTGCAGTGATATTGGAGCCCCCCAAAATAAAGCCCGTCACTGTTTCCATTGTTTCTCCGTCTATTTGCCACAAAGTGATGGGACCAGATGCCATGATCTTAGTTTTCTGAATGTTGAGTTTTAAACCAACTTTTTCACTCTCCTCTTCCACTTTCATCAAGAAGCTCTTTAGTTCTTTGCTCTCTGCCATAAGGGTGGTGTCATCTGCATATCTGAGGTTATCGATATTTCTCCTGGTAATCTTGATTCCAGCTTGTGCTTCAAAGAAGCACAAGAAAGCAAGAAAGATCAAAACTTTTTAAAAAAAGAAAAATCTGGCTATTTTCTCCTTTTCTAGGTTGACATTTCTCATAGACAAAGTTCTAGATTAATGAATTGCTCAAATTTATAGATTCAGCAAATAAGCATTTTCACTAAGAGTGATCCCAACATACTCCATTTATTCTAATCAACATGTTATCTGTTTGTAAATGCTAATTACCTGAGGTAGAAAGTATGGGGCCTATGAGATAATCTGTTTAACACATGTAAGGGATTCTACCCTTAAGGCAAAACTGTAAAGCAGTGAAGCACAGGATGGTGGCTTTCATCAGCATTCTCCAAAAGAGTCCAAATGTGAAGGAAATGCTCTTTACTGGGGCTCCTGGTGCTGTTCACCTGGGCCCCCCAAACTGGGTCTGGTCTCCATCACCTCAGACATCTTATAATCACCTATTGAGCTATGAAGCACATGCCTGCTAACTTAAAGGAAGAAAAACCAGTTATGGATAACTTCTAGCATGCATTCACTGGCTTCTGGCTTTTCCCATGGGAGTTCTATGATAAGTACAAACCATTGATTCAGGAAATTGTTGTAAGTGAACAACTTGGTGGGAGCATCTCATTGTAAGATGCCTGTTCATACACTATCTCAAAGAGAGTTCACACCTAGAGAAAATAGAGCAATATTTTCTTTTTTAAAATATGTTCTTCTAATTTGTTTTACAAAAGTAATATGGGGACAGTGGGTAGCATTTGGAAAATACAAAAAAGCCCAAAGAAAAAATATCTAAATCTATACCATCCTGAACCTAGAGCTAACCACCTTTAACATATCCTTTCAGCCTTTTTTCTCCATATTTAGATTCAATAAGTGGTAGCATACAGTATATATTATTTTAGAAGCTACTTTCTACTTACCAATTTTGTGACCATTTCTCACATAAATAAACATTCTTTTATAATGTGATTCTTTACAACTACATAGCATCGCCTCTAGGGGTGAACATTAATTTATTCATTCAGTTCCCGATTTTCGGACATGTAGGTGCTTCCTACATGTGCCCACAATTACTATGTTAATTTTAATCCACACTATTGTTAATGTCCTTAGAAATGCATTCTGCTGGTTCTTTAGTGTAGACTCCTAGAAGTAGACTCACTGGATCAAGACTCACTATGCACACTGAAGCATTCATTATGGCACACAAAGTCATACTGTCTTTCTGTTCCTACCCTAACTGAGGTGCAAGTCGCTCAGTCTTGTCTGACTCTGTGCAGCCCCATGGACTATACAGTCCATGGACTTCCCCAGGCCAGAATACTCGAGTGGGTAGCCTTTCCCTTCTCCAGCGGATCTTCCCAACCCAAGGATGGAACCCGGGTCTCCCACATTGCAGGTGGATTCTTTACCAGCTGAGCCACAAGGGAAGCTCGGTCCCTACCCTAAAGCTTGCTCCAATTCACACTTCTACCCGTCAACTAGGCTCCCCAAAATAATAATTTTTACAGAAACCTTTTCCCAGGACCAGAACTAACCCTGCCAATGTTTTGAAAAAGAAAATGGCAAATTTTGTATCTAAGGTTTCCACTTTTCCTCATTATCAAGATTTTCTTTCTTATGTCTTAGTCTCTTCCTTCTTAATTTACCGTCCAAGCCTACTCCCAGTAAAGTAACTAAGACACTCATTTACATCCAAGTATCAATGACTAAGGGGCTTGCCTGGTAGCTCAGATGGTAAAGAATCTGCCTGCAAAGCAGGAGACCTGGATTCAGTCTCTGGGTTGGGAAGATCCCCTGGAGAAGGGAATGACTACCCACTTCAGTATTCTTGCCTGAAGAATTCCATGGACAGAGGTGCCTGATGGGCTACAGTCCATGGGGTCACAAAGAGTCAGACATGACTGAGCAACTCACACTTTCACATCAATGACTAACAAGATAAAATATTATATCATACATTTTAATTAGGAACAAAAACCAAAGCAATACATCTCTTATAAGGTTTCACTTTATAATCAAACTAAACATGGGTCTCTGTGAGATGGAGAAAGTCCCAGAGGTAGTAAAACAGAGGCCAGGTTTTCTTTGATGTCCACTTTTGCTTATTGAAGTATAGTTGATTTACAATGTGTTAGTTTGTGGCATATAGCAAAGTGGTTTGGTCATATATATATTTCAGATTCTTCTCCATTATAGTTTATTGCTGTACTCTTCCTCCTAATGCTGCCCTTTGGCAAGTCTCCCTTTTAGAGGAAAATGAAGTTCACAGCCTCTTTTTTCTCCCCACAATTCCTCAGGAAAATCTTGGTGTTTTCTGCTAAGTCTGCTCACTCAACCATTCATGATTATGAATTCAGTGGAGTAAACCATGCAGAGAAGTCTGGAAATGGTATAAGAGAAAGGGAAGAGAAGAGGGATTTGCAGCTGAGGGTGGATTTGAGGCTATGAGGAAGAAGAGACAGGGAGTGGATTTCAGAGAAAATCTGGTGAAATTTTTGAGAAGGGAAAAGTTTGGGGAGCTAATAAGAACAGAAATTGAGGAAGAGGATTTTTTTGAAGTTTTTTTCTGTGCAGTTTCCATGTAATGCCTTTGGATACTTTCCTACATATCCATTGGTTTCAGTTAAACTTTTCTATTGGATTCATAATTCTTTGTAACATTGTCAAAACCCAGACCACAAGATGTTTGGGGTTTATAGAATTTGCAATAGGAGTGAGTCTCTGGAGCTTGACTATATTTATGTATAATAAGTAAGAGCTGATATCTAAATCTATATTTGTATTTAGAAGGTAATTTTAATTGTTTCCATAAAATCTTCCCCAAAGTGTAATTTAAATAGACATAACCCTGAAATAAAAATATGGGCTGCCATCCATTTGGGCTGCCTCATGGACATGTTTTGATTCATAGAAGAGTATGTGCCAAAATCATTCAGCTCGGTTTGGCATTTGTCAAATGTCTAGGATGAGTCAGGCACTATGTCTGACACTTAGGGGAATAAATGTGACTGATATATTGATCCAACATGACCAGTATGTTATAATCAAAGCAAGATTTTATTTTTATCTTCCTCTGACCTTTTAAAGGACATTCAGTAGAGAAATACATGCTGAAACTTCTGAAGCCTCTGATGAAAACTTGTCCTCGTCATCATCTGGCTGATGCCCCCTCAGTCGTTTGTTCCCCAAAAGTCTACTTCACACATGACTCTCAATGCTCAGGTCTCATCTCCCAGGTAATCCTATTGGTAGGAACTCATTATGGCTCCAGGATATCTGGCCTGTTGGACAAACTCATCTGTTCCTTATTTTATGCAAAGAGTTGTTGGTTTTTAGTCACTAAATTGTGTCCAGCTCTTTTGAGACCCCATGGACTGCAGTGCACCAAGCTCTTCTGTCCATGGAATTTCCCAGGCAAGAATATTGGAGTCAGTTGCCATTTCCTTCTCCAGGGGATCTTCCCAACCCTGGAATCAAACCCATGTCTCCAACACTGCAGGTGGATTCTTTACCACTGAGTCACCTGGGAAGCCCTGTGAAAGAATAGTGACCTCCAAATGCATATTATCTTTCTCTTTCTTTCTCTCTTTCTCCCTGACCTGTTCTATGCTATGCATGCTGTGCAAGTTGTTTCAATCATGTCTAACTCTTTGTGACTCCATGGACTGTAGCCTGCTAGGCTCCTCTGTCCATGGGATTCTCCAGGCAAGAATACTGGAGTGGGTTGCCATGCCCTTCTCCAGGGGATCTTCCCAATCCAGGGATCGAATTCACATCCCTTATGTCTTCTGCGTTAGCAGGCAGGTTCTTAACCACTAGCACTGTCTAGGAAGTTGCTATGTTCTAGATCACATTAAATGTCTTAAGTATGACTTTGCCTATAGTCTGTGGTGTCCCCATCACACCCTAACTTTGTGCTTTGTATTTGTGTGTTGGAAGGGGGAAGAGTATGTGCTCATAGCAGAGGAAAAAGTTTTTTTCTCCTAAGAAATAGCATCACAAATCTTTCTTTCTACTTTGATTCCTTTTTATAGTCCTTGATCTGATTGAGGTAGCTAAGAATCATGGAACTGGTTGTCAAAGACTCCGTTTTTAAACTCTACAGAGTGATGTGGTGTCTCAGTTTGGTATGCAGCATCTATTGTACCTTGAATCTCAGTTGAAACTTTAAATTTAACATCCTATTATTACACAAAAACAAAAAGACACAGTTCCTGTTCTTGACAAATTGAGAGGAGATTAAAGAAGACACAAATGTATAAATACATCATTTTAATACAATATGAAAAGTGTCAGACAGAGAAATGTACAGGGTTGATGAGGGCAAGGAGACAGCTTCTGATACACATTGGCACTATTGAGAGAGGCCACACACAAAAGAATAAGGAATCTGTGTAGCTTGCAAGTGAGCTGAAAGAATGTGGTATCTTCTTAGGAACTTCAGAACAAATGCTATTGATTTGTCCCCCAGTTACTCAAGTGCCTGGAAAAAATGATTAAATTATGGGTCTGGGGTAATAATTGGCTAAAGTGGATGGAAAAAGGATCCTTTTTTAAGGGTTTGAAAGGAAGCCCAGAAATCTTGGCAGACAAATGTGAAAATAGTTGTGCTCTCTGAATCTGCCTTAAGGTATTGTGGAAACAGGGCTGGTTCTGGAGCCTGGACTACTCAGAGATGTGTCTCCTGTACCCCTTGGCTCCATGGCATCAGTGACCATATAGAGGGCATCTGGACAGGCACAGCCCCAGACAGAAGTCGAGAGGGAACATGAGGGGCCCATCCCCCACATCTGCCTTCTCACTCTCTGCATTCTCCATTCTACCCAGTTCTTTCTTTGCCTTTGGAATGAATAGTTCATTGCATGTTCCCAGCCCCTAATCCCAGCATAAAAGATGACATTATAAAATTTCTTGGAAAATAGCAGAAAAATCTAGGAGTGAATCTGTTCCTCTAATGTTTTCTTTTTCTTCTTCATTTTGTTTTTCCTTTTCTGATTTGATGGTTTTCTTTTGTATTATAACATGTTTGAGTTCCTTTCTTTTTGTTTTTTGTGAATCTATTGTATGTTTTTGATTTGTGGTTACCCTGGAGTTCAAGTACATTGACCCTTAACTATATCTACTTTCTTTAAACTGATAGTCACATAAATCCAAACACATTCTAAAAGGTACACATTTCTATACGCCCCTCCCCCACATTTTGTGATTTTGATGTCCTATTTTACATCTTCATACTTATCCTTTTGCTGATAATTATAGTTATAGTCACTCGTACAAAAATTTTTTGAGTGGGCTCTGGGAGTTGGTGTTGGACAAGGAGGCCTGCATGCTGCAGCTCATGGGGTCGCCAAGAGTCAGACATGACTGAGTGACTGAACTGAACTGACTGAGTGAGTAGTACTCCACTGTGGATATATGCCATATTTTCTTTATGCATTCATCTGTTAGAAAGTATATTTCTTTAGGAACTCTTTAAACTTAATTCTTGGTTTAGGATTCTTCGGGGATGGATGTGTTGTAAATTCAGGTTTCAAAACTGCACAGTGACTGAATGATATATACCCAGACTCAGGGGAGTAATTTTTTTCTCTTCAAAATTTCTCAAAATTAAGACCAAATAAGGCTATCATCCTTTTTTGGTCCTTTTTTGGGGAAGTAGGGATCCTAGCTTACCTGAGTCTCCAGTTGGAGCCCCTGGTTTGTGTGGTCCCTTAGCTTTGTCTCTGAGTTCTGTATGACTCTTAAGACAGAAGCTTTTGGTCACTGGGAAGCATGGCCAGCTGCTGTTTAGCACTCTCTTACCTCCCTGGATTCATGTGTCTCCTTCATTTTCAGCTGCTGTACATCTCACTTCTTTTTCTTGCTAGCAAAAGCAAGTGTTCAAAAATAATATGCATGTGGTTTTGCTTTGTTTTATTCAGTATTTTAAACACTTATAAAGTAAGATGGTTATTTTTAATATATCTATATTCACTGTTGCTGGAAAGTTAAATTTTCATTCTCTGCAAAGCTCCTTTAAGGACTCCTCTATTTCATAAGTCATTCATGGAGAGAAATTATATTGGAGTATAATTGATTAACAATGTATATGTTAGTTTCAGGTATGCAGCAAAGTGATTCAGTTATACATGTGTGTGTGTATGTGTGTATCTATTGTTTTTCAAATTCTTTTCCCATTTAGTTTATTACAGAATATCAAACAGAGTACCCTGGGCTATACAGTAGGTCCTTGTTGGTTATCTATTTTAAATATAGTAGTGTGTACATGTCAATCCCAAACTCCCAATATCTTCTTTTAGAAAGGAAGATAAATGATAATTTCTGCCAAAATTGGATGCTCAAAAGTTAAGAATGTGTTAATTTCCCTTAGTAACACAGTACTGATGTTTAATTTAACCATTACTTCAACAAGTTTTAAATACTATGTGGTAGACACTCTGAGGGAAACGTTTTCTAAGGTGGAACACTTATTCAACAAACATTAACTGCCTACTATATTCCAAGAACTGGAAAAATAGCATGAACAAAGCACGGAGATGAGAAACAGCCTGGCTTATTTAGAGGCCCAAAGTAGTGTAGAATAGATGGAACATGGAGGTAGGGGCCAGAGTGGGGCAAGAAATGGGATAAAGTATCCACAAATTTATGTAAACTCTTCTTGAGCTTATATTTGTGCTCAAACTTTAAACTTTCAGAATTTATATGCATGCTTCACTTTTCATTCTCAAATCAATACTTGAGATTTCAGTCTTAAGCTTTTACTAGAATATGGTATCTGAATGTGTTCTGAGAAGTCTTACTCAGAAGATTAAAAGAAATCTTGTGTTTCCTTGTAGCCCTGTAACAATCTCTGGGTCTGTGCCAGATCCTGGGTCTCAGTGGGTTAGGGTGGCTCATAGCGTCTGGGATGGGAGTTGGGGGTGGGTATTGTAGAACACAGTAGGTTCTTATTGCATGTCGTACCAGGGGAATGCAGAAACCATGAATCTACAGGAGAACGTTGAGACCAAGTCACCAGAACTCAGGCTGGACCAGAAGGGAAAGACCAAGAGCAGAGTCTGAAATCATCACAAGAAGGTCTGGGTTCAAACCCAGCTCCAGGGCAGAGGCAAGGTGCAGAGTCCAGGAAGGCCAGGGAACTTTGTATCTATAACAGACAGGTCCACAGGGGAGTTCAACTTGAGGACGGCTGTGGTTCCTAGGACAGGGAGCGTCTCCCCTGCACTGGGTTCCAGAACCATCCTTGATGTGGACAGCCGAGGCTTACAGAGCACGAGGCAGCACCAGGGCAGCTGAAGAGTGCAGCTCAGACAGACAGAGCGGGTCCTGAGAGAATGGGCCCAGCAGCCTGATGGCCACATCTCCATCCTTAAAACCTTTCCAATGGCCACACCTGGAGAACTGTGCCCGTGTCTAAAAGATGAGAATGTGGATCCTAGCAGGTAAGGATTTGCAGCAGATTTGTAGTCCTGGTAGGACTTTTGAAAGACTGGACAACATATCCCTATTGATTTCCGAGATACAGTGGCCTGCTTTTCTCTGGGATATTTTCTAGTGTTGCTGAAATAGAGAGTGAATGATGGAAGCATCGGAGTCAACAGATATGACACTGTGTCCCATTTAAGGATGCAGAGAGTTCAGAGTGCCTGGGACAGCTATATGTGCTTGGCTAGAGAAAAACTCTGAGGAAGACAGACGTACTTGTTTCTGATTTTTTTAATGAATAAACAGGCGAACTAATCCCAGGGTTAGGTGTCCTGAGAGGATACAGCCCAAGCAGTCATCTGAATTTCTTCAGTGACAGTGAGTGATCTGAAGGCAGGTCAAAGAATACACCACCAGTCACTGTGGCTTTAGGGTATGGCAAAGGTGATGGGCTTCTCTGGTGGCTCAGCAGTAAAGAATTTGCTGGCCAACGCAGTACACATAGGACACGGGTTCAATCCCTGGGCCGAGAAGATCCCCTGGAGCAGGAAATGGCAACCCATTCCAGTTTTCTTGCCTGGGAAATCCCATGGACAGAGGAGCCTGGTGGGTCACAAAGAGTCGGACATGACTTAGCAACTAATCCACTACCACCAAAGGATGAGTGGCATCGTTCTCAACGATACCAGCCCCTGTTCCCACCGAGGCTTCCTCAGATCATGAGTGCTGGGCTCTGTGAGGAATTGATAAGGGGCAAGGGTGACACAGCGCCTTCTCTCAGAGTCAGCCATTCCAGAAATGATCAGACTGAGGTGGTGCGGGGCAAGCCAGGGAGAAGGCAGTGGTGAGGGAAGAGCAGCCCAAACAACAACTGTGATCATGAAAACGAAGTGCTTGTCAGCAGCCAAACCTCACCCTGGGTGCTGTGAGCGTCTGCTCAAGGCCGGTCTGAGAGACTCACCAATAAGCTCTTACAGTGCAGGCCGCACAGACCGCTTAGAGGACGCCTGGCTTCTCTAACAGTACAGACACTTCATGGGAGGTTTGTAAGAGGTTGTTTGTTGTTGAACACAATGAGATCAGTTATGCTGCTGAAGGAATCTTCTGGAAATGTTTTCTTTTTCTCCAGGGTGAAAATAAGGAGGAACGGGAAATACAGGTATGACTAGGAAAAGGACTAGGAATCAACCTGGTATTGACTTTTGTCTCCCTCTACTTGTGCACCCAGCTGATGAGATGCTAATGTGGGCTTTGTGGGCAATCGGGGGACGGTTATAAATAAAGCTGAATTAAGAATAAAATAAAATGGCTTTGCTACAAATCCAACGTTGTCTGGGGAAAGGTGGTGTCTGGTTATGAACATTCTGTATTTTTCCACCTGACACTTCTCTTTCCTGTTTTCCTTTCAGGGTTTTAGACAAAAGACAGAGGGAGACTCCTTCAGTCCATGTAAAACTGGCCGTGTAGTCTTTCCACCAGCTACAACTGTACAAAACATGAGCCTCAGCACAGATCTGGACACTGGGGTTTACAAAACTTGGATTTATATAAAATAGAGTATAATAATGAAGGCCATGGATGATGGAGTCTTAATTTCCCAGAGATGAGCCCTTGGATGAGATCCTTGATAGTGGGCCTCGGTTTCCCCATCTATGAAACACAGATATTACCTCCCCCAGAGGGCTGTTGTGCGGATTAAATGAGGTCATACACTCAGTATCAATTATCACTGTTACTCAGATTAACAAAGGTTTTAGGCAGCAGGTACAGAATACAGAACCCTGGCAATGGCAAGGCCAGAGCCAATGCCAGGGAAGATCAGATTACAGAATCATTTTAACTACTATATTTGAAACGGACTTTTGGGATTGTGCCAACCCTTGTTTAGTCCCAGAAGCTCTTCCCTTCCCTCTTCTCTCCTTAAGTGGTTGCTCAGCCCCAGTGTGCACACCTGCCCACAGTGATGGAGGGGTTGCAGGCTCAGGCCAGTGTGACAGAGTTCTGTTGGGTAGTTTCTCTCTATTGCGAATCTAAACCTAACCTCTAGCACTTTCACCTACCAGCCTTGTTGCTTCCAGGGTGATGGAGAACAGGCCCATATAGCCTATTTCGTTTTGGAATGATCATCATTACAGTTAGTCCTCTCTACTAACTACTCTTCAAAAGGCTTCTCTTCTAATCACATCACCACCCTGGATCCTGTTTTTCCTGGATTCATGATTATCAACCTGGGTGACGCATCTAGAGGTGGTTAGCTTGTCACAGAAGGGCAGGGGTCCTACTGGCATCTGGCTAGTGGCCAGGGATGCTGCTAAACAACCTACAGTGAACAGGACAGCCCCACAACCAAGAATTATCTGGTTAAAATAGTCAGCAAGGCTAAGCTTGAGAAACATTGTCCTAAATATACACATGAATCTTAAAATATGGGCATTCTTCTTAAAATATGGGCATATTTATGCCAAAATATACAGTCAGCTAACACTGCCATTGGACTGTCATTACTTTGCTATTAAGCCAGCCTCAATTTGCCATTAAACTAGCCTCGACTCAATGGACACAAGTTTGAGCAAGCCCCGGGAGTTGGTGATGGACAGGGAAGCCTGGCATGCTGCAGTCCATGGGGTTGCAGAGTCGAACACGACTGACTGAAGTGAACTGAACTGAACTAAATTAGCCTGAGACTCAGGTAGTTGGTACTGATCTGCCAATTAAAGCCCCCTTTCATGTGTTGCTGCTAACCCAGGGATAGGGCCCATGTGATCACTTGGAAATCATTAATTAATAGTGGCCCTCTCTCTTGCTGAGCCCAGAGGCAGCCTTGCAGTCTTTTCCAACATGATATCCTAGGCCATCACCATCAATCATATGAAAGAAGTTGGTGTGCAAGATGAAATCCACTTGCTGGTCATGTCTCTCTGGTTTTGTGGCATTGGGGCCCAGGTATGATGTAATCCTGGGCCTGGGCTTTGGAAGACCCCACAGTCCTGTGTCATGACCCATAGCAGCAGCTTGAAAGAAGAGAGGATTCCTCAACTTGACTCTCAAAAGCACCCAAGCCTCTCATACACAGTTTCCTAAAATCCCTTTCCCCAGCACAAAGCCATGCTGTCCGCTGTCATTAAAGCAGTATGGGCAGAGTGGAGCTGCCCAGAAAGGATGCCCCCTCTTCTACACACTCTCCTCAAGCTCCGAGGAACAGCTCCTTCTCTTTGCCAATTTTCTTCCTCGCTCTCCACTCCCCATTCTTGCTGCTCATTCTCTGATCCACTCTGTGATCTCATTTCCTGGATCCACACTGGCCTTGATTTCCCCAAAATGAAGAGATGAAGGAAAGGAACGTAGAGGTAGGGACACATACTCTGGATTCTTCAGGGAAAAAAAGAACTTGAGTACTCAGCAATCTAAGCTTCTCATAAACCTAAAACCTATACTAATTGATATCTAGAGAATGGTACATAATTTTACCTTGAAGCCCAATGCTTTACATAATGTTTAAAATAATTCCTTTTCTCCTTTTCTGGGGAAAAAAAAAAGCAGAGAGAAAGAATCTTTTTGGATAGGCTGTAATAAATGCCTTCAATTTCAGCATCCCTTTATAAACCTAGTTACTTCATTAGTTTATAAACAAAGTAATATATTTGATTTATTCAAATATTTACTTGATTTACCTAAATATTCTGCTTGTAATATTTAAAAGTAGAATTTATTCAGATTAATCCCATATTTGCTAACTTAATCTAGTTTTCAGAGTATTAATCATTTATCAGTGGCACATGTAGAGGTAAGCTGATAATCTATAAGAAATACAGTCTCTCTCAGTTTTCTAGGTACTTGAGAAAGAGGCAGAAACTGGACAATAGAGAAACCATCAATATCAGAATAAAACAAAGAGAATTTGATGCCTTCCTGGATGACGGCTCTACACAATGGCATAGCAAATCTGGGAAGTCCTTGTTTCCAGAAATAGAGCTAGAGAAGATATTCATGGGTGGGACTAAGGAGGCCTTCCAAACTTGCAGCCTCCTGCCATATGGCACTTTTTCTACAAGTATGGCTCTTAGGAGAACAGGCTCACAAACTGGACTCCCTGGGTTTGAGAACTGGCTCTCCCTCTTTCTAGCTGTGAGAGTTTGGTCATTTACTTAAGCTAAGCCTCAGTCTCCCCACATATAAAAAGGCAAAGAAAGTGACACCTGTCTCAAGGCATTACTGTAAGGAATGAACGAGACTCTGGATGCATAGCCCTGGCACACAGAACAGGACCGATAAGCATTAGTTATTGTTTAATCATCCTTATGGAGCTCTGATACAATGAGAATTGGTCCTTAAAAGGTAGGTATCTCTATCCCAGTTTTCTTTTATTTTTTTAAAGACCTGATGAGAGTTCACTTCAGTGCAATTGACAGGGAAATGTGATTGTTTCAGTGAGATAACATTTTAAGGTAATAACTGGAATTATGACTAATTACACTACAATCAGATGTATCACAGATAGCAAAGACCTTGAACCAATAAATTTCTAGGAATTTCATACAATTTTGGAAGCACATATTAATAACACATTCCATAAAAATATAAAGTAAAGAAGATTAAACATTGCTTCTTTTTCAACAAGGAATTGCAAATAAATTTATTAGGGTCTCATATGGCCAGAAGAAGGTGGTATCCCATTTAGAGGGGTGACTGTTAGGTCAAAGGGATTGCCTATTTGGAACTTCTGAAGCTGCAGGGTTAGGGAATCATCAATCTTATTTCTTGGTAACTCATTACTATAGTCTGACTGCTGCAATATAGATATCTATGAAGTCAATTAGCTCATATGTGGTCGAAAAAGAGGGGACTGATACAGTTTAACATGGATGTAGTATTGAGTCACATGCAAATATTTTCAAGGTGAGAGGAGCTGAAACAGCAGAGAAGAATGACAGTGTCAATGGAAAGGGCTGAGTATGGCTTTCTGTTCTATTTTTCTTTTAATTTTAAATGAATCCATGCACTTGGGGCTCCCACCCCAGAGGCCCACATCCGGCCTTGCACCCCCCCCCAGGTTCCACTTCCCGATATCGTACCCACCTTTACCACAACCTCACTGCCTCATATTACCTTAAGTTGGAGTTTCCACTCAATGGTTTCTGTGCATTTACAATTTTCCCTGAAGCAGCTTCTGGGCCTACTAAACTGTTTGCTTTGCCTGCCAAGTCATCTCCCAAGGTATCAATTACGATGTTTCTCAAGAGACTGATCACAGAGTCACATGGGTTTTGAATGGTCTTCCCTTAACCCTATTTTTTTCCCCACAAGCCCTATTATGTTCATTGCGTGATTTTGTAGAACATGAGGTTACTTGGGAACAC
Organism: Antilocapra americana; assembly: GCA_007570785.1. Classification (NCBI taxonomy): domain Eukaryota; kingdom Metazoa; phylum Chordata; class Mammalia; order Artiodactyla; family Antilocapridae; genus Antilocapra; species Antilocapra americana. The sequence continues at coordinate 4,028,181 of ML661955.1, forward strand.
AGCATATCTTAACAGAAATGCCTTATTTTTCTTAAGTGCCTCAGAGGGGGCCAGCCGCTGAAGCAAAGACACACGAGAGAAGTGAGTGAGGCCATCCTCAGGTCGTGTGGATGCCCTATGCTGATTCCCAGGCTGCAAGGCGAGCCCCTCCCCCAAAAGGCTGGCGTCTGCTGCCCCCGAAACTCCCCTCCGCGGGCCCAGAGCCCTACGGTGTGATGCTCGGGTCCTGACCCCACGCAGTGCAGCAGAAACAACTTTTCTTTTTGGTTCTGCCTTGGAGACAGAGTATTATTAGCATGAATTAGCTAAACATATTTTGGGGTGAAGCTTTTCTCTTTACTTTCTTTGAAATTTGTCCATGAAAATGTACTTTCATTCTCCCTATTTCTCTCAGATTGAAATAAGTTCCTGAAGTGAAGTGAAAGTCGCTCAGTCGTGTCTGACTCCTTTTTACCATGAAGGAGATGGAAAGGCACTTGAAGTTTTAAACACAGGACTAGTATGATTAGTTTTGTAGTCATTCTGACCAGTAGCTCCATACCGAAGCAATGTGTGGTCCTCACGACCATTTCCATTGGCACCACCAAGGAAGTGTATACTTAGCTAGAAACCTGTGCTTCTTATATAACCACAGAAGAAACACAGGAATGGTAACAGCTAATACTGATTAAAGCTTCCTGTGTGCCGCTGTTCTAGGTGATCTTTTAAACTGTGTCAACTCAGTCTTCACAAGAAGGAATGGAAACAAGGTCCTCAGTTAGTAAGTAGTGGTGCTGGGATGTGAACCTGTTCAGGCTGGACCCAGAAGCCATGCTGTTACTAAAGCATTATACTGCCTCAGTATCACCCTCAGCCCCATTTCAACTAGGTCATCTCCCCTAAGCCACACTCATACAGAAATTCTGGGACTTCCCTGGTGGTCCAGTGGTTAAGAATCCACCTGCCAATGCAGGTTCTGTCCCTGGTCTGCGAACTAAGATCCCACGTGCTGTGGAGTGGCTAAGCCTGTGGAGCACAACACTCTAGAGCCTGGGCACCACAGCTACTAAGCCGGCGAACCTAGAGGCCGTGCTCTGCAACAGGAGAAGCCATGGGTACCGCAATGAGAAGCCTGTGCACTGCAGCTAGAGAGTAACCCCCACTTGCCGCAACTAGAAAAAGTCCGTGCGCAGCAACAAAGACCCCGTGCAGCCAGAAATATATACGTAATAAAAACTGTTGAAGTCACCACTGATTCTGGCCAGGGGGAGCAAGGTTTAGTCTAGAAGCAGGGCTGTCAGGAGAGTGTTGCAATGATGCCGCTGAGACATGGTGGTGACCAGGAGCAGTGGGGACAGAAATGGAGGAATATGACAGAAATCAAGGAGGCCAGGACCTGACCATTCAAACAACTGAGAAAATGCACACTGAATGCTTAGCACCAAGCCTACCACATGCTCTTTTTGATATACCAAAACACTTATGATATTTTTTATTATTACCAGTTGGGTTATTCTCCAGATTTAAGTCTTAACTTTTAATAATAATAAGCATGCAGCAAATAGCCAGAGGTAAATTTTTTACAGTAAAAAAGAAACATACGAATTGCCCTGTATGGAATATGCAACAATCATTGCCCATTTTGATCTTAAAACAAGATCAAAGCTAGGGCTGCGGTAATAAAATATCACAAACTGGGTAACAACAGAAAAAATATATTGTCTGACTGTTTTGGAGACGAGCAGTCTAGGTGGCTCCTCCTGAGGACCATGAGAAGAGTCTGTTCAGCCTTCACCCCTAGCTTCTGGCAGTAGTTGGCAGTCTTTGGTGTTCCGTGGCTTCTAGATCTCCGCTCTCATCTTCACCTGCTGTTTTCCCTGTGGGTGTCTGTGTCCAAATATCCCCTTCACATAAGGACACCAGTCATGTTGAATCAGGGCCCACCCTACTCCAGGGGCTTCCCTGGTAGCTCAGCTGGTAAAGAATCTGCCTGCAATGCAGGAGACCCCAGCTTGATTCCTGGGTCAGGAAGATCCAGGAGAAGGGATTACACCAGTCATATGGAATTAGGGCCTACCCTTCTCCAGTGAGGGTTTCCCTGGTGGCTCAGACAGTAAAGAATCCGCCTGCAATGCAGGAGACCTGGCTTCGATCTCTGGGTTGTGAAGATCCCCTGGAGGAGGGTATGGCAACCCACTTCAGTATTCTTGCCTGGAGAATCGCCATGGACAGAGGAGCCTGGCAGACTACAGTCCATGGGGTTGCAAAGGGTTGGATGGGACTTAGCGACTAAGCACAGCACTACTCCAGTATGATTTCATCTTAACTAATCACATCTGTAATGACTATTGCCAAATAAAGTCACATTCTGATGTCCTGGGGGTTAGGACTTCAAACTATGAGTAGGGAGGGGCACATTTGAACTTGTAATAATTTTATAACAGATGGAGAAGGAATTACTCCTACTCCCATTTTAAAGATAAAGAAACTGAGTCTCAGACAAAGTAATTCACCCAAGGTAAGTGATTCCTGGGTCACAAATGCAAGTCTGCTCTGTCCAGCTCAGTAGTCAGAGAGCCAGACAGTACCTCTTGCTATGAGTTTGTCAAGCTGTTCTCACACACTTGGACCAATAATATCTGAGGCCACACCTGGGTGTGTAAAGAAAGGGGGAAGCGGTCAAATGTGGTCTCTTCTTGGAATCAATCGCAGATACCTTATCAGTCCTAGTGATCATTTTGCCTACTCAGTCGTTGTCCCTATGGCTATACCTCATGAGGCTTAACCTCTAGGGGAACTGTTTACTTAAATTGTTCCTCAGGAGCCTATTGTTTCTCTCTGGTGGGCCCATCCCTGAGCTGAGGGGAGCTGGGGACAATGAGCCTATTCCTGGCAGCAAGTAAAATGCCCTGTGCTTCCCTTCTCTTCCTATGACATCATTCTTTGCCTCCCTGTGCCTCTCTTTTGTCCTGCCTATTGCATAACATCAGAATGGGTGCAGGGAATGTGTGAGTTGGCAGCAGTGGGACTGTGGTGGAGGACACCTGCCTGATGACTTGTGCACCAGAGCAGGCAGCACTGGGCAAGCTTCCCAGGGACTGCTTTGCCACCACGCCAGCTCTGACCTGCACCTTCTGTTCTGTCTGAGTCACTCTCAGCAGCTCAATCCGGGATTCCCTAATGGGTTCCTCTGGGCAGAGAGGAGGGAGACACCCCATCTTGAACCCCCATCCCCGGGAGGCAGTGTAGGAAGTAGTCAGGTGCAGATTCTGGAGACAGATTCTAATCCCAGCTCTGCCACTTACCAACCATGTGAATTTAGGGAAGAAGCTTACTATCCCTATGTCATGTCTTCATCTGTCAAATGGAGATGATAAGTTTGTTTACCTCATAAGGTTATCACATGGATAAATGATATAGTCCATACATGGTGCCTAAAACAACATGTCTGGACATAATGCTAGCACTCAGTAAATGTAAGCAGCATTTCCTTATTTATTTCCTAAACATCATTTATTAATCTGCTCATTTAAAACTGGCAAGATACATATCAAGAAGTTACCAGTTGTTATGTCTGGATGGTGGAGTTTCAGGTGACTTTATTGTCTTATTTTTGCTTATCTGTATTTCCTAAGCTCTCTGTAATAAACTTCTGTTTTAATAAGAGAAAACAAACTCTCACTGAGGATCTACAGAGTGAAGTGGACTAGTGGGTACAAAGCAAAGATGTGACCGCTGTCCTTAGTGGAGTTTAAAGTCTATGGAAGGAGACAAAACTGATAGATTAATGATGTAATAAGAGGGGTGCAGTAACGCTCAGGGTGGGCTAAGGATTAGACTAGTTTCCCTCAAGTGGCACCTGGCATTACAGAAATGCCATTGGGTTTTCCCCAGCAGCCTTTGTGTCTGATCCTCACTGATCTGGAAATAGGAAAGTAAATTGATGCACATAGTCAGACAAAAGAGCCACTCCTTTTATCTATCCCAGCACCCAGGGGGGCTGAGGATGGAATTGTTGAGATCCCTTACTTATTTCTAGGAAAGGACATATGTTGAAGAAAAAGTTGAGAGTCTTTATATAGTACCTCTTACAAAGGGTAGGCATGAGTCCAGGTTGCAAAGCAGCATGTTAAGTGGAATAAAGAAGTAATTTCCTGTTTCTTTCTCTCTCCATAGCATTATTAGCGTCATCATTATTCTGGCTGGAGCAATTGTATTTATCATCGGTTTTGGTATTTCAGGTATGTGATTTCCTGCATTACCACGATCCGCCCACTGCCCATCAGTAAGTCCCTAATCATTTAGCGTGTAGAATGGCAAGAACACAGGGCCTGAACCCAGAAAACCTCCGGGGAGAGCACTGGTTCTTCTGCTTATTGACTGTGTTCTCGGCCATTTAGTCACTTAACTCCCCAGTCCTCAGTTCCCTCATTTATGATGTGGAGGAAATAATATCTACCTCACCAGGAATCTGAGAGAATCAACTGGAATATCTCTCAGACTGTTCTCCTCTCCAGATAGAGCTGAAGATGTCATTCTGGGATCATAGCCAAGTGCCTAGGCTGAGCCCTTTTGTCTATCAACAGTTGACCTGAGTAGATGATTCCTTTGCAGTGAGGCTTCCACTGCAGTGTTAAAGAATATCCAGTCTTCAAACACAAGGTTCTTAAACAGAATACTGACTGATCATAACTGCTGTTCCATGTGAGAAACAGATGCCGTTGTGGCATGGATGCTGAGTTTCCAAAGGCAGTCAACTGTTGTCAGGTGCAGGAACGGTCCTCTCCTCTGTGTAGACCACGTCTCAGGGGCATCTATTATGGATGCCAGATTAAGACGTTGAGTGAGTTAGACCAGCAGCTGTCCTCTCTGAAGCAAGTCATTTGCTTCATTTCCCTTGGAGTGCCTGACTCAGATCAACACATTTATTTTAACTTAGACAGTGGCCAAAGCTGTCACTTCATAACTTAATTTCTTATACTTCCAGCTGTCTTTTCTGTCACTCTCCTCCAATGTGTGTGCTGCCACTAAATAGTAATCACAAGGCCTAAATGAATAAAACTCATTGTAGATGTGTTTGCCTAGAGAAGATATTAGCATCTTTCTCCATTTGCTTTATCAATAAAAATGTGTAGTCTTTCATCTATTTTTCTATTGGGTTATCTTTTTCTATTTGATATGTAGGAATTAAATGCTGAGTGCGATTTGGTTATATGTATTGAGAAATCTCTTCTACTCTGTGGCTTGCTTTTTCACTCTCTTAATGATATCTTTCAATGAGTGAAGTTCCTCATTTTAATACAGTCCAATTTATCTTTTTCTTTATACCAGGAATTTTTTTGTAAGCCGTTTGTTTAAGACGTCTACGTATTCCAAAGTCATAAATATTTTCTTCTAGGTTATCTTGTAGAAACTTTAATGTTTAACCTCTCACATTTATATCTACAACCATCTAGAATAATTTTGTGCATGGGCAAAGATGGTGGTTAAGATGGGTCAAAATATTATCCTTCTCCCACTTCTCATTAGTGTTATTTTTAGAATAAATCAAGTATCCAAATATGTATGGATCTGTTTCTGAGCTCACTAGCCTGTTTCATTCTAATTATCTTTTATAATTTGTTTTCTCTTTATCTTACCTCTTCCTATTCCTAATCTTGGGTGCTCTTTCTCCCCCAGTCCTCTGTCATCTTAAAATAGATTTACAAGGTGTTAATTAGCTTTATAGTAGTATTGAAGGGAACAGGTTTTGGTTTTATTTTTACTTTCTCTGATTTTCTTATTTAATTAATTCTAGCTTTTATCTTTATTAATGTTCTTCTTCCTGCTCTGTTTTTTAATTTTTTTAATTAATTCTTTTTTTAAAGTGATGATACTGTGGAAAACTGCTGTGATTTTAACTTCTATTTCCTGGTGACCAAGAGACATATGTTTTCAAATGAGAAACATAATGTTGAGCAACAGAGCAAGACACAGAACAGTACATTCTATATGAAAAGCAGGGACCTCCCTGGTGGTCCAGTGGCTAGGACTCTGAGTTTCCAGTGTAGAGGGGGCCGGGTTTGATCCCTCGTCAGGGAACTAGATTCCAAACATGTGGCGACAGTTCCTTGAATACAAAGAAGACTCCTTAAGTGTTTTTTGAATAGACAAGTGGACAGAGGCATGGAGGGGTAAATACACAGACAGAAGTTACAGTTCACTCAGTTCAGCCATGAGCTACCAATAACATTAAAACCCTACCACCAATGAAAGGTTTTCTGCCTCCTTTCTACTTCATAAAGTAAAAGCTGCTCATTTTGGACTAAATGGACTGTTTACTAGTTTAACACTATTTAGTTGGATTTTCCTCAATTGCCTATATTAAAAGAACCATAACCGGTACCTGAGTGCATGACGTTACCACACTGTAAATGAGTTACACAAAACATTAGCTGGATTAACATGCTAGACAGTGAAATCAAGCAAATATCATTAGGTAGATGGTGGTGGTGGTGATATTTTTCAAATCTTTTTTGTGTTCACCTCATGGTACCAAATAACTTTGCATATATCATCTGATCTACAACTCACGACAAATAGGAGATAAATATTACTATGTCCTGATTAGAAACGTGTGTTAAGTTGCACACAGCTAGCAACCAGGCACAGACACATAATTGCGTTTCAAGCCCTGGACATTTGCTTCCAGAACCCACACTCCCACCCATTGTCCTATACCCGTGACACTCATGCAGAGCTGTGACACAGAAGGATGTTTTCTGGTGTACCATGCAGGCATTATTCCTGAGACCACAGATGATAAAGATGATAAAGATATTTCTAAATACAGAAAAAAATATATATTACTTTGTAACTTTCATGAGGCTGTATAGGTCACCGTCTCATAGGCATTCCACTCCTTCTAAACTCTAAATATGGACCCCAATGTATTTGAGGATGTTGGTTGGGAATAGAGGCTGAGCAGTTCCCCTCAGGCTGGTTTTAGGGCAACCTTCGTGGATGACCCTTTAAGAAGGAGGGAGATGCAATGGAAAGGCCCCTGACTATACTCTGCTAGCCTCTGTGCTATCACTCGCCCCCTGGGTAACTTTGAAGAGCTCTGTGTGGTAGAAACACTTACAGATCAGAGTTGCTCTAATCTCAGGGATAACATTGTGTATCCTTTGGGATGTCACTTAACTTTCTAAAACCTCACTGGTAAAATAGTGAGGGTCATTGTGGGAATTACATGAGAAAGTGTTTATAAAGTGCCAGACACATATATGTATCGTAAATGGCTGCTATTGTTGTTTACATTGATACCATCAGTGCCATTAATAATCTGCTATTCTTGATATACTCACACAGCAGCTCCTAAAACTTGTACAATTTCCTGGCCACACCAGGCAATTCCTCTGAAGTTAGGGAATCCTGGCCAGGAAGTCACTGGACAGTGCCTCCTAATGATTCCATCTCTGCTCACTGGATAAAACAATAAGGCATGTGCTTCTGGCACCAAAACACAAACATTGAAGTGGTTGATACATACTTTTTTCACTGGAGTCATCTGGGAAATTAAATAGATGTTGACCTTTGTTATACTTCTTTTAAGGCTTTTAATTGTTTTTATCTTTACACGAGGTGGGGATACTGTTTTCATGGGTAGGCTCTCCACATATCTCAATCTGGCCCTGGATATCAGCAAAATGGGATAGAAGGAATACAGACTTAGAGCTTCCCTGGTAGCTCAGCTGGTAAAGAACCCACCTGCAATGCAGGAGACCCTGGTTTGATTCCTGGGTCGGGTATATCTGCTGGAGACAGGAACGGCTACCCACTCCGTCTGGCCTAGAGAAGTCCATGGACTGGAGAGTTGGACACCACTGAATGACTTTCATTTTCAGGCTTAGGAAAAACTCAGACAAGATTGAGTTTGATACTGGCTCCACTACTAGCTAAATATAGGGCTTTAGGCAAGCCATTTAACCCCATACAGCTTCTTTATCCTATTCATAAAATGGGTAGAGCAGTATAATTCCTACCTCTCAAGGTTGTTATCTGGCTTAAACTGAGCCATTGCAAGCATTTAGTAAAATATTTCTTTCCTCCTGGCGTGCCGATCTGCAATCTTTCTAAATGATTCTAACTAATAATGGTCATCAATATCATTGATTTAAGGTTTAGCATATGGCAAGTCAGGTACCATGCTAACCTTACATTGTATCATTTAGTCCTTTCAGGGACCCTCTGAGGGAGCTACTATTATTAGCATCCCCATTTTACAGATGAAATAGCTGGAACAGAGAAATTAGAAAACTTGCCCAGGTCCCATATCCAAGGAGTGGCAGAGCTAGGACTTGATCACCCACAGCTTGATACCTGTTCTTACATGCCAGTCTCTGCTGCTGCTTCCCTGTTGTTCAGTTTCTAAGTCATGTTCGACTCTGTGATCCCATGGACTGCAGCACACCGGGCTTCCCTGTCCTTCACTTTCTCCTGGAGTTTGTTCAGATTCATGTCCATTGAGTCAGTGATGCTGTCTAACCATCTCATCCTTCACCATCCTCTTCTCCTTTGGTCTTCCATCTCTGCCAACATCAGGGTCTTTTCCAGTGAGTCAGTTCTTTGCATCAGGTAGCCAAAGTATTGGAGTTTCAGCTTCAGCAACAGTCCCTCCAATGAATGTTCAGGACTGATTTTCTTTAGGATTGACTGGTTTGATCTCCTTGCTGTCCAAGAGTCTCTCAAGAGTCTTCTCCAACACCACAGCTCAAAATCATCAGTTCTTCAGCACTCAGCCTTATGGTTCAGCTCTCACATCCATACATGACTACTGAAAAAACCAGTCTTGACCATATGGACCTTTGTGTACAAAATGATATCTTTGCTTTTTAATACACTATCTAGATTTGTCATAGCTTTTCTTCCAAGGAGCAAGCAACTTTTAATTTCATGGCTGCAGTCACCATCTGCAGTGATTTTTGGAGCCCAGCCTGCTTCTCTACATTGCTCCTTTCACTAGCCTGGCCCAGCATTCTTTCTAATGTTTTCGCACAAAGCATCTGTTCTCCTCCACCCTGCCCTCTTCTCTGGTGAGAGTGGCACTCACAGGCACTTCCCCGGGTGCCGGAAGTGCAGGCTTAACCCTATGTGTTTCCACCTTTTCACCATGTGGAAAGCCAGACAGCTGGCTGCCATGGATGCTGAGAATGCTCTCTATCCTACTGGAATCCACAGAACTTATTGAGTCATTTCAAAGTAAGTTCATTTTCCAGGTTTCATCCAGTGGCATTGGGCATCCCAGAATCATAATTTCTATAAAGAATCCTTGCCCTGAGCTCAGCCTGGTGCTCTGTGACAACCTAGAGGGGTGGGATTGGGGCGATTGGCAAGTGGCAGGCACAAGAGGGAGGGGATTATATGTATACTTATGGCTGACTCAGGGTTACCATCTGATGGCTCAGATGGTAAAGAATCTGCCTGCAGTGCAGGAGTCTTGGGTTCAATCCCTGGGGCAGGAAGATCCCCTGGAGAATGGAATGGCTACCCACTTCAGTATTCTTGGCTGGAGAATTCCATGGACAGAGGAGCCTGGTGGGCTACAGTCCATAAGGTCACAAAAGAGTTGGACGCAACTGAGGCATTAACACTTAATGGCTGTACAACAGAAACCCACACAACATTGTAAAGCAATTATCCTAAAATTAAAAATAAATGAAAAAAAAAAAAGAATCCCTGCCTTGTGTTACCTATATCCCCACTACCAAGAGATTCCTGCTCCTACTGCTGATGGCAGTTGAATAGTGCCCATCCATGTGAAAACAGAAAGGCTCCAATTTCAGCTTGCTGCCCTCTGACAGTCCTCATTTTGCATGCAGACCAGAGCTGTGGTAGTAATTAGCCCCCAGGAGCTAGAGAATTCATTTTCAGTGAGTGGCTGGGGCTTCTAACTTTAAAGAGGTTTGATGGAATTTTAAGTGAAGTCGCTCAGTTGTGCCTGACTCTTTGCGACCCCACGGACTGACTGTAGCCTACCAGGCTCCTCCGTCCATGGGATTTTCCAGGCCAGAATTCTGGAGTGGGTTGCCATTTCCTTCTCCAAGGAATCTTAAGAGACCAGTGGAATTCTTAAAACCCATGCCTGTTTAAAAGAGTTTTGCATCAGTAGAGAGCTACCTCTAACCGTCTCTTAAAGTCCTTTTACCCTCAGCCACCCACACAAGGGCCTCTGGTGGTTAAGAGGCCTGAAGAGTCACATTAGACCAGACTGTGGTTCCTAGAACATAGCTCCTTGAGCCAACATTTGCTGGCCAAATTGAAAATAGATTTCTTTTTGAGAGAAGCAATATTTGTATGCTATTGCTTTCAAATTAAATTTCATTTTATCACTTGTAACCATCATTTATTCACCTAACAAATAAGTATTTATTGATTGCTTTCTGGGTGCAAAAGCAATGCCTAGGTCCTCATGGTTTTTTAAAGTCTCACTGGCTTTTATTCCTCCTTGATTTGCTACAAGGAGAGGGAATTTAATCAACACTGCACTCATTCCATCTGCCACATCTTTAATGCAACCTTAAATGAGCTAGTGCTGGTGGTGGGTCCCTGGGGCACTCCACAGCTGCCTACTTTTAATCATTACGTTTTCTAAGAGATATTTCAACAAATTCTCCACCTGTGAGCTCAAGGCCAACACATTAAAATTAATTTGGTAACATAATTACTGAACTAAGATAAGTCATTACCATTTCATTCTCTCCATAAATTGTGCTAATTGTGTACTTTTTCTAAAAAGTAATTTTTCAATTCAACTTTAATGGGACTTTATAAACTACAATCAAATTTACCCTTGCTCTAAAATAGTTACATTTGCTTTATGATTTTATTGAGGATCATGGTGCATTTTCATTGCTTTTTCTTTTTTTCACTGACTCACAATTCCACAAAATTTAGATGGGATAATCTTGCCAAATGTTCCTTACTCCTACAATCACTTTGGATAGAATCATTATTTCAAACAGTGTCTTGATTTAAACTGATTTTCATTCATTCATTTATTCATTCACTCAACATACATTCTTTTTCTCTGTAGAAACAGTACTAGGCACTTGTCTTAGTTTGCTCAGGTTGCCATGACAAAATAGCATACACTGAGTAGTTCTAAGAGAGGTCTCCTGGCCTGTTGAAGCATAGCGCTGAATAGCACTGCGGTCTGGTCTTACTGTAGGATCTAAGACATCTGATAGCCTTCCTTCATTTTGTCCCATTTTTCTATACCCTTTGGTTTTTTCTGTACCGAGCTAGCAATATATAATCCTATCTCTATTCCTGGCTTCTGTTGTGGTGGATGTTAAAATCCATGAGTCATACCTATCATCTCCTTATCAAATGGATGTTCACCCACACCCTGAGTGCTATCTTCAGAACAGTCTTCTCATTGTTTGCAATATTGATAGGCTGAGAATTTTCTAAATCTCAGTTATAGATTCTTTTTGCTTAACAAGTCCTTCTTCAATTCATCTTTCTCCTTTCCCATATTTTAGTATAAGCAGTCAGGAATGACCAAGCCTCTCTTTCAACAATTTGCTTAGAAATCTCCTCAGTTAAGTATCCAGTTTTATGGCTCACAAGTTTTACCTTCTACAAAACCCTAGAACACAGTTTGGCCAAGTTCTGTGCCACCTTCTAACAAGGACTGTTTTTCCTCCAGTTTTCAATAACGTGTTCCTCATTTCCCATCTGAGACGTCACCAGAATGGCCCTTAACATCCACATCTCTAGCACACACCTCAAAGCTCTTTCAGCCTCCACCCATTACCCAGTTTCAAAACTTCCTCCATACACTTATTAGGTACCTATTACGGCAGCACCCTGACTTCTCAGTACCAAAATTTATCAGTCAGGGTTCTCCAGAGAAACAGAACCATTAGGGTAGGTGTGGGTATGTGTGTGTGACAAGGGGGTATAGGGGAGGAAGCGAGAGAAAGGCAGCGCGAGAGAGTGATATTTAGAAAGAATTGGCTCACCTGATTGTGGACTTTGAGAAATCCTAAAATCTGTGGTTAGCAAGCTGGAGACCCAGATAATTCAGTTCCAGTCCAAGTCCAAAGGTGTGAGACCCAGAAGAGCTGATGGTGTAGTTCTAGCCTAAAAATGGGCAGGTTCAAAATCCAAAAAAGCACAATGTTTCAGTTCAAGTCTGAAGGCAGGAAAAGACTGATTGATGATGGCCCAGCTCAAAGGCAGCATGAGACCCCTCTTGCTCCGCCATTTTGTTCTATGAGATCTTTAATTGATTGGATGAGGCCCACCCACATTAAGGAAGGTGATCTGCTTTACTGATTCAAATACTAATCTCCCCCAGAAACATCCTCACAGACATATCCAGAAACTGAGAGTGAAGTCGCTCAGTGGTGTCCGACTCTTTGCAACCCCATGGACTGCACCCTACCAGGCTCCTCCATCCGTGGAATTTTCCAGGCAAGAGTACTGGAGTGGGGTGCCATTTCCTTTTCCAGGGGATCTTTCCGACCCAGGGACAGAACCCGGGTCTCCCGCATTGCAGGCAGATGCTTTACCATCTGAGCCAGCAGGGAGACCCAGAATATCTGACCAAATGGCTGGGTACTCTGTGACGCAGTCAAGCTGACACATAGAAGTAACCATTGAAGCATTTACAGGACTTACAAATATGATTAAGACAGTTTTTCCTTTGAAAGGCTTACGAATTAGCACCAGAGACAGACTAGAAACAAAGTAAAGGGCGACAGATGCTACAATAAAGGCAAAGAAAAGCGTTCAGGAAGAGTACAGAGAATCTATTAACTTTGCTTTGGCAGATCAAAAAGGGTTTCATGTGAATTCCTCAATCTGAATAGCCTTGAATATAAGCAGAATTTGGAAAACTGGTCACAGAGAAGAAGGAACCATGAACTGTAGGTGCAAGATGAACAAGGGTGTGTGTCAAGATGCTCAGCACAATTATAACCTGTACTGGCCTGCAATATCTTGTATATCAATCTGTCAAGTAAAAACAAAGAAAAAGCAAATTTAATCTTTAAAGCAATGTTCAGGAAAATATGAAAGCAAGGGACTTCTCTGGTGGTCCAGTGGCTAAGACTCCACGCTTACAGTGCAGAGGGCCTGGATGTGATCCATGGTCAGGGAACTATATCCCACATGCCACAACTAAAGATCCCATGTGCCGTAAGACCTGGCACAGACAAATAAATAAAAAGAATAAAAAGAAAATGCCAAGGCAGGGCAAACTATTTGCTCCTGAAGGAGGTCCTCTGTTAGAGTCCGTCTGTGAGCCCCACTGTTCCAGGATTCTGTACAGGAAGAGCAGATGTGTCAAATTTGTTACTACTTTGAATACTTTATGTTCTTTCTTTTATTGAAAAAATCAAGTACATCTTTGCAAAAATAAAAATAGAATTTTATTAGAGCAGCACAAAAGGGAAAGAAAGAAAAGGCAGGGGATTTTAGTACACAGCTAAACTGCGTACTACCATCTTTCATATTTTTCCCCCAAATCTCCCACATGAATGGCCATTCATGGCAGTTACTCCAAAGCCTCTCTTTTCCCATACTCTAAAGCCTCTAAAACGTCGTCTCAACTCTGTCTATGCATATGTTTTTGTCTCCTCTGTCTCCTTTTTTATTGATAATTTTTTCTTCCATTAGTAGCTCTCTGTTCTTTATAATGTAAATTCATCTAGCTTGCTTCTCCAGTTCTGTCCCACATCCATCACCTTTATCTGTTTATAAAGGCCTAGGAGCTAATGAGACATTTCCAACCCCTTATGGGCTGGAAGATGCAAGAGGCCAAAGATATTCCTATGTTTATAATGTTTACCTCTTCAATTTGAAAAATAGCAAGTATCCTTCGCTTATGTATTTTTCCATTGAAGGCAGCAAATAAATAAATTGCTTGATATGCAAACTACAGTATCGAATGTAGTAGAAAGTATGGCTGGAAAGGCAACAATAAGGACTAATACATATGGGCATTTCCTATGTGGCCCTCAGTACTTCACTTTGAAGGCCATGCTGTTAGTCTGAAGTTTACTCCACAGCCCTTGGCGGTCATGGAAGGTCAGTGATTAGAAGACATGAGGGACTTCCTTGGCAACCCAGTAGTTAAGAACCTGCCTTCCAGTACAGGGGATGTGGGTTCCATCCCTGGTTGGGGAACTACGATCCTACATGCCACAGGGCAACTAAGCTCATGTGCTGCAATGAAGACCCAGTGGTGCCAAAACAAAAATTCAGAACTAAAAAATAAAAAACAATATTAAAAAAAAAAACCCTGAGATGCGCAGATTGTTCTTTAAGGTCCACGTAGATGCAAAGATGAGAGGCAGGAACACTAATAAGGAAGAGGAGAAGTCCAGTTGAGAAGTGCTCAGCACCCATCATATGCAGGACTTTCTTGGTTATAAGAAAGGGACATTTGTGCAGACCACTATAATCAGTGTTTGTTTAAAGGATACTCACAAGGTGGACAGAAACGAGACCTGAAAACCTTCAGGATCTAAGACAGCACTGGAGATGGGGGACTCCCCTCATTTTTTCCTCTCATGGTCTCCCCCACACTTCTTTGGGTCTGTACCACTCTCTTCTTAAGCTTGAAGACCCATCCTTCTCCTTAGCTTCACATCCAAATCACAGAAGGGAGCTGTCAAGAATATTCAGTTAATTAAATCACCCCACAGACATCCTCAATCAGCAGCCTTCAGTACAGTAAGAAGAGTTGGTCAATCCTTTACAGACTGAGTGAGCAAGTGCAGAAGAGACAGTGGGCATGGCTGTCACCATAATTGATACTTCTATTTGTGATATGTTTGGAGAGGAGGGTGTGACTTCTATCTTTGGCCCCAAATCAACTGAATTAAGTACCATTCTTCATTATGCCATAGCTAGCACTCTAACTTTGATCAAGTCACTCCTATTCTATATGCCTTAGTTTCCTTATCATTCAGGTGGAGATAAAAGTAACAGCACTTTAGAATATAGCATTCTTCAGAATTATTAGCCACATTTAGTTAATATGAGATTTCATTTCTATGCCACTTCTGGTTAACTAAGAAAAACAATTACCTTATATGGGTAATTATAGTTTGCAAATCAAGTTCACATCCATTTGATTTTGATCCTTACAAGAGCTCTTTAAGGTAGGTAAGACAAATATCCTTACGTCCAATTTTCTGAAATCCAGAGGTGTAGTCAAGTTCGCAAAGCTCATAACTGACCAAGCCAGGATTGGAATTCTCATTTTCAAAACGCAAGTCCAGTACATTCTCCTCTTGTTTGATCTCAAGGTTTTGGTTGCTTGGTCTCAAAAAGCTATAGTATAGCTTTTTTTATCAGCTATTGGCAGACCTGCTGTGGGTATCAAAACTATTGTTTTAATGCTCTATTATGTCTTCTATCTTCATGACTCTCCTGTTTTGTACATTTCTAATTTATTAGAAATAAGTCACTGTTTGGCTTTTTAATGACGCAGGATTTGGTTGTGGGTGTTCCAAAGCTTCCCTTGGCACTGACCCTTGTTTCCTGAATTGTAGGGAGACGCTCCATCACAGTCACTACTCTCACCTCAGCTGGGAACATTGGGGAAGACGGCATCCTGAGTTGTACTTTTGAACCTGACATCAAACTTGCTGATATCGTGATACAGTGGCTGAAGGAAGGTGTCATGGGCTTGGTCCATGAGTTCAAAGAAGGCAAAGATGTCCTGTCGGATCAGGATGAAATGTTCAGAGGCCGGACAGCAGTGTTTTCCGATCAAGTAATAGTTGGCAATGCCTCCCTGAGGCTGAAAAATGTACAACTCACAGATGCTGGCACCTATAAATGTTACATCATCACTTCTAAGGGCAAGGGGAATGCTAACCTTGAATATAAAACTGGAGGTAAGTTACTTTTGAAAAGCGGGAAGGAAAGGTCCAGGAGATATTTGAGACTAGAGAGTGTGAATAGCTCATGAGTGACTAATATCCAACAAAGACCATCTGAATTCTGTTAGCCATCCTTGCTGTCTAAAACCCACACCAACTCATAGAAGTAACCCACTATAATATTAAGTCTTAAAATCTTTTGTTCAGGACTCTAGCCTCTTCTGAATTTTCTCATATATTCCCTGAAATATTTTTCCAAAATACTTTTTCTCCCTCAGTAGCTCTCTGTTCTTTCTCTTTTATGGTAGCCTTCAGTCTTGCTAGTGAGAGAAGACTATATATAATCTGGCCTGAGACTTTTCTGTTCTAAGTGGGCTCTAGCCCAAGTCTGAAATCAGTATCTCCAGGGACTCACAGCAGTGGAAACCATTATGGAAGAGGTTCAAAGGTAACTGACCAAAACAATATTATCCTATAAACTCACTAATCCTTCTCCAGTGAAATCCGTACTTCCTTACCAACTAAATTTAACACTTTGGGAATTTATGTACAAGGGACTCAGATATTGTAAGTGTAAAAAGATGATTAAGAAAACAAAGATAATTGTCCTTCCTTCTAGAATCAGAGCTCATAGCGTAGAGCTTATAGAGTTGAGGGTCAGGGCAGAGATAAGAAATATGTGTAAAATCTATGATAATAGGTAAAGTGTATTAAATGCTTGAAGAGAAAATACAGAGTGATTTGTGGATTCAGAGATCATATCCAAATGCATAGGGAGTAAAGGGATGGGAAGGCCCCCATGGCGAGAATTTGACATTTAATAGGAGCCTTGAAAGATAGTATTCTGAGACTTCCTAGCCTAAGTTAGTCTGCACATGTCTTTCTTGGAACTCTCATGACATGCATATGTAATGGTTTGAAGTACAGATCTCAAGACAGACCTGGGCACATAACAGTGGCCTGGGCAAGGTAACCTCACTGAGACCTAGCTTCTCCATATTAAAATAGGGATTAAGAAAGTCATATCAAAGGGACACTGGAACCAACTGAAAGGACTTCCAGTGGCAAAGCTGGAATGATCTGAGCAACAAAATAAACAATATAGTATTAAATTATAACTAAGTGTAAAATAAACACACAAGTCCATTCTTACATGAATGAGATGAAACAAATTTTCTTTATAGGTTAATTCCAAATAATATTTTTAGATCTCTCCCCTTCTGGGAGGTGGAGCTTAGAACTTCCCTGTTCCCCCAACCACCACACTTAGGGTGTGTTAGTGAAGTCCAACTTCCAAAGAAACCTAGCAAACACAGCCTCAGCCAGGTGATCAAAGTTAACATCCTTCTGATTAAGTCTTACTGACTACATGCACTCTCTGATGTGATATAATGAGAACGGCACTTTAACTTCTATTGTTTTCCTCTCCAAAATCCATAATCTCAGTCTAATCATGAGGAAATCATCACACAAATTCCAATAGAGGACATCCTACAAAATATCTACCTAGTACTCCTCAATAGAATGGTAAAGACTAGAGATCTCTTCAAGAAAATTAGAGATACCAAAGGAACATTTCATGCAAAGATGGGCACAATAAAGGACAAAATGGTATGGACCTAACAGAAGCAGAAGATATTGAGAAGAGGTGGCAAGAATACACAGAAGAACTATACAAAAAAGATCTTCATGACCCAGATAACCACGATGGGGTGATCACTCACCTAGAGCCAGACATCCTGGAATGTGAGGTCAACTGGGCCTTAGGAAGCATGACCACAAACAAAGCTAATGGAGGTGATGGAATTCCAGTTGAGCTATTTCAAATCCTAAAAGACAATGCTGTGAAAATGCTGCACTCAATATGTCAGCAAATTCTGGAGGGGGAGCATATGTATACCCATGGCGGTTTCATGTCAATGTATGGCAAAACCAACACAATAAAGTAAAGAAAATTTTAAAAAAAAAAAAAAGGAAAACTCAACAGTGGTCACAGGACTGGAAAAGGTCAGTTTTCATTCCAATCCCAAAGAAAGGCAATGCCAAAGAATGTTCAAACTGCCACACAATTACACTCATTTCACATGCTAGCAAAGTAATGCTCAAAATCCTCCAAGCCAGTCTTCAACAGTATGTGAACCATGAACTTCCAGATGTTCAAGCTGGATTTAGAAAAGGCAGAGGAACTAGAGATCATACTGCCAACATCTGTTGGATCACTGAAAAAGCAAGAGAGTTCCAGAAAAACATCTACTTCTGCTTTATGACTACACCAAAGCCTTTGACTGTGTGGACCACAACCAACTGGAAAATTCTGAAAGAGATGGGAATACCAGACCACCTAAACTGCCTTCTGAGTAATCTGTATGTAGGTCAAGAAGCAACAGTTAGAACTGGACATGGAACAACAGACTGGTTCCAAACAGGGAAAGGAGTACATCAAGGCTGTATATTGTCACCCTGCTTATTTAACTTCTATGCAGAGTACATCATACAAAATGCTGGGCTGGATGAAGCACAAGCTGGAATCAAGACTGCCAGGAGAAATATCAGTAACCTCAAACATGCAGATGACACCAGGCTAATGGCAGAAAGTGAAGAGGAACTAAGGAGACTCTTGTTGAAGGTGAAAGAAGAGAGTGAAAATTTTGGCTTAAAACTCAACACTAAAAAAACAAAGACCATGGCATCTGGTCCCATCACTTCATGGCAAATAGATGGGGAAACAATGGAAACAGTGACAGATTTTATTTTTGTGGGCCCCAAAATCACTGAGGATGGTGACTACAGCCATGAAATTAAAAGACTCTTTGCTCCTTGAAAGAAAAGCTATAAACATAGACAGCATATTAAAAAGCAGAGACATTACTTTGCCAACAAAGGTCCATGTAGTCAAGGCTATGGTTTTTCCAGTAATCATATATGGATGTGAGAGTTGGACTATAAAGGAAGCTGAGCACTGAACAGTTGATGCTTTTGAACTGTGGTGTTAGAGAAGACGCTTGAAAGTCCCTTGGACTGCAAGGAGATCCAACTAGTCCATCCTAAAGGAAATCAGTCCTGAATATTCATTGGAAGGATTGATGCTGAAGCTGAAACTCCAATACTTTGGCCACCTAATGTGAAGAACTGATTCATTTGAAAAAACCCTGATGACAGGAAAGATTGAAGGTGGGAGGAGAAGGGGACAACAGAGGATAAGATGGTTGGATGGCATCACTGACTCAATGGATAAGATTTTGAGTAAGCTCCAGGAGTTGGTGATAGACAGGGAAGTTTGGCGGGCTGCAGTCCATGGGGTCACAAAGAGTCAGACACGACAGAGTGAGTGAACTGAACTGAACTGAGTACTCCTCAAAACTGTCAAGGTCATTAAAAACATGGAAAGATGAGAACATGTCACAGACCAGAGGAATCTAAAAAGACATGACAAATAAGGGCAATGTGACATTCTGAATGAGATCTTGGAATAGGAAATGGATATTAGTGGAAAAACTGATAAAATCCAAATAAAGTCTGGAGTTAATTGTAATATACAAACAATATTAATAGCTTCTCAGTTTTGACAAATGTGTCATGGTTATGTTAGCAGAATATTAGCAGAAACTGGGTAAGGAGTATACAAGAACCCTCTGTACTATCTTTGCAACTTTTCTATAAATCTAAAATTATTCCATGTATTTCCCTGGCAGTCCAGTGGTTTAGACTCCACGCTTTCAATGCAGGGGGCATGGGTTCGATCCCTGGTTGGGGAATTAAGATTCCACATGCTGCAGTGCATGGCCAAAAGATAAATAAAATCATTACAGAATTGAAAACTTATTTTTTAAAGTGGTCACAGTAATAGATATACCTGAGACTGTTTTGACAAACAAATGAAATAATGTCTAGAATTTGGTCCATAGCCCAGAGCACACCCTCAATAAATGGTGGTTCATTGTCATGTACACTCAGGTTCCCACATCATCTCCCAGGAGCTCATTTCTAACGTGTTCCAAGTGTGTGAGTCTAGTCTCCCCTGCTATACTGCAACCCTTTAAGGGTATGCAAAGCTGTCCTTCCACTTCTCACTCAACACTAGCACAGTTCTGGGCAAAGGAAAATGCTGAATATATTAACAATGTGTATCCTGCCTTTTCGGCATAATAAACATTTACTGGCCAAAGTCCACAACTTAACATTTTTTACAAGTGTCTCTCTGCCTAGATAGATGAGGAAGTTAGTTTTAATTTCAAAATGTACTTGCCAGCCCAGGGAGAATTATCTTAGAAGAAAACAAATGCCTGTCTTAATTCATGGATACCAGGGCAATCTCTACCCAAGCAAACTTCAAACCTCCATGATGACAAGTCCTGTGTATGGAATTTCTGTGGGTGATAGGTGAATGCTCTTTGTTTCTTCCTTCTCCCTCCCCACCCTAACTTTACCCTCCAGGCAGAAAAATACATAAAATTCAGGAGACTTTACAGGTGCCTGGGAAAATAAACACCCAACTTCCCTAGCTAATAAAATTTTTTGTAGGATAACTGGGACTCCTCTTATATGGAGAAATTTATTTGTGTAATAATTACATCTAGAACATAGGTCCTCGGAGTTTGTGGTATTGGCCAGAATGCTGTGATATATAGCAATACTATGAGCAAATCACTTTTTGCACCTATAATACAATGAGCCATACACAACCCACTGGGAAAGTTCTGAGTCACTTCAGTGTCTTTCTTGTGAGACCTAGCACCTCAAAGGCTACATTGTCTTATCATCCCACCTTGACATCTGTCCTTTTGACCTGCAGCCTTCAGCATCCCAGAGGTGAACGTGGACTATAACGCCAGCTCAGAGAGCTTACGATGTGAGGCTCCCCGATGGTTTCCCCAGCCCACAGTGGTCTGGGCATCCCAAGTTGACCAGGGAGCCAACTTCTCAGAAGTCTCCAACACTAGCTTTGAGCTGAACTCTGAGAATGTGACCATGAAGGTCGTGTCTGTACTCTACAATGTCACCGTCAACAACACTTACTCCTGTATGATTGAAAACAACATTGCCAAAGCCACGGGGGATATCAAAGTGACAGGTGGGCCCCTTCACACTTGTGGTATGAGTTTATTGCAGTTATAATCAAGTATAAATTAAAATTTAATTTCTTTAACAGATATATTATGTACCAGGGTCCAGAAAGTTTCACTGAAACCTCAATCACAATTCCAGTTGAGACGCCACTTACTGCCTGGAGAGCAGTGTTTAGGATTCTGAGGCCCTGTCTAACTCAGAAGGATTGCTTTGGTAAAGCAGTATCTAATAAAAAAAAAAAAAATCATCTACGTGAGAAAAACAGAGTTCTTCCACTATCCTGTGGAACAAATTGATGGCTGTACCAGTTAGAACACTTTTAGTTGCCTATAACACAAAACAAAACCAACTCAGGCCTAAGCTAAAAGGGTATTAGGATATCTCATGAAACCAAGGTCAGGAAGTACAGTATGACTTTAGGAGCAGCTGGAACCAAGAACTTAAATTCCATTGGTATTCTTTGTCTCTCATTTTTAGTTTATTTTGTCTAATTTACTCTCTTTTGTTTAAGTCAACAGGGAAAAATATGGCTGCCAAGAGCTCTTTAAAAGTCTCTTTAACTCAAAAGAGTAACTAGACTGAAGCTCAGTCCCTCAGTCTGACTCTACATTCCCAGAAAGGCTCAACTTTGGTCAGCTACCTGTACTTAGACCAGTGAGACAGTACCTAGATGAAAGGCCTTCCCAGAAGAGAAGGGAGAATGAAGTGTTAGGCATTTAAAACAATGAGTGTTAACAAGAGTATCTCAGTTTAGATCTCAAGTAAGCTCCAAACTATATAATGAATGCTCGTATTAGAAATGGCAATAACTGAACCGCAGAAACTGAGCACAGCTTTTATTCCATGAGCAGGTTCTGTTTCAGTGCATGTTTATCAGGTACATTAGAACAAGTGCTCCATATACCAGTACTAGGACTATACACAACTTGTAGAAGCGTGACATAGCTCAAAATCAGCATAAACTAACGTAACTCCTTTTTACCATGCACAGGGTAAGTTTTTAAACAACTGAATGAGACTGTGGGGTTTATATCCTGTGTCCTCTTATTGCTAACTGGGGTCATTCATTCAACAAGTATCTATTGAGTGCCAAACACATGAAAAGCAATTTGTAAGTCCTATGGAACACTAAGATGAATAGCACTGTTGTCATAAGAGAAGTTAATCAGGGTGGATATGGTGTCTAGGGGAAGGAGTTATTATGAGTACAGTGGCTCAAGAGATGAGAAAGAGTTCAAGCTGGGTTTTGAAGGGAAAAAATGACTTTAATAGACTAGGAAGGCATGAAGTCAGGAGCCTGTATCAGTGGCCGGGGGAGAAATTACGAGGATCTTAACTGGGGCAGTGACAATGGGAAGGAAAGAGGGAAGAATCAAAAGTTAATGAAGAAAATAATCTACAAGGCATGGTGACACAAATGTGCAGAACAAGAGAGGGAATAACTTGAAAGGGGTCTGATATTTCTACCCAGATTGCTTAGGAGGTTAGTAATGCTACCAACAACAACAATAATGAAAATGTAGGAAGAACAACGTGTTTGGTAAGAAATTAAAGATTTTAGAGATGCTGTGTTAAAAGTGTCTACTGTGTACAAAGGTAGAGATGTCCAGTGCTTAGCACATGACCCAGCACATGACAAGTCTGGGGGAGGCTGCTTCATCCCTACGCCACAGACTTCTTCCACAGGAAGAGACCCCTACTACCAGTGTAACCCTTCTAGTTTCCTTCTTCTCCCCTCTTTCACTCTTTCTCAGAGGAGGAGGAATTAACTCACCCCATTAGTGAGTTTATTAGGGGAAGCATAAGTAGCTCAACACAAGAGCTGAGGTGCTTGTGTTATTCTATAACACAAGGAATTATGTTCCTTTCTCTCTAGCTAACCAGAAATTAGCTCTTCTGAGTCATCAGTTTTCAGGGGCAGGATTTGCCCTTGTGGGAGAAAGCAGGCCCTGGTCTTAAGATGCCTGCAGCCCACCTCCCTGCAGACAAAGCATAATTCATTATTATCAGCTTTATGAGGAATAAAGGTGATTTTAGTCTTCCAGTTGCCTCACTTTTTTCATCTTACTCTTTACCTGGTTCAGAGCTCAGTGAGGGAGAGGGTGTTTATTGGACTCCTTTGAATTCAAACAACAGGCACTCAAAAATATTTCTGAATATTACATTTTTAAACTGACATACAGTAGTAACTATAAATACAGATGTGGGATTTAGGACAGAACTGGGGCTAAGGAGGTGGATTTAGAAATGATCAACTTAATGGAAGTAATGTTTATTAGGCTTGAGTGGGGTTACTGTTATTTTTATAGGTAATATTTATTGAGTGCTTACTATGGGGCCAGGTTCTGTTCTAAGTGTTTATATGTATTAACTCATTAATCCTCATAAGAACCCTATGAAGTTGATTATTATTTTAGCCCTATCTTATAGATGAAGAAACTGAGGCACATAGAGATTAACTTGCCTAAACTTGCCTGAAGTCACACAGCTATTAAGTGCCAGAGTTGAAATGAACTAAATGACATTGGACTGTCTAGGGAGAAAATAGAGTAAAGAGTAATTTAATTCTTCACTTTTGCCTTTCTCTACTTCAAAATGAGAACAATATTTTCTCATTACTTGGTAGTGCTGTGATGAAAGCAAATGACACAGAACCTGTAAAGGTCACTGTCTAGAGGGGAAAAAATGTGTCTGAAACCAAGGACTGGCGGTGGCCGTTGGTTTAGCCTATTTTTTGTTTGGTAACCAATAGCAATCTGTTTATTGGCATCATTTTTCATTTTGCTGAGTGCTCACTGGACTGGGAGAGAGAATGGAACATCTCTCAAGAAAGGGAAAGCTCTGCTTTTAAGCCAGTTACAGAAAGGTGGAGAATGGATTACAAAATTCCCCCCAAATTAGGGCACAAGTTATATTTGGAACAACTTGTTCTGCTTTGGGGGTACTTTTCTTTGTTAACCAGCCATGTGAAGAAGACATCAGCTTTTCCTCTATGATCCGGAACGTTTTTCCCTTCCTTTACAGACTCTGAGATTAAAAGGCGAGGTCATCTACAGCTGCTGACCTCAAAGGCTTCCCCGTGTGTTTCTGCTTCTCCTGCCATCGACTGGGTACTCCTGCCGCTCTGCTTTTATCTGATGCTAAAATAACATACCTTGGTTACACAGAAACATGCAAAGTCATTCGTATGGCAGGTGAGATGAATCACAAATGGTGTTGGGGATCCTCTGTGTGTGTTTGTGCTTGTGTCCCTAACAAGAATCAAGCAGCCCCCAGCATCAGCCTCAGAGAGAAACGTTAATAATGTCAGGACAGTAGGCACTATTTCCACTGCTATTGGAAAAGGTAAGCATTTGTTAACAGAGTATAGACCTCATTGACAGACTTACAGGAAAACCAGCTCTATACAATTCAAGTATTTGTATAAGTTCAAACACCTTTTCATTTATGGAGTCATCCTTGAAGGAAAACATCTTACTGAAGAGAAAGAAGATATTTGGCCCTGACTCATTCCTCTGAATTCCACAAAGGAACATGACATGAGCATAATCACATAACTAGCTTCTCCCCAGCCAGCAATGCCCCCCGCCCCTCCCCACACCCCCCACCAAACAAAGCCCCTGTTGACTAGAGACTTGACAAAGCACACACCAACCAGCCTTCCTGCTGAGACTTCCCACTGTCCCTCCAGTCCTCTGGCCCTGATTATTGGTAGGACATTTCTTTCCAAATACTCTTCTGCATGCAGAATTTGCACACCACTGAGCTTATCAAGTTACAGTCAATACTACCACATTACTCGGTGAACTGCCACCATACCCCAGGCCCACAGCCTTAGAGCTATTTTTGTCCCCGCAACTGTCCTCAGGTCAGTTTGATACCAAGCTGTACAGTATTTGTCCATGTCTTTCAGATTACCCTAATCCAGCTTCATCATTTTATGCCCCAGCTAGTTCTAAAATCTTGTACTTATCCTTCCTCTCTTTCAGGTGATAGGAAACAAGGTGTCAGAATAAGAAAAAATTCAAATGCTATTTTTATCATAGCATTCCTTTACTCTGCAGCCTAAAGTGACTCTCAGGACACTGTCACATCAAAGTTATAGTCCACAGCTCTGCAGTCACAGTTCTCTAAGTTTTTCTTCCTAAGGTTCCTTCTCTCGGCTAGCTACTACTGCTCTCTGTCCTTGCTCCCTCTCTCTCCCTTCTTGGAAATCTCCTCTACTCTGTGGTAATTCAGGTCCACACTTCCTTCACCCATTTCCTAATGGTCCTTTTATTTCACATCCCCTTGGTGAGCCTGTATAATTTGTAATATCTCACACTCTCTAAGGCACATATACCCTTTGCCTAGATAAGTCCTCAAGGGCAGGCAAAAATCTGTTAGCTGCTTTGCTTTTCTGAGTATGGTAAAAAAAAAAAATTACATTTATTTTTTAAAAATAGTGATTGAATTAAAAATAGAACACTGTATACATGGATAAAGGTAGTACGTGGATATTATAAAAACTGCAAAGATTACAAAAATTGCAAATAATTAAATTAAAGGAAACCCTTTCTTTGGGGGCTGCTATGGGGATCAGGTCAGATCATGTTTCCTGAGTTAAGCTTGTTTTGCTATAAACAATATGCTTTTGTTGTATAGATTTTTGTTTGCACAGATCTTTGGATTGTGTTTTCATTTTCATTTATCTACAGGTATTTTTTTTATTCCCTCTTTGATTTCTTTATTGACTCATTGGTTTTTAGTAGCATGCTCTTTGGGTTCCATATGGTGGGTTTTTGGTGGGGTTTGTTTGGTTTTTGGGGTTTTTTTTGGCAGTCTTTTTTCCTTATAGTTGACTTTTAGTTTCATAGCATTGTGATTGGAAAAGATGTTTTTACATGATTTCAATTTTTTATAATTTACCAAGGCTTGCTTTGCTGCCCAGCAGCATGTGATTTACCCTGGAGAATGTTCTATGTGTACTTGAAAAGAATATGTATTTTGATGCTTTCAAATGAAATGTTAGATAAATATATATAAAATCAGTAAGGAAACAATAGCCTTAAATGACACATTAGACCAACAGGAGACTTTATACTGTCTGAATGACCTGTCCATTAATGTAAGTGAGGTTTTAAAGTCCTCTACTATTATTGAGTTACTGTTGATTTCTCCCTTTATATCCATTAATATTTGCTTTATGTACTTAGGTGCTCCTATGGTAGGTGCGTACATATTCGCAATTGTTATGTCTTCATCTTGGATTGATTCCTTGATCATTATATAGCGCCCTTGTTTCTTATAACAGCCTTTATTTTAAAGTTTATCTCATCTGATATAAGTTTTGCTACCCTAATTTACTTTTGATTCCAACTTATGCGGAATATCTTTTCCCCCCTCACTTTCAGTCTCTGTGTGTCTTTAGATCTGAAGTGAGTCTCTTGTAGGCAACATATACACAGGTCTATCCATCCACCCGCTCTATGTCTATTGATTAGAGCATTTAGTCCATTTAAATTTAAAGTAATTATTGATATGTATATTCTTATTGTCATTTATTGTTAATTGTTTGGGGGTTCTTTTTGTTAAGGCTGTTTTGCCCTTTTCTTATTTAGTCCTCTTGTGATTTGAGGAACAGCTTTAGTATTATGTTTGGATTCCTTTTACTTTTCTGTGTACCTAGCATAAGTTTTTGGTTTGTGGTTACCATGAGGCTTTTAAATAGCAATAAAATATACACATGATTGTATTAAGTTGCTGATCTCTTAATTTCAAAGTACAGCTCTGCATTTGGGCTCTCCTCCCATCTTGATTACTGTTTTTGATATCATATTTCATTATTTTATGTATCCCTTACCTGCCTACTAAAGATATAGATGATTTTTACTACTTTTGTCTTTTAGCCTTCCTACTAGCTTTGTGCATGACATGATTTCCTACCTTTATGTTTGCCTTTACCTATGAGCTTTTCCCTATCATAATTTTCATGTTTCTAGATTTGGCCTTTTCTTTTTAAATTAGAGAAGTTCCTTGTAAAGCTGGTTTGGTGGTGCTGAACTTTTGCTTACCTGTGAAGTTGCTGATATCTCCATGGAAGCTGAGTGAGACAGTCTTACTGGCTAGAAGTTTCTTGGTTGTAGGTTTTTCCCTTTCACCACTTTAAACATATTGTGCAATTCCCTTCTGAACTGCAGTTTCTGCTGAGAAGTCAGCTGATAGCCTTCTGGGAGTTTGCTAGTATGTTATTTGTTGCTTTCCCCTTGCTGCTTTTAATATTTTTTTACCTTTAGATTTTTCCACTTTAATGACAATGTGTCTTCATATGTTTCTCTTTGGCTCCTGTATGGGACTCTCTGCACTTCCTGGACTTGGATGTCTGTTTCGTTTTCCAGAGTAGAGAAGTTTTCAGCTATTATGTCTTCAAATATGCTCTCAGTCCTTTTCTCTTTCTCTCTTCTCCTTCTGGGACCCCTGTACCATGAGTATTAGTGCACTTGATGTTGTCCCAGAGGTCTCTTAAACTCTCATTTCTTTTCATTTTTTTTTTTCTGTTCAACATCAGTGATTTCCACTACTATCTTTCAGTTCACTTATCTATCATTTGCTCTAGTGTTGATTCCTTCTGGTATATTTTTCATTTCAGCTATTCTAATTCTTCATCTCTGGTTGGTTGTTCTAGATATTTTCTCTTTGTTAAAATCTTTTAACTTCTCGCTCTTTGTCTCTCTATTTCTTTGATCATCTTTGCAGTCACTACCCTGAACTCTTTCCCAGGTGGCTTGCCTAGCTCCACTCGGTTGTTCTTCTGAGGTTTTATCTTGTTCCTTTATCTGGAACACCTTCCTCTGTCACCTCATTTCGCTAAGCTGTTTGTATTTTTATGTACCTGGTATTTGTATTTGTACTTTTATGTATCTGTTCGTACTTTTATGTATCTCCACTTTCCCCCCTTGGAGAAGTGCTGTTTTGTAGGAGACGTCTTAGGTGTCCCAACAGCACCTCCCCCTCATTACTCAAACTATATGCTGTTGAGTACTTTATATGAGGGTTGCATGGGTCCTCCTGTTGTCGCAGGCTGGCTTTGTGGGAAGTCTAGCAGGCTTGGTTGCCCCCGGTCCAGCTGGTATCCAGACCATCCACCTGAGTTGAGGCTGCCAGCTACAGAGGCAGCTGACTACAGAACCTTAGGGGGACCCAGGGCTAGCGTGGGTCATGGATGGCTGGAGTCAGGGTCCAAGGAACTCTGGTAATGTTGTCTGGCGAGTGACAGCAAGGGTGGCAGTGCCAGTCTACGGGTGGGCAAAGCTATGTCCTGGAATCTGGTTGCAGGGCCCAGAGCTGGTCTTGGATTGTTGGGGGAGGGGGAAGGGGCACTCCTGATACAGTTGGGACCAGGGTCTGGGTGTCTCAAAGTCTGTGTTGGCCTGCTAGAGGGCAGGGCTGGGGCCCATCTGGTTCTCAGGGCAGGGTCTGACTTGCTGGTAGGCAGGCTAGGTCTGCAGGCTTTGGGATTGTGGTATTTTGCATGTAGCGTCTGCCCCCTTGTGGCTGAAGCTGGCCCAGAGGCTAGAACAGGCTTCCTGAAGGGCAGCATCCAGGCCCAAGGGATTCTAGGGCTGGAACCTGCCCACTGGTGGATGGAGTTAGGTCCTGGGCCCTCTGGTGGGTAAGGCCACATCCAGAGGCAGCTATGGTCTCAGGTAGTCTTAAGGCAGCCAGTATGCTGATGGGAAGAGCTGTGTCCCCGCCCAGTTAGTTGCTTGGCCAGAGACATCTGAGCACTCTTCTAGACTGTTGAGTGGGGCCGGGTCTTGGTGCTAATGAGCTACAGGCAGCACTTCACACTGGTGTTTGTCAGCGTCCATATGATGGAAGCGCCCCAGAATGGCTGTATTCCCAGGGTG
Organism: Antilocapra americana; assembly: GCA_007570785.1. Taxonomy (NCBI): domain Eukaryota; kingdom Metazoa; phylum Chordata; class Mammalia; order Artiodactyla; family Antilocapridae; genus Antilocapra; species Antilocapra americana. Next base: position 4,057,000 of record ML661955.1, read on the forward strand.
ATGTGCAGTTGCTTCCTGCCTTTCTGGGAGACTCTCCAGGATCAGTAGGTAGGTCTGACCCAGGCTCATATCAGATTACTGCCCCTGCCTGGGTTCCAGAGCATGTGAGATTTTATGTGCCCCCTTTAACAGTGAAGTCCTTCTTCCCCAGCTCTTTTGCTCTCCTAAAAGTAAGCCCTGCTGTCCTTCAAAGCCAAGTGTTCTGGAAGCTTATCTTCCTGGTGCAGGACCCCTGGGCTGGGGAGCCTGATGTGGAACTCAGATCTCTCACTCTTTTGGGAGTACCTCTGCAAGGTAATTATCCTCCAGTTTGTGGATCACACACCTCGGAATAGGGGACTTGACTGCATCATGAGTCTGCCTCTTCTACCTGTTTCATTGCAGTTCCTTCTTTACATCTTTAGTTGTAGATCTTTTCTGGTAGATTCCAGTCTTTTTCATCGATGGCTATTCTGCAAATGGCTGTGATTTGGTGTGCCCATGAGAGAAGGTGAGCTCAGGGTCTTTCTACTCCACCATCTTGGCTGGGGATCTCCTGACCTGCTTTTCATTTTTTCTCTTGTTCTTCAAACACTACGGTGCAGTGTACAGAAGAGGTTTTTTTGTAAGGAAACCTACCAATTTCCATCATTTCCAAACTTCGTGGTTGTCACTGGAGGGAGGTTTCTCTGAGGAAACTATTCTTTGAGGATCTCATTAGCAGGAACCCTTTCTTCTTTCCTTGATTCTCATAACACTGTAAATGAGTTTTTAATATACTACAACTAGATAATCTGACCTATAAAGTATAGCCTATTCATCTTTATCTTGTATTCCCTTAGAGCAGTGATTTGCAATCTTTTTTTTAAATAAAATAAGACATACATGAATATATGTTCACATACAGTATGCAAAGAGTTATATACTGTCGCCTGGTTAGCTTTATTTCTTTCTCTCTAGAACTATAGGGGGATAACCTTAAATCATTTTTTAAAAAATAAATGATCATTACTTGAAATACACATTATAACTGATCATGACACTTTAGGTCACACACATTCCTTGGTTGAGAACTCAGATAGAAGTCATCTTTCTACTTCCATCTAGGAGCTTGCCCATAGCTCTTCTCTCAGTTCCTGTTTGCTGTGAGGATGATCCCCTTTCTTAAGAGGAGACTCAAGTCATCTCCTTTCCCCTAGCGATCCATGACACCATGTGGCCTCAATAGAATATCATCAAAATACAGAAAAACAAATCCATTTCTGAACAAGAAATATACTCATACAGTGGAAGGGAGACTTTCAGTGTTTGATAAGTGTTTGCTGAATGGTTATAATGGTATCTTATTGCTATTATTTTCAGAATCCCAGGAATCTGCAGAACTATTTCACCACAAGATATGACCTAGTTTTATATTTCTGGGGGGAAACGAATTCATGTCTAGAACTCAGGAGTGAACAAATAAGATCAAGAAGCAAAAAGAAGCCAAAAGCAACCCACAGAAGATTTCAATATGAACAAGATAAATTTATCTTCAAAGACATATATTAAAAGTTGAGAAATAATTCATCTGAACTAGAGAAGTGTATTAATACTACCAAGTAAAATGCATGTGGGACAAGTGTATCCCCATACCTCAGGGACCTCACCATCCCCACCCAAGGAGTGAGATAATGGGATATTGCATCTCTTTTGTCTCTGAATCTTTAGCTTTATTGTTGTGATGTTGCTCTGAGGAAGTTTCTAGAAAGTTCTGATTGCACTATATCCATGTTTTATAATCCACAAATTAAACTGTAGTGGATTCAGTTAGAAGTTGATAATGTGCTGCCACTTTACAATTTAGAGGTGGCTGCATTTTAGTGGGCTTCCCTGGTGGCTCAGACTGTAAAGAATCCACCTGCAGGATGGGAGACCAGGTATGATCCCTGGGTCAGGAAGATCCTGTGGAGAAGGAAATGGCAACCCACTTTAGTATTCTTGCCTGGAGAATCCCATGGACAGAAGAACCTGGAAGGCTACAGTCCATGGGGTTGCAAAGAGTTGGACATGACTGAGTGACTAAGCATTCATGCACACAATTTAATGATGGGTTGAATGATTCATTTTTCATTAAAATGCAAAAGTGCCCTGGCATCCCCTCCCACCTGACAGATGCCAAGAAAAAAATGTAGAAAATGATCATAATTTTAACATAAAAACTGTAGTTTGGTAACACTGATTTTCTAAACTATGTCAGCACCTTATTTTTGAAACAAACTAATGCTATTTTACTTCTCAGATGACGTTTATCCTTGAATGGTCCAGGGAAAGAACCTCTCATCTTGACCGTGTCATCACAAGATTTGAGGCTTCTTCTTTATATCCAGATCAGACAGTGATCACCTCAGTTTTCACCAGCATCTAGAGTGGTGGGACTCAACCAGGTGATTCAGTGCCACCCCCAGAGACATTCGAAAATTTTGGAGACAATTTTGTGGTTACAGCTTGGGGGTGCTGCTGGCATCTAGTGGGCAGAACCCAGAGATGCTGCTCGATATCTTGCAATGTACAGGCCATCCATCTACAACAAAGAATCATCCAGCCCCAAAAGTCAATGGTGCTGAGATTACGAAACTCTGACGCAGAGTAGAAAACTATCTAGAAAAGAGGGGAGCAAAAAAACCCTGTTTGCTTCCTAAAATTAGGCATTAGCTTCTGTCTCTCTGGCTGCTGCCTCAGCACAAACAGCCAGAACTCAGTTTCAGGCAACCACGAATTCCTGATGGGATTACCCTCAGCTGATTGGCGCTTCCACTTGCCTTTCCTTTTTTTCCTACTCTACAAAGTTCGGTGAGAGAGCTGCCTGAATGTCATCCCAAGTTCTCTCACTCTGAATTTAGATCTCAGGACTCTGCCTAGTCAAAATTCAAATTAAGGCAACAAAAACATGTAACTTCCTTGAAGCAGAGACTTCCAAAAGCAAGGGCAATGAACCTTTGAAATGAGGCCCTGAGAACTGAAGCTCTGATAGAAAAGATGTTTTGTTTCTGACTCCCTCCCTGTAATTTTCACGTGGTGTGTACAGCCCTCCCCGGCACTTTGGACCAACTGGGCTTACATTACATTTTGTTATAGAAAACTTGACTTTAGAGTTCTGACCATTCAAGAGAAGGATTAAATGGACATTTCCTATGCTGCTATCTGCCTAGTTTTTCAAAGAACATGAGTTTAAGGGAAAATGGGTAAAAAGCCATAGATTAGGTTCTAAAGATTAGTACTTAGCACATAGCAGAGTACTTCAATAAATATTTGTTGAAGGAATGAATAAATTAATGAGTGGAAATGATAGGAGCCTATGAACATGGGCAAGGTGGCTTGGTCTAGTTTCTAGTTTTCTTAAGGAAACTACATGAGGCTTTACCAGCCTCCCAAGTCTCCACCTGGGAATATACAGTAGGCTTGAGGCAAATCTCCCATTTGAGGGAGAATACATATCAGTGGACAAACCCATTGCCCTAGTATAAAAAAAAAAAATCTGATTTTTACTACTCAGGAATTATTAAATTCTCAAATCTTAGGAGGTGGAAGGACTTCTTTCCTAGTCCTTTCACTTTTCAGATGATGATCCAGAGGCCCAGGGTAAAGTGTGGGTAATTAGCTATCCTCAGGCTATATAATTTGCCTAAAATCATACTAGTAGTTGGTGGAGGAATAAAGTATATTAAAAAAATTTTTTTAATTGCCAAAGGGCAAATTCCCAGGGGACTTTGAAATACCTCTGCTGCATTCCCAGCTTTTTCTCAAAAATATTCTGCAAGAAGAGAAAAATGCTAACCCTTGTGGCTCAGCTGGTAAAGAATCTGCCTGCAGTATGGGAGACCTGGGTTCAATCCCTGGATTAGGAAGATCCCCTGGAGAAGGGAAAGGCTAGCCACTCCAGTATTCTGGCCTGGAGAATTCCACAGACTATATAGACTCACAAAGAGTCGCAAAGAGTCGGACATGACTGAGCGACTTTCACCTTCAAACGCAAAGAGTAAACTCCCACCCCATGCTGTTTCCTTGGCCTTGTCTCTGAGTATGCAGTGATGTGTGCAGATGCATTAGACAACAGATGCATCGTATTACCTGAAGTACAAAGGCAAGGATACGATGTACGCCACATGTAAGGAAGCTCAACTCTGGATGCCAAAAGCTAGAATATTTCCGAAGTGTAACAATTTGAGGGAACACGTCAAACTTTGAGGAGAAGTATTGGCTTCCAGCTATACCCAGGTTTGTTGTAAGGGTATACTGACTTCAATCTCTACATTGCTATTTGGAGGATGGGATATGCAGGGGGTCATTACTGCGTAATAAGGCTTCTATTAAATGAAATTTGTAATCCCTAACCTCCCTTCAGTTGGGAAGTCTCCCAACAGCCAACCGGCTGCTCTAATTCATGCTGTCCCAATATACGCCCGAGCGCCTTTCTCCTTCTAACTTTGTCTTGTTTCTTTTTTGAAGTCAATCATCCAGGAGTTTCAGTATGCAAGCCATGAGTAAAAACTAACAGTCACAAAAACAGAACCTGAGAAATGTTCTCTTTTATCTTCCCTTAAATTCTACTTCCCTCAAGCAAAACTTTTTACTTAGGCTGTCTCTGAGTGGTCCTCTGCACTATGATTTCACTCTTCTCTTCTGTCTACAAATGCAATTTAACACAAAATCACACATTGTTTTGTCTATTGTTTTTCATTGCTGAGTACTTGGACACTATGGAGATGACAAAATAAGGACAGGGCCTAGGTAGTTCTTGGAAGTTTGCTCTTAGAAGAGGATCAAGCAGAAACCCCTAGGAAGCCTTATTTACTAATAGCATCTGCTGGGCCAAAGAGGTTAAGTCACCACTAGGAAAGGGGGGGCTGGAGTTGTCACTCTAGGCGCCTCTGTGTCTATGAACAGCACACCTCCCCCAGATGATATGCCTGTCTCTTCTCAAAGTCATAATGCAACCTGCAGCATTATCTTATCTCTTCAGTTCAAATCTAACTGTCTGGCCTAAGAAGTATCCTTGGTATTTTCAATTTTAAGATCCCTTATGAACAAAGCTAGTGGAGGTGATGGAATTCCAGTGGAGCTACTTCAAATCCTAAAAGATGAGGCTGTGAAAGTGCTGCACTCAATATGCCAGCAAATTTGGAAAACTCAACAGTGGCCACAGGATTGGAAAAGGTCAGTTTTCATTCCAATTCCAAAGAAAAGCAATGCCACAGAATGCTCAAACTACCGCACAATTGCACTCATCTCACACGCTAGCAAAGTAATGCTCAAAATCCTCCAAGCCAGGCTTCAACAGTACGTGAACCATGAGCTTCCAGATGTTCAAGCTGGATTTAGAAAAGGCAGAGGAATCAGAGATCAAATTGCCAACATCTGCTGGATCATCGAAAAATTGAGAAAGTTCCAGAAAATATCTCCTTCTGCTTTATTGACTATGCCAAAGCCTTTGACTGTGTGGTTCACAAGAAACTGGAAAATTTTTAAAGAGGTGGGAATACCAGACCACCTGACTTGCCTCCTGAGAAATCTGTATGCAGGTCAAGAAGCAACAATTAGAACTGGACATAAAACAACAGACTGGTTCCAAGTAGTGAAAGGAATACATCAAGGCTGTATTTTGTCACCCTGCTTATTTAACTTATATGCAGAGTACATCATGAGAAATGCTGGGCTGGATGAAGCACAAAATGGAATCAAGATTGCCACGAAAAATATCAATAATCTCAGATATGCAGATGACACCACCCTTATGGCAGAAAACGAGGAAGAACTAAAGAGCCTCTGGATGAAAGTGAAAGAGGAGAGTGAAAAAGTTGGCTTAAAACTCAATATTCAAAAAACTAAGATCATGGCACTGGTCCCATCAGTTCGTGGCAAGTAGATGCGGAAACTATGGAAACAGTGAAAGACTTTATTTTGGGGGGGCTCCAAAATCACTGCAGATGGTGACTGCAGCCATGAAATTAAAAGATGCTTGCTCCTTGGAAGAAAAGTTATGACCAACCTAGACAGCATATTAAAAAGCAGACACACACACACACAAAAAAAAGCAGAGACATTGATTTGCCAACAAATGTCCATCTAGTCAAACTTTGGTTTTTCCAGTAGTCATTTATGGATGTGAGAGTTGGACTATAAAGAAAGCTGAATGTTAAAGAATTGATGCTTTTGAACTGCGGTGTTGGAGAAGATGCTTGAGAGTCCCTTGGACTGCAAGAAGATCCAACCAGTCCATCCTAAAGGAAATCAGTCCTGAATATTCACTGGTAGGACTGATGTTGAAGCTGAAACTCCAATACTTTGGCCACCTGATGTGAAGAACTGCCTCATTTGAAAAGACCTTGATGATGGGAAAGATTGAAGGTGGGAGGAGAAGGGGAAGACAGAGGATGAGATGGTTGGATGGCACCACCAACTCTATCGACATGAGTTTGAGTAAACTCCGGGAGTTGGTGATGGACAGGGACTGGGTGCAGCAGTCCAGGGCGCTGCAAAGAGTTGGACACGACTGAGCGACTGAACTGAACTGAACCCAAAACTCTAAACAATACTTCAAATAAGAACTTTATGGATATCTTGGTCCTATATCACACTCTTTAAACAAAAGTAATATTCAGTTCATCTATCCTGCAAGTGGGTCACAGCAAACTGTAACCATTTCCCTTCTCTTTGCCTTCCGTATTTGCAGCTGCCAAAATTTATTTGTAACTATTTATGTATCCTAAGAAGAACTACTAGGTTTTCACAGATAAAATTCCAGGACCTTATGGTACTTAATATGACTTAGATAAGTTGGCTCAGATAGCCCTATATGACTCTAGTGGTGGGTCCAGGTCTCATAACAAGGGTAGATGGGACTGGAAACGTGACAAGTTTATAGCATAAAGATAGCAGTTTCTATTAACAGACAGCAGGTGGCTGCAAAGGAAGCCAATCCATGCACCGCAACGCCAAGAAAAAATGCTCCCTGGCATCTAGCTACACATGAGAAGGTAATTTCTCAACTACCTTTTTCATTTGCTTAACATTATCTTCCCATGAAGGCAAATCCTCACTTCACTGAAATAATGCTATGAGTAAAAATACCAAACAAAAAATATCAAAGTAGTAAGAGATCCTTGGGGTATCAAAGTAGACCAAGGATTCTCACTGAGGATGTGGGGGTGCTTTTTAATAATACATAAATCACCAGCTCATATATAAATCACCACTTCCACCCCCATTGTTGGAATTAAGAATCACTGTGTAACATGAGATATATTTGAAGAGAATGTTACTTTTATAATCATTACTATTGTAGAAATTTGAGATCCCCTGACACAAATTACAATCTTTAGAGAAGGAAAGAAATGGAGTACCTTCTATGTCTCAAACATCATACTCGGTATTTGTCTCTTTGGTCCTTATAAGATGGGTATCACCTTGACCCAAGCACCGTCACCATTTTTGAGAGGAGAAAACAGGTCCTGAGAGGTTAAGAAATTTACCAAAGATTATATAGACAACAGATTAAAAAAGCATTCAAACTCAAATCTCTCATCGCAACCATACTATTTCTGAAAAAGCATGGTCATTTGTAAAAGTGCTATAAAAAAGTCTAATATTGTGTGTGTGGGGCGGGGTGGGGGTGCTTCCCTGATAGCTCAGTTGGTAAAGAATCCGCCTGCAATGCAGGAGACCCCAGCTCAATTCCTGGGTCAGGAAGATCAGCTGGTGAAGGGATAGGCTACCCACCCCAGTATTCTTGGGCTTCCCTTGTGGCTCAGCTGGTAAAGAATCCGCCTGTATATGTTATATAAGTATTGGCTATCATGTTATTATATGTATTAAACAATGAGGACTCATTGGAGCTTTCAGCTTCACTGCTCATGACGATCAGCAGCCATCTGTAAGGAAGATGGACACTCTCCCTGGAAGAGATTCAGTGTTTCCTCAATTACACTTGGGCATTCTCCACCACAGCCCTTCCCTAATTCACAAAGGGGCTGGCAGTGAAATTTCAAGCCTCCTCCCAACTCAGTCTAACTTCACCTGGATGTGCTCCCAAAAAGCCCTTGGGGACAATCTCTAAGACTTCAGAAGATGGCTGTAATCTGCCGAGGTGCAGTCTTACCAGATGATCCAAAATGTCTCTTGAGACCAGTTTATATGCTCCGTGTTGTTAGGCCTCAAAAATACCTGGAGAATAGGTTTAATTGTTATAAGTATTTCCTTGAGTTCACAAATGTTGAGCACGGAAACGTAGATGGTCCTGTCCACTCTGCCAGGACCAAACATACTGTTTATATATAATCAAATCCATCAGTTTTTTCCATTTTTGTTTTTTCTTTTAGTACTTCTGCTTACATGCCTTCAGTACCCCTAGATGATATAAAAATGATCATCTTTATATTTTAATATTCCATGTTTAACATTTAAATCTTTACTTCATCTGAAGCTAAGTTTTAGTATAATCTGTGAGGTATTGTTTTTTCAAGTGATTCTCCAAAACTACTCATTAATTCATCCTTACCCCCACTGAATTTTTATAATATTTTACTCTATTGCATATTATTATATGTATATTTATATCTGTTTCTGAACTTTTGATAATCTTAGAGACCCACAATGTTAACCAGTATATAAAGAAAAGGAAAAAGAATAGTTATTTGCAAGTACATTTACCCAGCTATTCCCTGGAGATGGCTGTGAGTGACTCAAGAAAATAAATTTACTTTCTTATAGCTGTGAGTGCTAGAAATCCAAGATCCAAGAGTCAATGGGTTTGGTTCGTCTTAAGGCCCCTTTCCTTGGCTTGCAAATGGCCACCTTTTCAGTGTGTCCTAACATGGCCTCTTCTCTGTGGACACACATCTCTGATGTCTGTTCCTCTTCTTATAAGGACACCTGTAACATTGAATTAGGGACCACCCATGTGATCCCACTTAACCTTAATCACATCTTTAAAGGCCCTATCTCCAAGTACAGTCACATTCTGAGGTACTGGGGGGTAGGACTTCAACACAGGAACTCAGGAGAACACAATTCAGTCCATAACACTAACATATAAGAAATAATTAATAAAATTAGTCATTATTAAATATGTGTTGGAAAGGGCAAATGAATGTCAAAGCAACCATAACAGGAAAAGATATGACCAACTTAGCTTTTTTCCCCTTATTTGACCAAGAATGTATGTTTAATATCTGAACAGTTGGGACACAAGAGAAAGCCTTGTCCAAATAGCTCTGCTTCAAACCCGGTCAGAGGACACTTGAAGACTAGAGCACAATGGCTCAGCAGGTGGATGCTGATAAAGGAACTGAACTGATTAATGGCCTTCTCAAACCACAGGTTACTATTTTAAATGTCACAAAAGGCCAGAGAGCATGAAAAGATGAAAAATAAAACCAGTGTGGGTCCAATCTTCAAACAAGTAGAACTGAGTAATAGGGGCAGTTTTGGCTCCATGTGACTAAACTAAATTGCCAAGTACTAACGCTGTCTTTGGACTAGAGGTAGATTACAGTCTTTTCTGTCCTGGGGCTCTCAAAATAGAAAACAGCTTTTTTTTCTTTTTTCTGTCCTTCTCACTAAAACCCTTTTTGCAGTCCTTGTAGAGTAAAACATCTGTGTGTTGGTCAAAGTCATGCAAAAGGGACACTAACCCTAGTGCTACATAATGTAAATATAAAAGAGGATGTATCTGACATCATATACAAAAATAAACTCAAAGACCTAAGTGTAATACCAGATGTTATAAAATTCCTAGAGGAAAACAGAGGCAGAACACTTTTTGACATAAATCACAGCAAGATCTTTTTGGGTTGAGAAGTTCCCTGGATCAGGAAGATACCCTGGAGAAGGAAATGGCAACCCACTCCAGTACTCTTGCCTGGAAAATTCCATGGACGGAGGAGCCTGATAGGCTACAGTCCATGGGGTCACAAAGACTCTGACAGGACTGAGTGACTTCACTTTTCACTTTGTTAATGTAAAAGAAACAAAAGCAAAAATAAATAAGTGGTACCTAATTAAACTAAAACACTTTTGCACATCAAAGGAAACCATCGACAAAAATGAAGACAACCCACTGAATGGGAGATAATATTTACAAGTGATATGACCAATATGGGATGGATACCCAACAACTCAACATCAAGAAAAACAAACAACCCAATTGAAAAATGGGCAGAAGAATTTGCAGCAAGGTGGACAGACCTAGAGATTATCATATTAAGTGAAATCAGAAAGAGAAAGACTAGTGCCATATGAAATCCCTTATACCTGGAATCTAAAATGTGACACAAATGGACTTATTTACTGAAACCAAAACAGACTCACAGGCATAGAAAACAAAGTTATGGTGACTAAAGGGGGAAAGGGAGAGAAGGGAGAGGGATAAATTAGGAGTTTGGGATTAGCATATACAAACTACTATACATAAAATAAACAACAAGGTCAGTCCAACTGTATAGATAAAGGTACTATATTCAATATCCTGTAATAAATTATAATGGAAAATATGAAAAATAATATGTATATATGTATAATTGAATCACTTTTCTGTATAGCAAAAACCAACACAACATTGTAAATCAACTATATTTTGATTTTTAAAAACGGTCAGAAGAACTAAATAGACATTTTTCTAAAGAGGAAATGCAGATGACCCACAGCACATGAGAAGATGCTCAACATCACTAACCATGAGGGAAATGCAAGTTAAAACCACAGTGAGATATTACTTCACACCTGTCAGAATGGCTATCATCAAAAAGAACACAAATAACAAATGTTGATGAGGATGTGGAGAAAAAGGAAATCTTGGTACACTGTTGGTGGGAATGTAAACTGGTATAGCCACTGTGGAAAACAGTAAGAAGTTTCACAAAAAAATGACAAATATAAACACCATATGATCTAGCAATTCCACTCTTGGGCATGTACCCAAAAAAACCAAAAACACTAATTTGAAAAGACACGCACCACAATGTTCATAGCAGCACTGTTTATAATAACCACGATATAGATGCAGTCTGAGTGTTCATCAACAGAAGAATGGATAAAGAGGATGACATGTGTGTATATGTATATATATATACACACACAACAGAATGCTACTCAGTCATAAAAAAGAATGAAAGTTTGCCATTTGTAGCAACATGGATGGACTTAGAGGACATTATGCTAAGAGAAATAAGCTGGAGAAAGACAACTTAAAGAAAGATGGAAAGACTGTATAATTATATATCACTTATATACAGAATCTAAAAAAAATAACAAAATAGTGGATATAACAAAAAAGACATACAGATATAGAGAACAAACCAGTGGGTACTGGTGGGTACTAGTGGGGAGGTGAGGAGGGGCAATAAAGGTGTGGGGAAGTGGGAGGTACAAACAACCGGGTGTAAGATAGGCTCAAGAATATATTGTGCAACATGAGGAATATAGCCAATATTTTGTAATAACTATAAATGGAAAGCAACCTTTAAAAATGTGTTTTAATTTTCAAATTAAAAAAAGAAGGCTTATTTAGGGGAAAAAACTTCCAAGCAAATATGAAAGAGCAGAGCAATCCTCTGAGCTCGTTAGAATGGAATGCTTAGGCTGGGTATAACTGCACCAGACTCATCAGGCCAAGCGTTCAAGTAGAGAGTAGTCACCCGTTCTCATTACAGTAGAGAGTGACCCTTCTATACATTAATGCTCTATGTATTTGCAGGAAAAGAAAGAGCAGAGAACCATGATGCTATGGAAGATCCCAACTGAGAAAATGGCCTTGTTAGAAAAGGTGCCCCCTAAAGCTCAGGAGCTTGTACTAGGTTATTCTCCTTTCAAGAGCTTCCAGGACCCTCCAGAGATGTATCCTGCTTAGTTAAGGAAAAGGAATAATCACACTACCTATCTACCAGCTATTGAAAAGTAGGTCAGGCAACCCTCCAGTACATATGCTGTTGCTGTTCAGTCACTAAGCAGTGCCCAACTCTTTAAGACCCAATGGACTGTGGCACACCAGGCTTCCCCATCCTTCACTATCTTCAGGAGTTTGCTCAAACTCATGTCCATTGAGTTGGTGATGCCATCCAATCATCTCATCCTCTGTCATCCCCTTCTCCTCTTGCCCTCAATCTTTCCCAGCATCAGGGTCTTTTCCAATGAGTTGTCTCTTCGCATCAGATGTTCAAAATATTGGAGCTTCAGCTTCAGCATCAGTCCTTCCAATGAATATTCAAGGTTGATTGATTTCCTTTAAGATTGACTGGTTGGATCTCTGTGCTGTCAGAGGGACTCTCAAGAGTCTTCTCCAGTTCAAAAGCATGAATTCTTTGGCACTCAGCCTTATTTGTACATATACCTATACAGTACATATACATGTCACTGGACCATTGGTCAGTTGAAATGGCAGCACAAAGGGTGACCAATTTTGTTTCAGAGCTATCACATGGGTGTGTCAACTCTGAGCCAGCTCTCTACCAGGTGGAAAGAAGAGGCCTATAGGTCTCTGCTCAGACTCACATTAGGACTCAAGTTGTGATTCAAAATTAAAACAAAACCAAGATAATCCCCTGGAGTTACACTGCCAGAAAGGGCCATGAACATTCTCTTTTGTCATTTGAAGACCACCCACAGTCTGTTACATGCAGAGCACAGACAGTTTCTGAGTTCACTAAATGATCAATTCTTTCTCTTTGACCTTCCTCTCTGTTTCAGGTACTCAGTTGCTCCCTGGGCGAATGATGGGCCAGAATCCTTTCATTAACAGTATGAAAATAGTAAAAATGTCTCAAATACATATTATGGAGCAGATGGTAATCTGAACCAAAGGAAAAGGGTCACTTTAACTGAAAGATCACATGTATTTTTGGTAGTCACAAAAAAAAAGAAATGTGATAATTCTCAAATTTTTATCTCCAGTTTTCATCCCCTTCTCCTGATACAGACATGTTTCCAACTACTGACTGAGCACCTCCATCCAAAGTTATCTCATTTTAAACATATCCAAAACAAAATCATTTTTGTGAGTTGTAGTATCTACATAAGTCATCCAAGTTAGAAGTCTGAGAGTCTTCTTTGATCCCTAATACATCCTAATTAATCAGTCTGTCAAAAGGCTTCTATAATCCATCTACTTCCTCTTCATCCTTATGGTTCCTAATTCAGCATCTTCTCTCAAGTGAACAATTGCCCAGCCTCTAAACTAATCTTCCTGCTCCCAGTTTCATTTTAATTTTTGATTTTTGATCCATGCCCCTTTGAGGCATAGTAGAAATTCAAGATTGACCTCTTTGGAACAAAGTAATTTGCTTTAGGAGGGGAAAAGCTAGAATTCATTAGGCCTGATTCTCAAGAGGAATGACAAGGTCATGAAATAGAGAAACAAAACTTTCCAGATCAATGTGGTATGATGCTGCAGTTTGAGCCAATGACTCTGACAGAGTACTATCATGCTACTGAGAGGAGAGGGTGGGAGATTTCTTGATGAGAGGTGGAAAGACAGAGAAAACGGCTGTTCAACAACTGAGGTAAATTAGTTAAGTATCTAATAAGATTCAAAGTGGATGACTATTAGCTTTCCTTAATTAATGTGCAAAAAACTTGGGTATGTACTTACTCTAAAAATTATATACAATTTTTAACTTACATAGAGAAAAAATTACTTCTAAATCCACCACCCTAATGATTACCATGTCTGTGCACACTCTTCCAGCCTTTGTTCACTGCACACACAGCTGCAATCACAGCCTTCATCTTGAGTAAATATAAAGGATTACATACAAAAAGATGTGATAAATTAGAAAAAGCAACTGACCTGACTTAATCTCATGCGCTTGAGAAATTGTCAGTGTGGAGTACATCATTCATTAGAGAGTAGTTCCTGCTGCTGAAGAGTGAAGCTGCAACCTGAGTTGTACCTACTCAGTTATACCAAAAAAAAGTGCAGAATTTGGTAAGGTGCTAGAGATTTAAAACCGGTGGACCTCAAATTTGGGGAAAATACCTGAAGTCTAGAAAAAAAAAAGACTTCTTACCTTTGTAACACATTCTGATTTTTATTAGCAGCATCCTTAAAACGGAGTTGATAATATCTACTTCACAGGACTTTGGTGAAGAATAAGTGTACTGTAAACTATAAAAGGAAATCAGTCCTGGGTGTTCATTGGAAGGACTGATGTTAAAGCTGAAACTCATATATTTTGGCCACCTGATGCAAAGAGCTGACTCATTTGAAAAGACCCCGATGTTGGGAAAGACTGAAGGCAGAAAGAGAAGGGGACGACAGAGGATGAGATGGTTAGATGGCATCACCGACTCAGCGGACATGAGTTTGGGCAAACTCCGGGAGTTGGTGATGGACAAGGAGGCCCGGCGTGCTGCAGTTCATGGGGTCACAAAGAGTCAGACACAACTGAGTGACTGAACTGAACTGAAACTATAAAAATGATATAAATGTCTTACATTAGAAAAATGATTACTACCATTCATGAACCTGTACCTCTCACCAACCTCCAAACTTCTGAAAAGCAACACCCTTGCTTCCTATCTTGGTATCTCCCCAACCCACCTTCCGCCCCCAGCTGAGAGGAACAGCCAATCTGTTTCTCCTGGGATTGCCAGGTACATTTCACCAAGAGTTTTACAGGAGTAATAACAGGCACCTGGGAGCTATACTTAATATTTATAAATGTCAATCTGAAATTATATTCTTCTCAGCAGCGGTTTACAAGCTAAATAAAACATCAAGGCTTTTTGTTTCTTTTTCCTTTTAAATGGAGTTATATAAAACAAATATCTCATAGAAAAATTGTTGCTTTAATAAATACTGTGTGAGGCCTCATAATAACCAAAGAGGACAAAAAAAGATGAATAAAATAAGTCATAATTCTTGCCCTTAAAGAACTCCCGGTACAATGAAGGCAGGTAAGTTTAATGTACAGGTTAACATATGGCAAGTGCAATAGTAAGGACAATCACAATAAAGGACTGTGATCACAATCTAGGCTTGAGTGGGACTAGGTGGTCAGGGAGGACTTCCTGGAGGAAGTTAAACCTTAAAAGGCTTCTGGGAGTTATCCAGGCAAAGGCTGTGTATGAAGGAAGGGGAGGGGCTGCAGATGGTATGTCCAGGCAGAAGGAGCCACATATGATAAAGACCGAAGAGAAAAATGTTACAAGAAATTGTGGTTCAGTAGGGGTTCCATGTGGGGCTTCCCTGGTGGCTCAGCAGTAAAGAATACACCTGCAATTCTGTGGGAGACCTGGAGGGCATGGCAACCCACTCCAGTATTCTTGCCTGGAGAATCCCATGGACAGAGGAGCCTGGCAGACTATAGTCCAGTGGGTTGCAAAGAGTCAAACACAACTGAAACAACTCAGCATATGCACTATACACTAAAGAGTAAGATTTTTGTCATACTCCAAGAACCAATTTTGGCCCACTTAACAGGCAATGTTCGTATCATTGAGAACACAAAAGAGGAATGAATTAGATTATGAATTCCTATTTCAATTCATTTTTAGAAACATTATATGAATCCCATATAAAGATAAATTCTAAAAGTTCAAACAAAAAAGTTAACTCCTAATCTTTTAAATTGATTTTTAATTTGTAACATTGTGTTGATTTCTGCCACACATTAACATGAATCAGCCATAGGTATACATATGTCCCCTCCCTCCCGCCTCCCACCCCTTCTCACCTCTCTAGGCAGTCACAGAACACCAGGTTTGAACTTCCTGCTTCATACAGCAAATTCTGTTTTACATATGTCAGTGTATATGCTTCAGTGCTATTCTATTCACCTTACCCTCTCCTTCTCCCACTGTGTCCCCAAGTCTGTTCTCTATGTCTGCGTCTCCACTGCTACCCTGCGAACATATATGGAATCTAGAAAGATGGTACTGTTTTATTTCAGTTCTTCTAAGAAAATGCTTTTTATTTTAAGCCACTTGGCCACAGACCCCCATACTCATATGCCCCAGAGAACCTAGTATGGTAGTAAAAGACCTAGTCAATTATCATCTGGTCTTTGACGAAATTAAATAAGTCTCTGTCGGAAGGGGCTGGGGGAGGAGCACAGCAATCCCAAGGGCAAGACCATAGACAGTAAAAAGATCAGAGGCTGCCAAGGGTTTGGGAGTACAGATAAATAAATGCAGCACGGTGAAACTATCCTTTATGATACTATAATGGTGGATATATGCCATTATATATTTGTCAAAAATGTATAGAATGAACAAAACCAAGAGTGAACCCTAATGTAAAATATGGACTTTGAGTGATAATTTGTATCAGTGATGTTTACAAGTTCCAACAAAGGTAATTCCCTAGTACAGGATATTGATGGCAAGGGAGGCTGTGTGTACTGGGCTGGGGCAGGGGCAGGAAATGCATACATAAAAACTCTGTACTTTTTGCTCAATGTTGATGTAAATCAAAAGTTACTCTAAAAAAGTCTATCTTTAAAATGTGCATCATTTTAACATGCAATCAAGATAAACTATTACTGAGACAGTTTGCATTTTTCCATAATAAATCTTTTGAAAACCTGCATGCATTTTACATTTATCCCATTTCTAATTTGTACTAACCACATTTCAAGTGCTCAAAGGCCACTTAACGGCTAGTGGCTCCCACACTGGACAATGTAAGTCTGGAGCGGCGGCAGCACCAGCCACACTGGGTACATAAACGAGGAAAAAGTGTTCTGTTTTGCAAATGCGCTTCCAAAAAAGCCTTTGAATCTTCTTTCTACCCAGCCTGCTGGCTCTCAGCTCCTCTCACAGATATTCAAGAGCATCTTCCCTGCAAGGCCCCTCCCCAGTCCAGCCCCCCAGATGGTATCACTCTGAAGATTTTTTCTTGATGGAATTCTGTCTGAAAGAGAGGCATGGGACACTGAAGACAGAAGGTATTTATCACACAAGAGTTTCCTGAAAACACCTCACTAATATTAGGTGTGCTCCTCATTAATAACAGGAGAAAAAGCTTTCAGGTCCTGTACACTGTACAAAAAATGAAGAATGAATTAAAATGCAGAGCAGATTTAAATGCTACCTAGAAAATAAGTACTTAAGAAAAAAATAGTTGCTGTCATTATAGAAATAAATAACTAGACTTTGCCTCAGTTGGTGGGGATTATTTATATTTCCTTGCAACTAGAAACATTATTTATTTATATTTCCTAGCAACATTCTTGGAAATAATGTATAGACTTCTCTGCATGCCATGAAATGTTATAATCTACTCATGCTCTAAATACTGTTACCAAGATGTGGGTGCACTTTAGCTCAGAAAAGTTAGCTGTCATTTGAACTAGAAAAGCTACTATGTTAAATCATAGTCTGCCTTTACATATTCATCACTTTCAAGTTCTATCACTCACAGAAATGATAAAAAAAAATGGCATTTATTTGCTTATCATTTTCAATAGCTCTTCCAAATGAAGGGAGATGGAAAAAAAAACAGAAAGTAGACCAATTATAACAAAGTAAAATTGTAGTCTCACAGAATCCAGCAAAGAAAAGAGAATGACATGAAGCAGAATGCATACATATCAAGTAAGTTGTATTTATTGTTATAAAAACATTATTAAATGTCTAACTCTCATCTGAGTCCTCTTTGAAATAAAGGATGAAATATAAAAATAAATATATAAAATTGGTATTTAACTATGTATGGCATTTTCAAAAATGAAAAATTTACACAAAAAGCCAAAAATTCCCACCTTTACATCTAAACCTTTTCAAATAAGTTGTTGTTCAGTCACTAGATCGTGTCCCATGAACTGCAGTATGCCAGGCTTTCCTGTTCTTCACTATCTCCCAGAGCTTGCTCAAATTCATGTTCACTGAGTTGGTGATACCATCCAACCACCTCATTCAGCATCAGGATCTTTTCCAATGAGTTGGCTCTTTGCATCAGGTGGCCAAAGTATTGGAGCTTCAGCTTTAGCATCAGTCCTTCCAATGCATATTCAGGGTTAATTTCCTTTAGGAGCAACTGGTTTCATCTCCTTCCTCTCAAGAATCTTCTCCAGCACCACAGTTCAAAAACATCAATCCTTCAGCACTCAGCTTTCTTTATGGTCCAACTCGCACATCCGTGCATGACTACTAGAAAAATCATACCTTTGACGACAAAGTGATGTCTCTGCTTTTTAATATGCTGTCTAAGTTTGTCATACCTTTTCTTCCAAGGAGCAAGCGTTTTTTACTTCATGGCTGCAGTTACTGTCTGCAGTGATTTTGGAACCCTGAAAAGAAAAATAAATCTATCACAGTGATGGAACCAGGTGCCATGGTCTTAGTTTTTTGAATGTGGAGTTCTAAGTCAGTTTTTTCACTCTCCTCTCCTCACCCTCATCAAGAGCCTCTTTAATTCTACTTCACTTTCTGCTACTAGAGTGGTGTCATCTGCATATCTGAGGTTGTTGACATTTTCCCAGCAATCTTGATTCCAGCTTGTGATTGATTCATCACAGCCTGGCATTTCACATGATGTACTCTGCATACAAGTTAAATAAGCAGGGTGACAATATACAGCCCTAATGTACTGCCTAATTTTGAACCAGTCTGTTGTTCCATGTCCAGTTCTAACTGCTGCTTCATGACCTGCATACAGGTTTCTCAGGAGACAGATAAGGTGGTCTGGTATTCCCATTTCTTTAAGAGTTTTCCATAGTTTGTTGTGATTCACACAAAGGCTTTAGCATACTCAATGGAGCAGATGTTTTTTGAAATTCCTCCCTTTTTGCTTTTCCAAATAAGTACCTTAAGAATACATAAGAATGACAGAATGCTGTTAACTGATGAAGCTGAGCAATGGATACTTGGGGATGTGTTATACTTTTCTCTCCACTTGTACACAACTTATATTGTGTACAATATAAGATAAAAAAAAAGTTCAAAATCATTGGTGGAAAGTTTTAAAATATATGAGTATCTTTAACAACAAAAAAAATGACTACAAGAACTGCAGAATGTTTAGTTGTCTCTGACTCAAGGCCTGGCATCAGAGATTTACTATTACTCACTCTTTTAAATTGTTCATGTGTTTTTAATAAAACATTATTTTATAAGTACAAAGATCTACATACACATGTATATATGTAACACAAACATCTACCCCACAGATATACACATACACATGGATATATATAATAATTATACATTTTTCTATAACATATATAATATATAAAAGACACATATAGTTATATATACAATTGCATTATATATATGTATGTTTACATATGTGTTATGTTTTGGTAAGTGTAGAATACTTAACACTTCCTGAGGATACAACTCCTGAGAATGCATTTAGCTTGGCACCTTTTCAGCTGTGGGTCCTTAAATAAGTCACTTCTAAGTCTTCTTAGGTTAACACATAAATAAGAAAACACATTTGAAAATGCCAAGCACAAGGTTTGGCTAATACAGATATTCACTAAGTGTTCCTTTAAATGAAATTTAATATGTGAGGAGAACCAGATTTATTATGTAAGTAGGACTGTCGCTAACATTGAGGGGCCATAAGCAAAGGGAGAAATAGAGGCATCCAGCCCAGGATCTGTTTTTCTCCTTCCACTCTATACAGGGGAGTCACACATGTGTATGGATATCTCAACAAACTTGATCAAGCTCTACCACCACCTATAACAGCTGTCCTTTGACAACTTGGAAGGCTTAGATGTGGGCACACTTATCCTGTCTACAATCAAAGAAGAGCTAGCAGAGGCCCTGAAAGTAGGCTTCTGGTTATTTGTCAGGGAATTTCAAGGGTCCCTGGTAGTAAGAATCTCGCTGGAATGTGTGTGTGTCATGGGGTGTTTGGGGAGGCAGGGTGGGTAGAGTAGCAGGGAGATGTATTCTTAGAATTTCTTGGCTCCTGGGATAGAAGTGACTGGAGAAGGCCCACCATAGCTGGTTCTTTCAAAGCAAAGGGCCCAGGGCAGGGGACCCAGTACTGATTAAAGACGATGTGTTGTACTGACTCACTCAACAGAGCAGGAGTCAGAAAACATGGATTCTTACCCAGTTCTGCCAGTAACTTCTTGTGTGACCTTAGACCAATGTCTTCACCTAGCCATGCCTCAATTTTCTCATACATCCATTCAATAAATAATTATTGGGCTCCAAATATGGGCTAGGCATGCATCTAGACACTGTGGATCTACATAGAATTTAACAGACAACAGTCCTTGCCCTCAAAGACTTACCATTTTGATAGGGAATAAGCCATAAGCTATGAAGATATCTAGGGCAAACATATTCCAAACAAAGGGTCTCCTCTAAATCAAAATTTTCATGTTAATTTTGGAAGTTAGCATGTTCATTAAATATAAACCACAAAAGAATCCTAAGAGGAAAAAACAGCATATTTTAAATTATAAAGCAACATTATAACAAGTGCAAAGCAAGACTTTCATGATCCATTCTCTAATACAACAGAATGAGCACTCCACAACTGCTGCTCTCATCTGAACCACAAGAATCATCATCATACGCAGCACAGCATCCAATCTCCAAAGGTGCCATCTTCTTTATATTACTACTAATTTAACTGTATATATATTTATATAGAAGATAAACTTATGTGAAAGACATGATCACAATGCATTTATCCACATTAACTTGTTTAACATAATGTATCAGGTGCTTTTTAAAAGGTTAATGAGCTTTAAAGTACAGCAAAGGAATTTACACAGAGAGATGAATAGTGTGTGCCTTAATGTACAAACAGTCTAAGAATAGCTTATATTTATATCAAACCAATAACAATTAGGTGCAGCTTCCTGATACAACAACTACAGAATGTTTGGGGTCATGGCAAATAATTTGATCAGACAGTTAGGAGTCACATGAAAAGGACTAGAAGATCTTGAATTACACATGGAAACAAATTTTTTTCTGCAAAGGTAGGCAGTTAAGCATTAATAATAATGGAACATACGTCTTATTGAGTTCCACTCTGACCTAAAAGCAGTTACACAAGGAGAGTGTCAAAGCTCAAATCATTCTAGCCATTGCATCACACGCCTCAAAGTTGAAGAGTTTCCCATTTATCACAAAATATCCCTTATAAAGGAATATTTATACTTGTTACATCTCACAGTTAAAATCACCTCTGTATAGTGAATTTCTAGACAGAAATAAAAGCACCAATAATACAACCCAACCAAGTTCTCCCTTCTATGTCTCTGTTCAAAATAAACGGAATAGAACAGCGTGCACTGTCCAAGTTTTATGCAGGATAGCCGTTTATACTCTTGGAGGGCACAAACAAAACCCTGTGCACACCACAAGCCAGGGGAAAGGAGCAGCAACCCCACAAGAGACTGACCCAGCCTTGCCGGTGAGTGTCCAGGAGTCTCTGGCAGAGGCGTGGGCTGGTGGCGGCCAGCTGCAGGGCGGGGGGCACTGAGGACAGCAGGGCATGCGCTGCACTGTGGACCTTCTGAAGGAGGTCCATTATCTTCATTACCTCCACCATAGTTGGATTAAAGATTTACTGAGCATGGCCCCACCCATCAGAACAAGACCCAGTTTCCCCCTCAATCAGTCTCTCCCATCAGGAAGCTTCCATAAGCCTCTTCTCCCTCTCCAACAGAGGGCAGACTGAAAACCACAACCACAGAAAACTAACCAAACTGATCACATGGACCACAGCCTTGTCTAACTCAGTGACTATAAGCATGCCGTGTAGGGCCACCCAAGACGATGGGTCACGGTGGAGACTTCTGACAAAACATGGTCCACTAGAGAAGGGAATGGCAAACCACTTCAGTATTCTTGCCATGAGAACCCCACGAACAGCATGAAAAGGCAAACAGATAGGACACTGAAAGGTGAACTCCCCAGGTCGGCAGGTGCCCAACATGCTACTGGATCTCAGTGGAGAAATCACTCCAGAAAGAATGAAGAGATGGAGCCAAAGGAAAAAAAAAAAAAACGCCCAGTTGTGGATGTCACTGGTGATAGAAGTAAAATCTGATGCTATAAAGAGCAATATTGCATAGGAACCTGGATTGTTAGGTCCATGAATCAAGGTAAATTGGAAGTGGTCAAACAGGAGATGGCAAGAGTGAATATCAACATTTTGGGAATTAGCGAACTAAAATGAACTGGAAAGGGTGAATTTAACTCAGAGGACCATTATATCTACTACTGTGGCCAAGAATCCCTTAGAAGAAATGGAGTAGCCCTCATAGTCAACAAAAGAGTCTGAAATGCAATACCTGGATGCAATCTCACAAATGACAAAATCTCAGTTCCTTTCCATGGCAAACCATTCAATATCATGGTAATCCAAGTCTATGCCCCGATGAGTAATGCTGAAGAAAATGAAGGTGAACAGTTCTATGAAGACCTACAAGACCTTCTAGAACTGACACCCAAAAAAGATGTCCTTTTCATTATAGGGACTGGAATGCAAATCTAGGAAGTCAAGAGATATCTGGAGTAACAGGCAAATTTGGCCTTGGAGTACAGAATGGAACAGAGCAAAGGCTAATAGAGTTTGATCAAGAGAATGCACTGGTCATAGCAAACACCCTCTTCCAACAACACAAGAGAAGTCTCTATACATGGACATCACCAGACGGTCAATACCAAAATCAGATTGATTATATTTTTTGTACCCAAAGATAAAGAAGCTCTATACAGTCAGCAAAGACAAGACTGGGAGCTGACTGTGGCTCAGATCATCAATTCCTTATTGCCAAATTCAGACTTAAATTGAAGATAGTAGGGAAAACCACCAGACCATTCAGGTATGACCTAAATCAAATTCCTTATGATTATACACTGGGAGTGACAAATAGATTCAAGGGATTAGATCTGATAGAGTGCCTGAAGATCTACAGACGGAGGTTCATGACATTGTACAGAGACAGGGATCAAGACCATCTCCAAGAAACAGAAATGCAAAAAAGGCAAATGGTTGTCTGAGGAGGCTTTATAAATAGCTGAGAAAAGAAGAGACGCTAAAGGCAAAGAAGGAAAGATATACCCATTTGAATGCAGAGTTCCAAAGAATATCGAAGAGAGATAAGAAAGCTTTCCTCAGTGATCAATGCAAAGAAATAGAGGAAAACAACAGAATGGGAAAGACTAGAGATCTCTTCAAGAAAATTAGAGATACCAAGGGAACATTTCACATAAAGATGAGCACAATAAAGGACAGAAATGTTATGGACCTAACAGAAGCAGAATATACTAAGAAGAGGTGGCAAGAATACACAGAAGAACTATACAAAAAAGATCTTCATGACCCAGATAACCATGATAGTGTGATCACTCACACAGAACCAGACATCCTGGAATGCGAAGTCAAGTGGGCCTTAGGAAACATCACTATGAACAAAGCTAGTGGAGGTGATGGAATTCCAGTTGAGCTATTTCAAATCCTAAAAGATGATGCGGTCAAAGTGCTGCACTCAATATGCCAGCAAATTTGGAAAGCTCAGCAGTGGCCACAGGACTGGAAAAGGTCAGGTTTCATTTTGATCCCAAAGAAAGTCAATGCCAAAGAATGTTCAAACTACCGCACAATTGCACTCATCTCACACGCTAGCAAAGTAATGCTCAAAATCCTCCAAGCCAGGCTTTAGCAGTACATGAACCGTGAACTTCCAGATGTTCAAGCTGGCTTTAGAAAAGGCAGAGGAACCAGAGACCAAATTGCCAACATCCAGTGGATCATCAAAAAAGCAAGAGAGTTCCAGAAAAACATCTACTTCTGCTTTATTGACTACGCCAAAGCCTTTGACTGTGTGGATCACAAGAAACTGTGGAAAATTCTTAAAGATATGGGAATACCAGACCACCTGACCTGCCTCCTGAGAAATCTATATGCAGGTCAAGAAGCAATAGTTAGAACCAGACATGGAACAACAGATTGGTTCCAAATAGGGAAAGGAGTACATCAAGGCTGTATATTGTCACCCTACTTAATTAACTTTATGCAGAGTACATCATGAGAAACCCTGGGCTGGATAAAGAACAAGATGGAATCAAGACTGCTGGGAGAAATATCAATAACATCAGATATGCAGATATGCCACCCTTATGGCAGAAAGTAAAGAAGAACTAAAGAGTCTCTTAATGAAAGTGAAAAAGTTGGCATAAAACTCAACATTCAGAAAACTAAGATCATGGCATCTGGTCCCATCACTTCATGCAAACAGACAGGGAAACAATGGAAACAGTGACAGACTTTATTTTCCTGAGCTTCAAAATCACTGCAGATGGTGACTTCAGCCATAAAATTAAAAGATGCTTGCTCCTTGGAAGAAACGCTATGACCAACCTAGACAGCATGTTAAAAAGCAGAGACATTGCTTTGCCAGTCTGGTCATAGCTATGGCTTTTCTGGTAGGCACCTATGGATGTGAGAGTTGGACTATAAAGAAAGCTGGGCACCAAAGAATTGATGCTTTTAAACTGTGTGTTGGAGAAGACGTTGAGAGTCCCTTTGACTGCAAGGAGATCCAACCAGTCCATCCTAAAGGAAATCAGACCTGAATATTCATTAAAAGGACTGATGCTGAAACTGAAACGCCAATACTTTGGCCACGTGATGCATAGAACTGAGTCACTAGAAAAGACCCTGATGCTGGGAAAGATTGAAGGCGGGAAAAGGGGACGACAGAGGATGAGACAGTTGGATGGCATCACTGATTCGATGGACATGAGTTTCAGCAACTTCCATGAGTTGATGATGGCCAGGGAAGCCTGGTGGGCTGCAGTTCATGGGGTCACAAAGACTTGGATGCGACTAAGCGACTGAACTGAACTGATAGCTTTTTATTCCAGCTACTTCCACTAGATGGCACTAAAGACTCAGACTCTGGGGGGACTATAACTGAACAGCAAGTCATCTACTGCAATAAACAAGAAATTTCTCCAGTCATCTGTCCTACCATTATGATCAGTTCCTTAGAAATTATACATGAAATCTTGGCCATTAAATTCATGACTATTACATTTATTAAAGCATATTACGTTTGAGTTTGCCCAATGTTTGGAATGCAGAAATAAAACATTATACCTTGTTCTTACTGTGGGAAGAGTGGGGTGTAGTGAGAAACAAACAAGTAAGTATAAAATTGAAATGAGAATGTTAGAAAGGTCATCACAGAGTACCATGGGTAGCACAAAGAGGAACACCTAATAAAGGCTTATTGAGAGAAGGATTTCTAGAGAAGCTGAAATCTGAAAACTGAGCTTTGCAGAATGGATAGAAATTAACTAGACAAGAGAATGGGCAGGGTGCCCCTAGGCAGAACAAGAACCTTGTACAACTATACAAGAAGCTGAAGCTCAGGGTGCATGCTGGGATGAGGGTGAAGCAGTGCAAGAAATGAGGTTAGCTGGACTGGCAGAGGAAGTCAAGCCCTACAAGAAGATAATTTGCATGAGAACAGAGTTTTAGCTTGTTCCACACAATAAGCTGTATCCTGGCAGTCAGGAGTCCCTCCCTTCACGGAAACTATTATTCTAGTGGGGAGCAAGCCACAAAGATATTCGGGGAAAACATATTCCAAGTGCTTAAGTGATATTTGATGAATAAATGAAGGTATTCAACAGCCACTGAAGATTATGATCAAACTGCAGGGGAAGAAAAAAAAAGATCTCTAACAGGATTACGGTGAATGAATTGGAAATAGAGACACTACTTAGTGATCCAAACAAAATATGATAGGAATTTGAACTAAAGCAGGAAAAGCAGGGAGGGAGTAGATTCAGAAATACAATACAGACAATAATGGTATCAGCAAAAAGAGTCCCTATATAAAGTGGGCTGGTGCTTTATCTATATCACCTCTAAACCCCACAACAACCAAGGGAGCTTTTTTTTTAGGTTTGCTAAAAGACCCTAGGAAATAGCAGTGTTTAAGAGCCAGGTGCAAGAAATAGTGCACTTCAGAGAGAAGAAAAGTAGTGGTTACAAGGGTGGAAAGAGGAAGAAAAATCAAGCACAGTGTTAGAGAAACCAAGGAGGAGAAAGTTTCACGAAGAAACTGTCAATGTCAAAAGCTGTAACAAATTCTGTTAGATAATAACTGAAAAGTACCCACTGGACAGAGCAAGGGGGAAATTATCAGGGACTGTGACAAAAGCAATTTCAGGGGATGGTGAGAACAAAAGCCAG
The DNA here is from genome assembly GCA_007570785.1 of Antilocapra americana. NCBI lineage: Eukaryota > Metazoa > Chordata > Mammalia > Artiodactyla > Antilocapridae > Antilocapra > Antilocapra americana. Next base: position 4,083,140 of record ML661955.1, read on the forward strand.
AGTATATTATGTTCAGGAGCAAAATGTGAAGAGGATTCCATGTAGACTATTCTTTTTAAGAGGGAAAGTGAAATCAAGAGCAAAAGATGGGTTGTAAGGTAGAAGAAGAGACTTAAACATGGGTATGAGTTGGAAGAAAAATCCATCAGAAAAGAAAGGATGAAGACAGAGGAGGAGGTAGATGAGACTGGGCTTTAAAGCACAGATCTTAGAAGAAAGGATTCTCCTGCTTTTCAAAGGAAGAAGGATGGTGAATGACAGAAACAGGGATAATGGTGAAAGGGAAGCCTGACATAGCTCTCTGGTTCTCTGGTTCACTTCTGTACATTCACCCCATGTCTGGTGGTGCTAATAAGGCAAACTGTCCAATCCAGATGTGCCTGATTTCCTGATGGGTCATCCTCTGTCCGGGGCCTTCTTGTCTTTGGTACTTCCCGTCTTGGGCTACAGGGTTAGCCGCTTAACCACTCAGTCGTGTCTGCCTCTTGTGACCCCGTGGAGCCCGCCAGGCTCCTCTGTCCATGGGATTTTCCAGGCAAGGATACTGGACTGAGTTGCCATTTCCTCCTCCAGGGGATTTTCCTGACTCGGGGACTGAATACTTGTCCCTTGTGTCCCCTGCACTGCAGGTGTATTATTTACCTGCTGAGCCACAGGAGTGCAGTGAAACTCCTTAGACACTTTGACAGACCTGGCCCTTTCCTCAGTCCTATTCCTCTGATCCCAAGACTTTTGCACCTCCCTGTAACTATTTGCTTCCCGGGGTCCCCAAAAAGATGAAGTAGTATGTGAACATGGACTAAAACACTAATTAATCCTAAGAAAGGAGACTCCTTAAATAATTCTCTCCCATAATCTTATACCATACCACTTGCGGTCTGTATGATCCACAAAACTCTTTGTTGTAAGTAGTCCCATTCTACTTTGGGATCATTCATTTGTCTCATCAATAACAAGTCTTTATTAGACATCTACTATGTAGGCACGGAATTGGTTGTCAATGGTTTTTCATCTTAACAAACAGGCAAAAAAAAATACGTGTGTGTGTATGCACAGGTATATACATATATATACATAATAAATTAAAAACACTTAATACCAGAATGTAGGACAACTGAAAAATTAAAAGTATAAGCAAGTTGCCATCTGACCCAGTAATCCCACCTCTGGGTATATATTCAGACAACACTGTAATTCAAAAAGATAAATGCACCCTTATATTTGCAGCAGCACTATTCACAACAGCCAAGACATGGAAACAACCTAAATGTCCACCGATAGATGAACACTAAAAAAGATCTGGTACATATATACAATGGAATACTACTTGGCCATAAAAAAGAATGAAATCATGCCATTTCCAGCAACATAGGCAGAACTAGAGGTTAACATCTAAGTAAATCAGAAAACGAAAGACAAATACCATGTGATATCACTTACATATGGTATCTAAAATATGACACAAATGAATTTACCTATGAGATAGAAACAGGCTCACAGACATGGAGAATAGACTTGTGGTTACCAAGGAGGAGGGTGAGGGAGGGAAGAGATGCCTTGGAAGTTTAGCATTAGCAGATACAAACTATTATATACAGAACAGACAAACAACAAGGTTCTACTGTATAGCACAGGAACTATATTCAATATCCTGTGATAAGTCATAATGAAAAAAGAACATGAAAAACAATGTATATATAACCAAATCACTATGTTGTATGCAGTACTGTAAATCAACTATACTTTATAAAATTTGTTTAAAAATAGCTCTCTCTCTCTCTCTTTAGTCACTCAGTCGTGTTCAATTCTTTGCAACCCCATGGGCAGTAGCCCACCAGGCTCCTCTATTCATGGGATTCTCCAGGCAATACTGGAGTGGGTTGCCATTTCTTTCTTCATTAAAATAGCTATTGGAGCTCAAATCTGGGGTGCTGAAACAACACGGAAAGTTTTAAGAAAGTAATGTGAAGAGTATGTTTAAATAATAAAGGTGGAAGAATTCTGAAGAGAAAATTGGATAAGACTAAGAAATGTGCTTGGCAATATTTAAGTCCAACTAAAAGGCTAGTTTCATGTATCTATTAAGGAATCCAGATTTCATCCTATAAAGGGAGCCTGGGAGCTACTGAAGCTTTTAGAAATGTTGATTTGTGACATATTTTTACAATTAATTTGGAAAAACTGTGTAGAGAAAAAAACAGAGGACAGGAAGAATTCAGAAACTATTCTAATCCTTGAAGTAAGTCCTTATCATCTGAAAGTTCTCCACAGTAAGGTGTTGGCTGTAGGGATAGAAAGAAATTGGTACCTGCTTGGATATGGAAAAAGAAAAAAGAAGCCAAGAGCACTATAAAGTTTCATGCTGGAGGTAGGAGAATGATATCCTTTAGAGAATAAAACAGAAAAATTCAGAGAACACAGTTTAGTGAACAAAGAAGTTCACTGAAGCTTAAGATATGCAGGCCCTAAGGTGATGGGGCCACATTTGGGCACAGGTTTATAATAAATGGCTATGACCAAAGCTCAAGAGAGAGGTCAGTACTGAAAAGTGTGAATCTGAGGATCATCTACACAAGAAGTAAAGGTAGAGGATAAAGTGGAGCAAGTGGAACCAGTGAGGAGAGAGAATGGGAGAAGCTGTCCAAGAAATTAGAAGGCCAGGAGAGTAGAATGTTTCAAAAGGCAAAGGGGAAGCAAGTTTTAAGGATGAAAAAGTACATAACAATGGCGAACACTAAAGAGACTTGAGTGAGAAAAGGGCAGTGACTGGTCATTTGTGATCCACAAGAGTAAATTCTCAAAAGGGACTTTGGGAGAGGGAAAAAATGAGTGAAAGCATAATGCGAGACTAGTCTTTCAAGAAATGTAATGGTGAGGGTCACAAAGGTAAGTTGAAAGGCAGCCTAGTTAAGGGAGAATTTGGTAGAAGAATGTGCTAGTTAAGGCCTGATTGAAAATGTAGGGACAGCAATGTTTTGAGAAGGCAGGAAAGGTTGGAATAAAGAGCAAAAGTCTTAGGGGGTTAACCTTGGAATAGAAAAACAGAAGTCAGAAGTCTGAGGGGAGTTGTGACGAATCATAGATTTTTTTTAGCAAAAAGTGAGTGACTTGCTTTTCTTACTCAAAGGCAGATACCTGCTGAGTTTGTAAGAGATTCAATGCTTAAGAAGCTGGGGAAGAAAAGGCTATAGTGATTGAGCTAGACTCTTAAACATGGCACCATAAGATAAGAGTTCAAGTCTCATTTGTTCTACCTTGGGCTAGCCACCAAATTTGAGACTTTCCTCATATAGTTGAGGTTAAAGGAGATAATATACAGGTAAATTCAAAAGCACTTCTTAAACAAGAGAAGCTTGGAACATCTACCATGGGAAACATGATAGAGCATGAATAAGAGATGAAGTGAAGCATCTCCAGACATCAGGGAGAGTTCAGAGTAAGAATAAATGGCAAACCCAACTCTGCATAGTTTCTGTGACTTACTCCAGCATACTGGAGTGAAGAAAGCAGAATCTGAATCAGTAGGTATGGAAAAGGACAAGAAGCGGAAAAAAAAAACAGGTAAGGACTATTTTAAGACCTTCCGAGATGTGCTTACTTTCGGAAATGCTATGTAATTCACATATAAATGTAGCATATGACTCATTGACCTAATTTGGAAATGGCTGAACACTTCGACTTACATTTTATAGTTTTCTTTTCATATTTCAAAGTCAAATTTCTGTTCGTTTGTTTCAGATTCCATATTTTTTAGGCTTAGGCTAAAGCTTAGGCTCCAGGCACTGTGCCTATAGCATGAAATGGATAATGAAGACATCACTGAGACAGCTGCCCATTGGGTCCAAATCAAGTTGGGAAAGTCATGAACAAAGCAAGCAGTGAGATAATCAGGCATCCTAGTTGGTCTTAACATAATAAGAACAAGTGGAGCATAAGGAGCCAGAGTGTTTTCATTCCTGGAATTGTGGGGGTACAGGTCCTAGATGCTAAGTGCAGCAAATTCCCCATACAGCCAAATCAAGAGACTCCTTCTAAGAACACTTAAAGACAGAGAAACTGTGAAGTAAAGGATGCCCAAAGTGTTCATCTTCCCACTACTCTGTGAGCCCACAGAGGACTTATCCTTCTTTGACATCTTCCATTATACCATTGTGACCAGTGACGGGCCCTGCCTGATTTAAAAAAAACAACCCACAGCGGGACAAACTTGACCTCTTTCTCTTACACAAAACAGTACAACTCTGGTTGACAACTCCTTAGTCTTCGGCACCTCTGGCCCCGACGGACGAGACAACAGCTTCTCAAGCCCCAGGGAACCGGGATTCGAGCTTCCCGGGGAGCGCCACACGAAGGCAAAGCTAGGCCTTGGTCCAACGGTCTCCCTGAGGGGTCCTCAGAACCGGCCTGGCCCGGAAAATGCCAGGACGCAGCGAGCCGCTTCCAGAAGCTCTGGTAACCCGCACGCCTGGCCTCAAGGACTCCTGAGTTAACTCGCAGGTTCACAGTCCAGCCGAGGATAAAGCGCCGTTCGCCGCTTCCGAGGACCCGGGAACCACGAATACGCCTCCCGCTTCAACGCCCGACCAGCCCTGGGCGGAGCTTGGCGCAACTGACAGCGCCAGCCACCAATGGGAGGCCGCAAGGTGGGTTCGTGGGCCCAATCCGAGGGAGCAGAGGGAGCCGTCCCCGTGGCACGTCAGCGCCGCTTTCTAAGCTGTGCTCTGACCTCTCTGGTCGCCAGAGCCACGGAGAGGGAGACGGCCGCCGTAAAATGGTGACGCCGGCTATACTATGCCGCTCACTCACAGCCTTACCCTTTTTCTCTTCCGAGGCCCAAGCCCTGAGGCCGCACCGCCCCTCCCCGGAGAGGACCAGCGAAGATGTGGAACTTCCAAAGCTTATTGGATGCTGGTGCTGTCACTCTGGAGGGCGGCGGGGCTCGCGGCGGCCGCGGCCGCCCGTATCCGACGGTGATTGGACTCGTCGTCGGAGTAGCCCCGGGCTGGGAGTGGTGCGGGGCGGGACCCGCCAGGGCCGTCCGGCACCTTGGAGCGGAGGCTGGGGAGGTGGTGGCCACCGGGAAGCCGGCGGGGGCTCGCGGCTCCCTTGTCCGCCGCGTGCCTTCCGCGGAGGGCCGGGTGGAAGGAGCGGGAGGACCTCCCCCCGACAAGCGCATCACGCGGGGGCGGTGGTGGCATTTGTCGCGTGTCGGACGTGGGACCAGTGAGGCCGGCGGTGGGGTGGGTGGTAGTAGAGGGTGATAGAGGTGCAGGCGTCCAGGAGTCGACAGCAGGGTTAGCTGGAGACCTAGACCTGGAAGCGCTTCCGGGGGGGAGGGCGTGGGCGTGTCTGGTATGGGATGCCTTGCAAAGGAGGGGGCCTTGCTGAGTTGATCTGTGGGTGGCTTCTTTGAAGAATACTCTTTTTCCTTTTTGCCCTTTGATTGGCCGAAGAGAGCGTCCCCATGGTCTCTCTACAAGTTTTGGAAACTGTCTCTTTGGGTGGGCCTAATCACCTGCTACTTCATTATAGAACTGCCCAGGGCCTTTTCTGATACTGAGCACAAACGTGGGGAATATGGCAGAAAAGAGGAGGCCGCTGCTGGGCTTCGTGGGCAAACTTCCCAGTGGGACCACAGCTGGAAACGCAGGCAAAACTCACTGCCCTTTGTGCATGGGGCTTTTCGAAGCCCCCAGGCTCTTGCCTTGTTTGCACACAGTTTGCACCACCTGTCTGGAGCAGCTGGAATCCTTCTCAGTAGTGGACATTCGAGGGGGAGAATCTGACACAAGCTCTGAGGGGTCCATATTCCAGGAACTCAAGCCACGTGCTCTGCAGCCTCAGTTTGGCATCCTCTGTCCGGTATGTGATGCTCAGGTGGACCTGCCCATGGGTGGAGTGAAGGCTTTAACCATAGACCACCTGGCCATGAATGATGTGATGCTGGAGAGTCTGCGTGGGGAAGGCCAGGGCCTGGTGTGTGACCTGTGCAGCGACAAGGAAGTGGAGAAGAGGTGTCAGACCTGCAAAGCCAATCTCTGCCACTTCTGCTGCCAGGCTCATAGGTAAAGATGGGATACCCACCTGGTGTGGCTTAAGAGCAGAATATAAAGAGGTGTCAAGGCAGAGAAATCCCTTGGTGAGCAGATGGAAAGGAAAGCTCAAATGCCATGGAAGGTCAGAGAACAGTATACAGTGTGATTACAGATGTTCCAGAACAGCAGTTAAATTCTGCAGCCTTTATATAATACCCATGGTAATAATAGCATCACAGGTTTGCAGAGTCCTTTTCAGTTTACAAAGCTCTTACCCAGTTTCCTTGGCTCATCAATCATTTGTACGGGGTGCTAGAGAAAGAGTATGGTAGCAGATCCCCTGCCCTCAATCTCATTTGATCCTTGAAACTCAGAGAAAAGCAGGCACTGTTTTCACCCATGCTTATTATTGGAGGAAACTGAAGCTCAGGAGTATGTGATATGCCAAGGTCTCATAACTGGTAAGTAGTATATAACAGTTGAATTTAAAATCCAAATCCTCTTCCTGCCTGCTGTGTTTTCTCTGCTCATCTCTATTGCCTTCCCGGTATAAGGTGCTGATTGGTGGGATACCACCTCAACCTTTGCCCTGTACCCTAGAGATACTCTGGAACTGGTGAGATGGACTTGGGGTGCGGATTATGTCGTGTATGGTGTTTGGTGAACAGTTTGTCACAGGAAATCACTTTGTGCCTTCAGAACACCTCCCCCCATTCCAGAACATCACAATATGAAATGGCCAGTGTTTCAGGATTAGCTACAGTGGTTTTTAAGTTCTGCCTTCCAGGTGTTTTCTGGCCTCACCAACAGAACAAGTTAGCAGTCTTCGGTCCTTCTATTTTTACCTTGTAATTACGATTACTTTGCTGCCAGTTAAACAGCTGACCCTGTTTTGTCCACAGCCACTCTGCTGGTGCCAGAACAGGCATGTAAACTTTAGTTGCTAAAACACTAAACACATGGTGTAACTCTGAATAGTCACCGTGGTTTCTGGGGATTTCCCTGAATCTCTAGAGGGCTATAAAAAGAGGAAATTAAAAGAGAGCTTTGGTTCTACTGACCACTGATTTTACTCTTTCTAATAATGTTGATGACTTTCCTCTAGAAAACTCTAGCTTGCTGCTTTTGGTGGCGGAGGCACTGGTCAAAGGAAATGCTTTCCCAGAGAGTTCGATGCAAGCTGAAGGAGACTGTCGTGCCCAGCTAGCTGCTTGTTAACTGCCTGAAGTTTAGTGCTGAGCCGTCTGGCACAGGTCTCATCTCGCTGCTGGGTCTCCACCAAACTCTCCCCTCTAGCTTGCTGTAGCACTAGGCTGTGGCTCTTGCCTAAACTTGACAGTTGAACTCTTTGGGGAAAGTCCCAGGAGGTAGCCTTAGCATTACAAAGTCATGCACCAAGCCAGAGAGCCCAAGCCTGCTATCATTTCGTCCCATAGAGCAACACTTTCACATAGGTATTACCCCAGTGTATAGAGGAGGAACTGGAATCCTAGAGGCTCATGTGATTAGTAAGAGGTTAGAACGAGGAGCTGAATCCAGATTTGTTGGACTTCAGAACCCATGCACCTTAAAACTGGCGGACTGTTTCCCTGCTAGACTGATCCCCTCATTTCCCGTTCCTGCCTCTGTTTGCCTCTAGGCGGCAGAAGAAAACGACCTACCATACCATGGTGGACCTGAAAGACTTAAAAGGCTACAGCCAGATCGGGAAGCCCATTCTGTGTCCTGCTCACCCTGCAGAGGAGCTGAGGCTGTTCTGTGAGCTCTGCGACCGGCCTGTGTGCCGGGACTGCGTGGTGGGGGAGCACCGGGAGCACCCCTGTGACTTCACTAGCAACGTTATTCACAAGCACGGGGACTCCATGCGGGAGCTGCTCAGGGGTACCCAGCCCCACGTGGAGGCCCTGGAGGAGGCCCTGGCACAAATCAAAGGGACCAACAGCGCCCTGCAGGAGCGGGCGAAGGCTGTGGCCACCGATATCCGCACCTTCTCCGAGGGCTATATCAAGGCCATCGAGGAGCATCGGGACAAGCTGCTGAAGCAGCTGGAAGACATCCGAGTCCAGAAGGAAAACTCTCTGCAGCTGCAAAAGGCACAGCTGGAGCAGCTGCTGGCAGACGTGCGGACCGGAGTGGAGTTCACCAAGCACCTGCTGACCAGCGGCTCTGACCTAGAGATCCTCATCACCAAGGGCGTGGTGGTGGAACGGCTCACCAAGCTGAACAAAGTGGAATACAGTGCGCGTCCCGGAGTCAACGAGAAGATAACCTTCTCTCCCAAGGAGAAAGCAGGCCTATGCCATGGCTATGAAGTTTATGGGGCCATCAATACCAAAGAGGTCGATCCAACCAAATGTGTCCTCCAAGGGGAAGGTAGGGAGACATCGCCCATTGGCATGGAAAGGGCAGCAGCAGGACATGGTGTCAAAGACATGGCATTTTCAGCTACAGCCTTCATTCAGCTAGGGAGAGAGTCATACCCATCCAACAGATGGTGATTCCTCCCTTGTCCTTTTCTTTCTGGTTTGTTCTGGTCAGGTTTCACTTAAGATCCTAGACAGGGGTGAGGCTTGACCCTTTTCCAGTAGCAACCAAATTAGTAACAACCAAGGAACTCCAGGATCAGATCACTTCTCTCAGGTGACAGAACCGAGGCAGTGCCCGTAAGACATAACAGCATAGACCTCAGGGTAGAGGGAAATCCTGCCTGTTCAGAGAGGATGGCTGGTTCAGAAAAGATGGTTCTGAAGAGAATTTCTGAGGAGTGAGGAAGATGGGATGAAGGTTTGCTTTCTTTGATGCCCTTTCTGGTTCATGGAAGCCAGATACTGGCATTGAAAAGAATATGGTAGGCATTTCAGTCAGTAGGGGGAGAAACAATTTCTTTTGACCATGGTGTTCTCTTCCTAAAGGAAGCACGTTATTCAAACCTGTTTCACAGATCAGTTCTCACAGGAAGATTGCATTCTAGAGTTATCCTGACCCAGGCACAGGAAGTCTTACCTGTTTGGAGGTCACAGATCCCTTTGAGAATGATCTCTCCACAAGAAAACGCCCAATCATTTGAGCATACGATTTCAGGAGATTCTTCACCCCTCAGAAGGCCTCATAATAGTTCACAGACCCCAGGTAAAAAAGCCTGTTTCATCTGTCTTCTGAACCAGAAGTGGAGTGAAAGTGTTAGTTGTTCAGTCATGTCTGATTCTTTGCGACCTCATGGACTGTAGCCCGCCAGGCTCCTCTTTCCATAGAATTTTCCAGGCAAGAATACTGGAATGAGTAGCCATTCCCTTCTTCAGGGGATCTTCCCAACCCAGGGATCAAACCCAGGTCTCCTGCATTGCAGGCAGATTCTCTACCATCTGAACTATCAGGGAAACCCTGGACCAGAGGCTGTAGCTATTGAATATGCCCCCCAATGCCTAGGCACAGCTACCATGCTGTAGAGGACTTCAGGCATGAAGTTTGAACTGGTCACCTATACCTCCTGCCTCTTCTAGCAGGATCTGTCACTCAGAGAGGGTAGTTTGGGGTTACCAGCATCTCTTTGGGGGCTTCCCTGGTGCTCAGACTGTAAAGGGTCTGCCTGCAATGTGGAAGACCTGGATTTGATTCTGAGTTGGAAAGATCCCCTGGAGGAGGGCATGGCAACCCGCTCCAGTATTCTTGCCTGGAGAATCCCCATGGACAGAGGACCCTGGTGGGCTACAGTCCATGGGGTTGCAAAGAGTTGGGCATGCCTAAGCAACTAAGCAGAGCACAGTGCAGCCTCTCTTTTATTCTCTGAATACATATGTCAAGCCAGAGTTTTTTCAAAGCTTTCTTATGGCTGAAATTAGATCTAGGATCCTTTACGATCCAAGAGCTGCTGCTGGCTAAGAGAGAACCAGGCTCACCAGAAGTGACTCCCAAGAAGTATGCTCCAGGAAACAGGAAGAGAAAAGAAAGGGAGGAAACCAGGAACATGACCTTTTGTACTAAACAGAAAAAGCAAGATGGTGTCTGATCTGGGATGCGTTCACTGCAGTTAGCCTTTGAGATTGAGGACTGAGTGTTTATCTTCCACAGATCTTCACAGAGCCCGTGAGAAACAGCCAGCCTCTTTCACCGTGCTTTGTAAGGATACAACAGGAGAGAGCATGGGCAGGGGAGGAGACAACGTTCAAGTCACAGTAGTCCCCAAAGATAAGAAAGACAGGTTTGTATCATGCCCTCAGGCATCATGGACCTGGAAATCCAGTGTTCTTTGCAGTCATGGGACTGTAACTGCAGTAGTTCCAGCCTGCCTCCCCATGATGCCATTAAAAAGCGCCATAGGACCACGTGGACCAGATGCAATTCCTTGTGTGGGTTTTAGGCTTGTATTTGATTCTCTCCCAAAGGTCTCATCTGCCCCTGCAGACTGTCTTTATCCCAAGCTTTGAATAGACTGCAGAATATTCTGTGTTAGACTGAATGGTGCCCTTCTCAAAATTCAGCCCCACATATACTATTTGTGCTAGGAGCAAAGTTATAAGCAAAGTCTTCAGGATTGGAGGATGGAGATGGGAGGATGAAGAGCAGGAGGGTACAACAGAAGCTGATTAGAGAAAACACTGACATTTTCAAGGAATTCTTCTCAATGTCAGATTAAATGAGGATTTATGTTACCTTCTGTTGTAAAATTAATTTCTGAGACAAGGAGAAGACACATCCTGCTTGGGGGACATTTAAAATTAATATTGGATGTATGGTATAGAGTTTACATCCTAAATCAGCAGGCAACTGAAGCAGGCTTTGTGAGAATGAGTGGTATTTTTGAACTCCCGTTTCTGCACAGTCCCGTCAAAACGATGGTCCACGATAACAAGGATGGGACATACGATGTTTCCTATACGCCCAAGGAACCTGGCACCTACACTGTGTTGGTCTGTGTCAAGGAGCAGCACGTACAGGTGAGTGAGGTCTCGCCTGCACTTCCCTGACCTTTCACCCCGCTGCCCCAACCCCACCACCCTGGTTTTGTCATCTTAGAATGTGGAGGCATTTCACACAGGACCAGCTGTGTAGAGGGACTGACCAGGATTCTCTTCTTTCTGAAAGGGCCCAGACTTTGCAGCTCTTATTCTTACTAGAGAATACTGGTGACCCTAAAACCTCTTTATCCCTGCTTCACCTCTTAGCAGTTATGTCTGTATTTTATCATTCTCCCAGTTAGTTTATTGGAGTTCTTAATTTGGGAAAGATGCCTTGATCACAGCAGGCAGTCTACCAGCAGATGAGTATACACACATGCAAGAAATGTAACCTCACTCAGGGTTTTCTGGCTCTGTTCAGACTATGACCAGACATGGACTTACTGGAATACCACTGGGAGAGTTAAGCCCTCTCCTGTTACTGGTCAGTCAACTATCTGCCTAGCCATTTGCCCAGAGAATTGTCTTCTCTGTTTATATGTATACTTAAAACATACATATATATATATATATGCTTCTCTGTTACTGTGGTTACTACATCACCTCCACAGACATATGTAACACTTTCTGGTTTAGAGATTATAATTTTAAAAAATTGAGTAACACTCAATATGTCCAGCAGAATCTCTGCTGACATACACGCTGCCCGAGGGTTTCCCCCAATCAGAAGTCAACACTGACAGGCACAAGAAAACACACCATAGAGCATCAGGATGTGTTAGGCTGTGGCCTGTGGTCTAGGAAGACGCATAGTAGCCATTTGCTGCTTGCCTACTTACAGGATGCCAGATAGGTTAGGTATTTTTTCAAACATTATTTCACTTTTCTAACAAACCACTCAAACATAAGGATCATCATCCAATTAGACCAAGAAAACTGGCCGCAATACACAGTACCTGGGTAGAAAATCAGAATTTGAAACCACATGTTTGAACTCCCCAAGTTGTTTTTAAAACAGATTGTAGGGACTTCCCTAGCCATCCCATGGTTAAGACTCTGCACTCCCAATGCAGGGAATACGGGTTTGATCCCTGGTCAGGGAACTAAGATCCCACATATCATGTAGCCAAAAAAAAAAAAGGACTAAACTCATTAAAGGAAAAGAGATTTAACATCCAAAAGGCTTCTAAGGTGCCAGCCTCTCTGCTTTGTGTTTTTGCATGGTGTGTGATTCTCATATAGGAATAGGCAGATAGCAACACTCATTAAATATTTACTGTTTAGCATAGGGTAGAAATTCAAGAATGAAAATTATCCTTAAAGGAAAGAAGGCAGGTAGGAGAATTTCTAATCTGAGAATTATTAACCACATGCCTAATCTTCCTCCATTTCATCTATCTTCACCAACCTAGAATGAGTGGATGGGTGTGTCCAGGACAGAGGGATGAAAGGAAAGGAATTGGCTTAGGATGTGAAAGATGGGAGTGTGTGGCTGAGAAATTGGAGAAGGGACCACAGATGTTCTTAGACTGCTCAGGAATGGAGGAGATGGAGACCGAAGTCAGTGACTTGAAAGCACAGTTGAGTTTACTCGTGCTTCTCTGGTGGCTCAGATGGTAAAGAATCTGCCTGTAATGCAGGAGACCCAGGTTCGATTCCTGGTCAGGAGCGGTCAGCAATCCGCTCCAGTATTCCTGCCTGGAGAACTGCATGGACAGAGAAGCTTCGTGGGCTACAGTCCACAGGGTCATAAACAGTCGGACATGACTGAGCGACCATCACTTTGAGTGTGTCAGGTAGCCTGCGTGCCAGGGCAGCAGCACGGATTTCTTGACGCCTCTCACTGCACTTGTATCCGGCCCTGTCCAGCTGAGCACCCAGCTGGCTACTGGCCCCCAGTCACTGTTTCCCTCTACTGTCCTCGTCCCTCTAGGGGCAGGGCCTGTGACTTGCACTCTGAGTCTGTGATGCTCAGCACATGCCTGTTGACTCATGAGGTGCTCTTCTTTACTCTTGGTCTGAACCCTGAAGGGCTCGCCATTCACAGTGACTGTGAGGAAAAGGCACCGCTCACACCCAGGCGTGTTTCACTGTTGCACATTCTGCTCCAGCGGAGGCCAGAAAACTGCTCACTGCGCGTGTGGAGGCACCATGCCAGGTAAGGAGGACCAGTCGCTCCAGAAATCCCTCGCTCTCCCTCCATGCCCGTCTCCCAGCAGTGGGATCAACCACCACAGTGACCAGGGTCAGGGTATTCAGACTCAGGCTTTGTTCCTAGGAATGCAATCTGTGCATGTTAAATGTATAACAGTTCTAAAAGTTTCATTTAAAGCTTCTTGGTTATTGAAACTGAAACAGCAAGATGAAAAGTTCTGAGGGCTTTTAGTTTTGTTTTGATACAGTTCACTGATTCTAGAAGCCCTGTGCTTCTCCTGGGATGGTCAGTTTCAGTCTGTACCCTTTCCAACAGCCTGAGTGCTGTCAAAAACATAAACCCATCCTGTTCCTTTTGAAACCTTAAAGAAATTCCAGACAAGGCAGGGATGGCAGAACACATGAATAAATCGACTGAACCAGGTCTGGCTCTTTTCTTGGGGGAAGGAAGCATGGGCAGAAAGGTCAGCATCCAGGCAGGAAATCTAAATTTTCAGTGTTCTGTCCTGTTCTAACTCTCACAGTGAACCTTAACATAGGCTCTTGTAAACTTGCATAGAAACACTTCAGGATCTATTTTGTTTATTTCCAGCATTCTGCCCTTCTCTTTTATTTAGATTTTGTTATGTTAAAAATCCAAACCAGTTCTCCTTAAGTTCACAGAGTGTTAAAATAACACTGTTCTTACAACTCCAGCTAACCTTAATTGATTTGCTGTCATTTGTCTTGAGAGTCCTCCCAACTACAGAGGCATCCAAGAGCTTGTTCCTCTCGCTGGGTTGTTTTTAGATGTAAAAATATCCATGAGTCTGAATACCGCCAGGAGTGTTAATTTCCATGGTAACTGCTGGACTTCCTTCTAACGGTTTTTCCCTCTCTTCTTTGGACCATGCAGGTGGGTACCTGGGCTGTGGCCACGGACACAAAGGGCACCCAGGACGTCCCCACTGGTCGTGCTGTGGGAAGTTTATGGAGAAGTCAGAATGCACGTGGGCAGGTGGGCAGAGTGCGCCAAGGGGTCTACTGAGGACGGTGGCTCTCTGATGGCTTCCTGGGTCCATGGTCACAGCTGTGGCCAGCATGGCTTCAGATCCCCAGAGGACCACAGACCTTAACTCTGAAGAAACTGACAGAATTAAAAACAAAGTGCCTTATGTTATACCCTCAAGTCCGAGGACCTCCTTGTGAGTCACTCACTGATGGCACGTGTGGGCAGTCAGGTACCAGGGACCACATCACATTTGTCTTCTTGGCCAGAGGTCTTTGCAGGGAGGGGGAGGTAACCGGCTATCTGGTTTAAGTACCAGATAGTGCCCCTCATCAGTGTCCTTTTAAAAAATAGGTACTGCAGTCCAGTAAGATAGCTACTGTACAAAATGGCTAAAATAGATTTTAGAATCACACAGTGTGTATCTTAGATCATCTTCAAAATCAGATCGACCTTTGAAACTTGCAGTTTTTCATCAAATCTGGCTTTATAGGAGGTGTGTAACGTATGCACTACTGTCCTTAAGACAATTAGTATGAGTGTGTGCACGTGTTTTGTTATGACTGAGCCCATTCATCATTAAGTCTAAACTTGTTAGAAATAATATATCCATTTAGACTAAATAGTATGTAGATGTGATCTCAGCTGTAAATAGCAAAATCTAATTCAATAAACTAGGCTACCCCCTCAAAAAAAAAAAGTGTCATTTCTAGACCAAGGAAGCTACCTTCTATTTTGTATAGGCATGGAGGTACCCATGCCATTGGAATTTAGAGCTCATGGGAGTAATTTAGCTCCTTAACTTTTTGATACATAACTTTAAAAAAATTTTCCCTGAGCTACACATATTTGTTTCCCTCAAAGAATAAAAACCTTTCCTCATGTCCACTTGTTACTAGCACACCTTAAATGGATTATGATACTGCTGTTTAGGTGGGAGTCCCCCACTTCCCCTCTACACCATGTTCATCTCATAGCCCCCAGAACCTGGAATGTTACTATTTGGTCAAGGGGAGACACATAGCCAGCAAATAAAGGGGAATGCTGTTGAAATAGGACCTTACACATTCTTTACAAATGTACTCATGCCAGGCGATCACATACCTTCATCGTCCTCACATCTCACAGCCTTGTCTTCTGGAGAGTCATCTTCACTGTTGTCTGCATATCTAGGAAGTTAACTAGAAGCTTTGGCTCCCAGAGCACGCCAGCTTAACAGAAGAGAATTCTTGGGAGACGACGTGCCCCAGCTCTGCCAACGTCTTCACTGTATATATTCAGTGTTCACATTCAATTCAATGTGTTCTTTCAGGATATTTGATTTTGTATATAGCAAAAATACAGCATGTATTAAATATAATTATTGAAGTCTGCATTGTAAGATCCATTAAGAAGTGATTCATTAGAGTGATGAGTTAGCTCAGGCAAAGGAAGTGAAATAATCAGACAAAACACATTGACTGTCAGGTCATCATGGAATACATTTCCTCCTTAAGGAGGTAGCTACTTTGTAGCTGTAAATTTGAAGATACTCTATTCTCACCGTTTTCTGGAAAGATTCCCTTCAGCCCTATCTCTGATCGAAATCTGATCTTCCCAGAAGCCCCGATGGCCCTGTAATCCTCTGAGAATATTACTTGCTCTTCCTCACTCCTTATAATCAATCACTGGGCCCAGAGGTCAGGTAATAGTTCTTTAGCTCAGCAATGCTGCTTTAAAATCAGTAGTTTTCAACCAAGAGTGAATTTGTTCCTCAAGGATGTTTAGTAAAGTCTCGGACATTTTTCCTTGCCACAGCTGGGAGCAGGGTGCCACTAGCATCTTTTGGGGAGAAGTCAGGAATGCTGCTTATGATCAATTTGGAACAGCTTTCCACAACTAAGAATTATCCAGGTCAAAGTGTTAATAATGCTGCTGTTGAGAAATCCTGTTCTAGACCATTATTCCCCCCTTTAAAAATGGCCAGCCTTGAAGCTCATGTCTTTAATACAACCTGTGACCTGTACGTGGTTCAGCCATCAACAGAGCCCTGAGTCATTTCTCGCTTATTCCTTGAAGATTTTAGCATCAAACTTGCTGCTACTCCAGTACTACCCCTCATCAGTCTTAGAAAAATTCAATATTTATGTAGACATAACGGTTGTAATTTTGTGACCAATTCTCTAATGTTCTTTTATTCTCTTAACTCAGCATACAATCAGTCATACCCTAGACCTTGATTCCACCTGCTCCCTCTGCATAATCTCAACTTCAAGCATCTGAACTATAACCGCCCATTTTTCCAGCTCACCCGCCTGACTCTAATTCTTCTACCTTCCTAGAGTCCACAGGAGAGTGACCACCTTCCCACTGTTCCCTTCCTGCCTCATGTCCTTTCCTTCAGCCTTACTCAGCTTAAACTCTACAGAACATCATTGTATTCTTGCATGTAATATCCCTCTGTCTTTTTTCCCTGGAAAAACTCCAGATTAGATTTAGATCTCCATCTAACCCAACTGAATGATCCTGGAGAAAAAACAAAAATGTTATGATGACTAGTCTCACTTTAAATCTAAGATCACTGATTTCAATGGACTTAGCATTGCCCAGTAGTTTGACAACATCTCTCTAGTCCATTTACTCTTCCACTCTCCTAGAAAATCATTTCATACCTCTCCTCAAACAGCAATTTGTACCCACTTCCCTTCTCCACTTATGACCTTATTACTCCTATTCAGAAGAGAATTTCCCAACCTTCCCACCATATCAACAAATCTACCCATATTCCTATCAAAAGTAAACTTTTACATGAGTTCTCATTCCATCTCTACAACCCAAGAACATGACTCCAGTAATTTCTCCCTCTTGGATTGCTCATTTCAGAAAATAAACATGCTACAATATTCCCCATCTTTTTTTTTTTTTTTTTTTGGTCAAACCACTGGGCTTGGGGATCTTAGTTCCCCAACCAGGGACTGAACCCAGGCCCTCAACAGTGTGAGTGCCAAGTCCTAACCACTGGAATGCCAGGGAATTCCCTCCCCATCTTAAACAAATTGCTCTTGATTTTTGTATTAGTCTGCTAGAACACCACAGACTGGGGGGCTTAAACAACATAAATTACGTTCTCACAGTTCTGGAGACTAGAAGTCCAAAATCAAGGTGCCAGCAGGGTTGGTTTCTCCTGAGGCCTCTCCTTGGCTTGCAGATGGGACCTTTTCCTGTGTTATCACTGGGCCTTTTCTTTGCACATGCATCCCTGGTGTTGCTCCCTCTTCTTGTCAAGACTCCAAGCCTACTAATACGGCTCACCCACATGATCTCATTTAACCTTAATATCACCTTAAAGGCCCTGTCTTCAAATATCATCACTCTGGGGGTTAGGGCTTCAATCCATGAATTTGGGAAGAACATAGTTCATTCAGTCCATTATGGTTTTCTTCATCACTCTCTGACAGCCACTCCATTGTTCTACTTCCCTTTAAAAAAAACTTTAAAAAGTGTGTTGTTTGTTATCTCTACTTCCCCTCCTTGCATTCTCTTAAATCTAATCCAGTCTTTCACGATCACCACACCACAGCTCCTGTCATGGTCCCCAGTAATGTCCATGCTATGGAATCCAGGGGTCAGTTCTTGATCTTTATCTTTCGGACCTATCCACAGCATCAGATAAAGCTGATCACTTACTCCTCCAAGAAAGATTTTTTCACTTGACTTATGCATATTGCTCTTCTTAATCACCTATCTCATTGACTTTCCTTGTCAGTCTCCTTTGCTAGTTCCTCCTCCTCTCTCCGTTCACTACACCCTTAAGAGCTCCAAGAATCAGTCCTTACATTTTCATCTCCCCTCTACATCCTAGGTGATGTCATCCTCTTGTGAGTTGAAGTACATTTTATATACTGATGACTCTTGAATTTATCTCCAGCTCCAAATTCTGTTATGATTACTGTATGTCCAGGAGCCTACCTACCACCTCCACTTGGATGTATCATAGGCACCTTATCTTTAAGATGTCCAAAACAGAACTCTCGATACCTAATGCTCACCGTCTGCCTGCCCACCAGCACCACAGTGTTTCTCCTGCAGTCTTTTCCATCTCTTTAAAAGGAAAGTCCACATCTGTTCATACAGAGTGAAGCCAGTCACCTTGGAAACATCCTTGACTTCCCTCTCATACACTACATCCAAACTACTGGCAAATCCTACCGTCTGTCCCTTCAAAATACATCAGCAGAGCACTGCTGTCTGCCTCCACGCACGGCTAACCATCCCAATCTAAGATACCACAATTTCTCATCTGGAGTTTTGCAACAGCCTTCTGACTAATCTCTGCTTTTGCCCTTAATCCTCTACAGTCTATTCTCCACCCCACAGTCAGAGAGGTCCTTTAAAATACATCACATCATGTGACTCTTCTGCTCAACACCCTCCGAAGACCTCCTATGCATGGGTCCTTAGTTGCTTCAGCTGTGTCTGACTCTGACCCTACAGACTGTAGCTTGGGGCTTCCCAGGTGGCTCAAGTGGTAAAGAAACCACCTGCCAATGCAGGAAACACAAGAGATGTCAGTTCGATCCCTGGGCCAGGAAGATTCCCTGAAGGATGGCATGGTGACCGGCTCCAGTATGCTTGCCTGGAAAATCCCATGGACAGAGAGGCCTGGTGAGTTATAATTCATGAGGTCCCAAAGAGTCAGACATGACTGAAGGAACTTAGCATGCATGCATGCACAGACTAGCTTACCAGGCTCTCTGTCCATGGGATTTTCCAGGCAAGCATACTGGAGTGGGTTGCCATGCCCTCCTCCAGGGGATCTTCCCAACCCAGTAATCGAACCCATGTTACTTATATCTCCTGCATTGCAGGTGAGTTCTCTACCACTAGCACCAAACTGGAAAGCCCTCCAAAGACATCCCATCTTAGAGCAGTTTCCATCACTCTATTCCAGCAGAACTGGCCTGTCTGGGGCCCTCAAACTTGTCTTACAGCCTTTACAATCACTGTCCCTCCCTCTAGCATGCTCCTCTCACAGATACCTACATGAGTCACTCCCTCATTTTGCTCAGGTTTTTGCTCCTGTGTTAAGTATCATCTGATTGGAGAGGTCCTTCACTACCCTGTATAAGACAGCAACTCCCACTCCAGCGCTCTGTATCATCCTTACTCAGCTTCATCACCGTCTAACATATATATTCTATTTCTTGTCTGTCCTCTTACCCTAGACTGTAAGGTCTGTGAAGGCAGGGACTTGAGCTTTATTAATCACTATACTGGGCTTCCCAGGTAGCACTAGTGGTAAATACCTCTTGCCAGTGCAGGAGACATAACAGACGTGTGTTCGATCCTGAGATCGGGATGATCCCCTGCAGGAGGGCATGGCAGTCTACTCCAGTATTCTTGTGTCCGGAGAATCGCATGGACAGAGGAGCCTGGTGGGCTACAGTCCATGGGATTGCAAAGAGCTGGACATGACCGAAGCAACTTAGCAGGCATGCACAAATTTCTGGCATATATTAATAGGAGAGCCTTAATCAATATTTTGTTGAATGAAAGAAGATCTAACTGGTAGAATTTTTTAGTTTGGATCTCCTTGGTATTTGTTTCTACAAGCCAGACTACTCTTCCCCCAGACTGATATTTTTTCCTTCAACCAGAATACCACTCGGAAAAAAAATCCCAGCCTTCTCTCAAACCTGCTGGATAAATTCTATGCACCTTAGGGACCAGCCTTGAATTTTCCAATTACCTCAGAACATCTAGGGAATTACTTGCCATGAAGATGCTTGTTGTATTACATCATTTTCCCTCATGTGTCTTCTTTGGGGGCTGCACTGGGTCCGTTGCGGCACATGGAGGCTTTTGTCTAGCTGTGAGGTGCGGGCTTCTTGTTCCCACGTGGGGACTTTTCTAGCTGTCCGGCATGGGCTCTAGACCGTGGCGGCTCAGAAGTTGCAGTGCACAGGCTTAGTTGCCCCGTCACATTTGGGAAATCAGTTCCCTGACCAGGGATCAAACCCACGTCCCCTGCATTAAAAGGCTGATTCTTAACCATGGGACTGCCAGGGAAGTCCCGCCACGCATCTTTTAATGAATCAAATTTCAGAACTAAGAATAAACAAGCTTATCATTTATTTCAGTTGAAAAAGATTTTCGTCATTAGATGACTGTACTGTAGGTGAAGTGTTATTATAACAGAAAATTAAGGCATCTAGGTCTGGCAAACGCCCTACCTAGCTTTTAAGCAGTATCAATGGTTACAGAATATTTTGAGGGGGCTCTAAAATCACTGAAGATGGTGACTGCAGCCATGAAATTAGAAGACACTTACTCCTTGGAAGAAAAGTTATGACCAACCTAGACAGCATATTAAAAAGCAGAGACATTACCTTGCCAACAAAGGTCCATCTAGTCAAGGCTATGGTTTTTCCAGTAGTCATGTATGGATGTAAGAGTTGGACTATAAAGAAAGCTGAGCACTGAAGAATTGATGCTTTCGAACTGTGGTGTTGGAGAAGACTTGAGCCCCTTGGACTGCAAGGAGATCCAATCAGTCCATCCTAAAGGAAACCAGTCCTGAATATTCTTTGGAAGGACTGATGCTGAAGCTGAAATGCCAATACTTTGGCCACCTGACGTGAAGAGCTTTCCCAGCATCAGGGAAAGACTGAAGACAGGAGGAAAAGGGAATGACAGAGGATGAGATAATTGGATGGCATCACCAACTCAATGGGCATGAGTTTGAGTAAACTCCGGGAGTTGGTGACGGACAGGGAGGCCTGGTGTACTGCAGTCCATGGAGTCGCAAAGAGTCGGACACGACTGAGTGACTGAACTGAACTGAACTGAATGGTAACAGTCCCATTACAAATATGTACAAAATTTGTGCAGGTGTTGGAGAGGAGGGAGAGGCTATTATTTAGTTTGTGCTACAATGGAGTCTAAATCCAGCTGAAAGACTTGGCAAAGTAAGACTGGTCAGCAGAGCCCAAGATTCCAAGGTGAGGACACAAAGAAGTTTCAGGATTTAAGAACTGTCCCCAGCGTAACCAAGTGCTTCAGAAATCACCTCTGAGTTGAGAGCACTGAAGCATCAAGGTACAGCATTATGATGTAAGCTGTATCTCTGGTGTTACAGGCAGGAAAAAAAGAGCCACAAATTACAGCCTCTGTCCCCTGGGATGGTGTAACAGGATAAACATCTGGGTTTGTTGTGGATTACATATGTACACAAATACCTGCCAGTCTACCCATTCTCTAATCTCTAAAATGCAGTGGTCACTCAGCTGTACTCCAGAGGAAGTGTACCTGTGAGTTAGGTTTGTCTCAGTTAAGAGGTGGCTGGGTGAAGCGAATGCTGATTTAAAGTATAATATAGGAAGAGGCGTTTAACTCTTTTTGCCTTATTAGCTTGTGTATGTGTGTGTGTGTGCGCGCGCGCTGAGTCACTTCAGTTGTGTCCAACTCTTTGTGACCCTGTGGAGTGTAGCCTGCCAGGCTCCTCTGTCCATGGGATTCTCCAGGCAAGTTACTGGAGCGGGTTGCTATGCCCTCGTCCAGGGGATCCTCTCAACCCAGGGATCAAACCCGCATCTCTTGCATCTCCTACATTGGCAGCCAGATTCTTTACCACTAGTACCACCTGAGAACCCACTTATTAACTTCTATGATTTCAGTTCCTTCACCACTTCCTCAAAGAAGCCCTCCTTAAGTATGTGGACCTCTGGACTGTAGCACTTATTGCCACGGCCACTTCACAGCCATACCTGATCTGATCAATGCCCATCTCCCCTAATAAGGCTGGAAGCCCCAGGAGGACAGATTATTTTGTTTTGCTCACCCTTATAAGGGCTTCCCTGGTAGCTCAGCTGGTAAAGAATCTGCCTGCAATGCAGGAGACCCCAGTTTGATTCTTGATTCAGGAAGGTCCCCTGGAGAAGGGATGGGCTACCTACTTCAGTATTCTTAGGCTTCCCTTCTGGCTCCGCTGGTAAAGAATCCGCCTGCAATGCCGGAGACCTGGGTTCAATCCCTGGGTTGGGAAGATTCCCCGGAGAACAGCTACCCACTCCAGTATTCCGGCCTGGAGAATTCTATGGATTGTACAGTCCATAGGGTTGCAAAGAGTTGGACATGACTGAACAACTTTCACTTAGTGCTCACAAGTGCCTGGCACATTTAATATGTGTTTTTAAATTAACGTATGAATAATCAAGCACTTTCCCAGTGGTTCAGTGGTAAAGAATCCACCTGCAATGCAGGAGACACAGGAAATGTGGGTTCGATCCCTGGGTCAGGAAGATTTCCTAGAGGAGGACAAGGCAACCCACTCTAGTATTCTTGCCTGGAGAATCCCATGGACAGAGGGCACTGGCAGGCTACAGTCCATAGAATCTCAAAGGGTAGGACACAATCAAAGAGACTGAGCATGGATGCACATGAATAATCAAACAGGAAAAGTTTTACTTCTACATCTACTTCTGCTTCTTTGACACTGAAGTGCCTAAAGCTTTTGACTCTGTGGATCACAACAAACTGTGGAAAACTCTTCAAGAGATGGGAATACCAGACCACCTTACCTGCCCCCTGAGAAACCTGGATGCAGGTCAAGAAACAACAGTTAGAACTGTACATGGAACAATGGACTGATCCCAAATTGGGAAAGGACTAGTATATTGCTGTATATTGTATATTGTCACCGTGCTTATTTAACTTATATGCAAAGTACATCATTCGAAAATGCTGGGCTGGATGAAGCACAAGCTGGAATCAAGACTGCCGGGAGAAATATCAATAACCTCAGACATGCAGATGACACCATGCTTATGGCAGAAAGCGAAGAGGAACTAAAGAGCCTCTTAATGAAGGTGAAGCAACAGAGTGAAAAAGTTGGCTTAAATCTCAACATTCAAAAAAGAAAGACCATGGCTTCCGGTCCCATCACTTCATGGCAAATAGATGGGGAAACAATGGAAACAGTGACAGATTTTATTATCCTGGGCTCCAAAATCACTGCAGATGGTGACTGCAACCATGAAATTAAGACACTTGCTCCTTGGAAGAAAAGCTATGACCAGACAGCACCTTAAACCTAGACAGCGTATTAAAAAGTAGAGACATTACTTTCCTGACAAAGGTCCGTAAAGTCAAAGCTATGGTTTTTCTAGTAGTCATGTATGGATATGAGAGTTGGACCACAAAGAAGGCTGAGTACTGAAGAATTGATGCTTTTGAACTGTGGTGTTGGAGAAAATTCTTGAGAGTCCTTTGGACTGCAAGATCAAACCAGCCAATCCTACAGAATCAATCCTGAATATTCATTGGAAGGACTGACGGCTGAAGGTGAAGTTCCAGTACTTTGGCCACCTGATTTGAAGAGCCAACTCATTAGAAAAGACCCTGATGCTGGGAAATATTGAAGGCAGGAAGATGAGATGTTTGGATGGCATCACCAACTCAATGGACTTGAGTTTGAGCAAGCTCCAGGAAATGGTGAAGGACACTGAGTGACTGAACAACAAATAAGTATTTTCCCATCCTTCCTTTCATACATAATCTCTTACTACACACAGAATTAGCCAAGGATTCTAGGTAAAAAGGACATGAGCTAGTGAAGACATGGTCTCCCGTTTCCCCCTAGGGGTTAGAGCAGGAGCCTCCGACCTTTTTGGCACCAGAGACCGGTTTCATAGAAGACAGTTTTTCCATGGACCAGGGACAGGGGATTGGTTTCGGGATGATACAAGTGCATTAAATTTATCGTGCACTTTATTTCTATTATTATTATATTAACTCCATTTCAGACATTAGGCATTAGATCCCAGAGGCTGGGGATCCCTGGATTCATTTCCATCTCTGTCCCCTGGCTACTTATTGAGTGGTTCTTTGTATGTAACTGACGCTAACTGCATTGCTGGATTCTATGAAAACATTTTATTCTAGGTTATATGCCTACAAATTCTAAATTACTATTGCAATTCTCTTTGCACTTGAAGGTATGCCTTTTAATTCTTTCTGGCTTTTTCTAAAGCTAGATAGTACATAGCAAATAGCAGCACAACACCCCACTCTGTAAACCCAAACTCTCGCAAGGCATTTTGGTAGATACCAAGATTATAGACAGAGGGGTCACACTGCGCAGTGGCATTTCCAAGACCATCCTGTTACTGAAGGGGAATCTAGCTCCACCACTGAGTGCTGCCAAAAGCTATTAATACTTCACTAGGCAAGACAATCAGAGAGGAAAGAACCCAGTAACCACATGCCGCCATTCCAAATCACACCCATGATTGCTAGAGGAAGGGGTCATGCCCCACAAGGACATCATTCTATCTATTGTATTCATAATAACTGCATGGCAACAGGAGTCCTAGGGAAGGTTTTCAAGGGCCCAGGTTCCATCCAGCCATGGCACACACAATGACCTTTTTTTGATTAATACTGCCAAAGAGAAGTCAAACTATAAACTTTGAGGGCAACTCTGTCATATAAAAATACCTTGTAATCTGGGTGCTCAGCAGTATTGCACGTTGGAGACAGATGTTCACCATCTGGCTCTTTCAGCTGCACCCATGCTTCTGTTTTATTCTCATATTCCAATACCTGGTCCCACAGCAATAACACTAGCATTTGGATAGCATGTCATGGTTAATAAAGCATTTATTAGCCCATTTTGTCCTTGCCTAAGTCTGGTGAGGTAGGCAGGGAGATGTAAAAAGAAAATCCAACACTTACGGTGTCACATAAAGGAAGGTTGGTTGACACTGGCAGAACTCAGAGGGCAGCACTTCAATTAAGTGGTTACATTGTGAGACACTGCCCACTGTTAGTGGGTGCAGACCCACCTTGTCACGCCCTAACCTTAAGAAACTGACTCGCAGTAACTAAAATGAATGTCAGCCTGAAGAGGGACACCAGAATGCTACTTATAATTCATGAGACATTGCCAGCCCGGCGTTAAGATTTCAGGATGCAAATCTGGTAATGACAGTGGCTCCCATTTTTGCTGTATACACCTCACATCAACAGCATCATCCTGTTATACCAAGACAAAGCTGGAAGGCTTTGCCAGTTTAGAATCTGAATGATGAAAGCTAGAGAAACTGTTTGAGATACCAGAAGGAATCTTAAGAGTAGATTCCATCAGTCAATGGGCCCTGAATATCTGCAGATTGTACATTATAGTCCCTGCATCCATCTTCAGACTAAAAGCAAGCATACTTGAACCTCAGAGTTAACACTGCCTCTCTCCTAAACAGGGCTTCACAGGTGGCTCAGTGGTAAAGAATCTGCCTGCTAAGGCAGGAGATGTGTGAGTTCTATCCCTGGACTGAGAAGATCCCCTGGAGGAAGACATGGCAACCCGCTCCAGTATTCTTGCCTGGAGAATTCCATGGGCACAGGAGCCTGGTGGGTTACGGTTCATGGGGTCACAGAGTCGGACATGACTGAGCACACACACACACACTCTCCTAAACTGTGCCTGGAAAGAACACTGACAGTGTTGACTTAATGTGCCTTTGACTGACACGACCCACTTGTCGTGCCCAACGGGTATGGTGTGTGTGTGTATGTTGCTAAAATCCCTGTGGAGCACAGTGACTGTATGCTAATCCTCACACCTTACAGACTGAAAGAACTGAGGTGCCCGGGGAATCTGCAACTAGCTAAACAACACACAGTCAGCGAATGTTCTTTCCAGCCTGGGAGCCACGGCTTCTCGGGTGACATTCCCTTTAACCTGGTGTGTGGAACATACAACCAAACTCTTGGAGGGTAATCCTACATCTTCTATTTCCCGATTTTACCTGGGACCTCACTATAGCTACTGAAGTTCTAAAAACAATGCCCACCACAGTCACAGAAACCAAAGTGTAGAGAAGGGAATGATTTCTTCAAGGCTACACCCCCAGCTAAGGTGAACCTGGAAGTAAAGTCAGAACTCTTCCCTCCAGGCCACCTATCTCTACCTTTGCAGCCTTGAGAAGGTATGTCCTTAGAAGGCACCTTTCCTTAAAAAGGTCCCAGTGCCTCAGTCCATACAGTGACTGGCCTAACAGAGGGCTTTTTCATGTAATCCTAATTCAAAAGAGGACAACAATTCTATCAAAGAAGAAATACAACTCTTTTCAGCAGAAATTTGCAGAATAAGTGTTTTGAAAATGACTGCCAACAGGAAGAAGGGAATCTGAATAGTTCCCCAAAGGGAAATTCTCAGAGTTTGTATTAGTTAGGATACAAACTGCTATATAAACAAACCCCCAAATCTCATAGCTAAAAAAAAAAAAAAATTATTTCTTGATTATGTCATAGCCCGATGTAGGTGAGCTGGGATGAGAAGGGAGGCACTGCAAGGCTTTGTTTTGCTGTCATTCAGGAACTGAGGCTTACCAGTCTACCAAAGGGTCCATGGCCAACAGCAGATTACAAATCTCTGATCTAGTGGCTCCAGAGTTCTCTAGGGCCCTGTAGTTGTCCATCAGTTCCTTTGTATTCAGCGGGCCAAGAAAAGAAACAACACAAAGAATCATATGCAGTTTCAGAAGGGCAGATAAGAAATGACTTACACATCACTTCTCTCCACATTCCATTGACTCAAAACTGAGTAATACGACCCATGTAACTGCAGTGAAGAACAGGAAATGCAGTCTCTGGTAGTCGAGAGGAAAAGGAACATGGGAGTTAGTGGACACAGAGCATCATCTCTGCTACATGTCAAACACATATCTAGTGGGTTATGCCAATGATAATACAAATACTCTATGATTGAGTAATACTGTGAATATAACTGGAGAAGGCAATGGCAACCCACTCCAGTACTCTTGCCTGGACAATCCCAAGGACGGAGGAGCCTGGTAGGCTGCAGTCCATGGGGTTGCTAGGAGTTGGACACGACTGAGCAACTTCACTTTCACTTTTCACTTTCATGCATTGGAGAAGGAAATGGCAACCCACTCCAGTGTTCTTGCCTGGAGAGTCCCAGGGATGGGGGAGTCTGGTGGGCTGCCGTCTACGGGGTCGCACAGAGTCAGACATGACTGAAGCAACTTAGCAGCAGCAGCAGCAACTGAATATAGCAATTAGACTTAGTGCTTCTATACTGTAAATGTGTAAAAAGACAAATGTTAAACTACATGACACACATACTACATGATAACAACACAAAATGACATAATAACATAAATGATATGATACCAAACTCTAAATGATACAATAATACAAATACTACCCAACCACATATTAGGTAGGAACCCACTTCTGCTCAGCCTATATAGAGATGGTTACTATAAAACTCTCAGAGGAAAATACAGGCAGAACACTCTTTTGACATAAGCACCAGGATCTTTTTTGACCCACCTGCTACAGTAATGAAAACAAAACAAAAAAAACAACAATTGGGATCTAATTAAACATAAAAGCTTTTGCACAGCAAAGGAAACCATAAACAAGATGAAAAGACAACCCCCAGAATGGAAGAAAAATATTTGCAAACACAACAGTGGACCAAGGATTAATCTCCAATGTATATAAACAGCTCATGCAGCTCAACATCAAAAAAAAAAAAAAAAAGACAAACAGCTCAATGAAAAAATGGGTGGAAGACGTAAATAGATATTTCTCCAAAGAAGATATAGAGATGGCCAGCAACACAAGAAAAGATGCTCAACATTGCTCATTATAAGAGAAAGCAAATCAAAACTACAACGAGGTATCACCTGTCAGAATGGCCATCATTAAAAAATCCACAAACAATAAATGCTGGAGAGGGTGTGGAGAAAAGGGAACCCTCTTGCACTGTTGGTGGGAATGTAAATTGAGACAGCCACTATGGAGAACAGTATGGGGGTACCTTAAAAAACTAAAAATAGAACTACTGTATGACCCAGCAATCCCATTCTCCATATACCGAGAGAAAACCATAACTCAAAAAGATACATGCGCACCAATGCTCACTGCTGTCCTGGCTATTTATAATAGCATAGCCAAGACATGGAAGCAACCTAAACGTCCATCAATAGAGGAATGGGTAAAGAAGATGAGGTGCATGTATACAATGGAATATTAGCCATAAAAAGGAACAAAACTGAGTCGTTTGTAGAGATGTGGATGGACCTAGAGACTGTCAAACAAAGTAAGTCAAAAAGAAAAACAAATATTGTATGTTAATGCGTATATGTGGAATCTAGAAAGATGGTCTAGAAGAGAAGGTTATAGGAGCAGCCTTCTTGGCAGGAACTGAAGAGATGGGAGGAAGTCTGTGTTAGAAAGGCTGTGACACTGGGTCCCCATCAGCTGAGAAGAAAAAGCCACAGAGGGATTTGTGAGTTTTTACTGAAGCTTAGGTACAACTCTCCCAGGGCTGTTTATCCAAAGTACTTTATTGGTTTCATTTAATATGCTGATTGGTTAACATGACTGGTTAACTAGCTGGTTAACATGATAATTCATCCTCGCTTGGAGAAGGGCATCAAGCTTGAAGGTGAAACTGAAAGCCAAGGAGAGCTCAAATGACCAGGGTTAAGTTGTTCTCCCCAGATCCTAGTACAAACCAACAGTGGCACTGTTCTGAGCCCGAAAAACAGGAAGTTAGATGCCAAAAAGGACTTTGAGGTCAGCCAAGGAGAGCTTGGTGACAAATTCTCCAGATCCTGATAGAATCTGTTTGGCTAAATCTTTCTTTTTTTCTTGGAGTTGCAAGATCTTCTCTTCCACTGTTCCCTCGCAAACAAATCTGAAAAACAGACAAGCAAACAATCAAAACCCCAAAGCAGCGTATCTAAAGAAATATTCAAACTTCTATGTATGCTTAGTTTTTAAAGGAGATTTCTTCCTCTATTTTTCCTTAGGTTTGATTAATAACTCTATGTTTAGGAAACCTCAACAACTTAGACTAAATATATACATCCGTTTAAAGTGATCTGAACTCAGACTGACTTCATTTCTTTTCAAAGCTGAGATAACTGAGAAACGCCAGAATCA
Source organism: Antilocapra americana (assembly GCA_007570785.1). Lineage (NCBI taxonomy): Eukaryota > Metazoa > Chordata > Mammalia > Artiodactyla > Antilocapridae > Antilocapra > Antilocapra americana. Next base: position 4,112,170 of record ML661955.1, read on the forward strand.
CAAGAGATATGTGCCTAGTCACTCAGTCATGTCCAGTTTTCCGACCCCATGAACTGCAGCCTGACAGGCTCCTCTGTCCTTGAGGATTCTCCAGGCAAGAATACTGGAGTGGGTTGCCATGCCCTCCTCAAAGGGATGTTGCCAACCCAGGGATCAAACCCAGGCCTCTCGCATTGCAGGCAGATGGATTCTTTACCACCTGAGCCACTAGGGAGTATGCTGACCCACCCCCGACACACACAAAATTGTAGAGATCCAGTTTTCACACAAAAAGCTCCATCTTGGGAAGGCCAGAAGGTCTAAAGCTATCAGGCTTCTGCTAGGAATATGTGTACTGCTTAAAGTACAGTGTCTCATTTCACAGCTAATTCACACTGAAAACACTGTTGTCCTTTCTTCACTCATTCAGCAAGTACTGATGGAGATTCACTAATGCCATGCACTATGCTAGGCATAGGAACGCAGAGACAAACATGCTCGTGCAGTCAAAAAGAACAGAAGACAGAGACATGAAAATAAACAGCAAGAATAATGATATGACCTGGAAACTGCTATAATGGAAACATGTCCACTGTACAGGACGAGTGAAAGGAAATCTGTCTGGGGTATTCAGGGAAGACCCCATTGACGAGTTAATTCTTAATGTGACTTGTAGGATGAGCAAGGGTTTGCCAGATGGAACAGTGGGGAGGGCATCCCAGGGAATGGGAACATGTATAAAACTGTCAGGGAACATTTGGCTGGAGGCTTCCTGTGTGCTGTTTGCTGATGTCCCTTAACCATCCCTGAATATTCAGATAAGTGGAGAGGCACACCTCTCCTGGGGACAAAAGAAATGCATACATTCTTAAAGTAAAAGTAACCATTTACAGCCTTCTTCCCTCTCTGATATGGAAAGTGAGTTTTACAACCCCCTCTCTTTGAGATGGATTCTAGCCTTATGTTTCCTGGATAAATTGTAAGATTTTTGATCTTTATCTTTGCTGAAAAGGCTATCTTGTAAGACAGTATATATACACCCACATTATGCTGAATAAACGCCTTTACTCCATCGGAGTCTTGGTCCCCATGTCTCTATTCATTTCTCTCTCTCTCTCCTTTCTCTCTTCCTTTATTTTCTTATCGTCGACTCTGTACCCCCAAGCCCCGGCCCATTAAAGGGCCATAACATAAAACCATGGCTAACATGTGCAGCAAAATGGATGGATCTAGAGATTATCGTACTAAACCAGAAGAGACAAATATACCACATGATATCACTTATATGTGGAGCCTAGAATACGACAGAAATGAACAAAGCTATGAAACAGAAACAGACTCACGGGTATAGAGAATAGACTCGTGGTTGCCAAGGAGGGTGGGGGTGGAAGAGGGATGGCTTGGGAGTTTGGGGTTAGCAGAGGCAAACTATTATATGATGGATAAACAGCAAAGTCCTACTGTATAGCACAGGGAACTATATTCAATGTCCTATGATAAACCATAAGGGAAAATATGAAACAGAATATATATACATGTATAACTGCCACTTTTGCTATATAGCAGAAATTAACAAATATTGTACATCAATAAAATTAAAAATAACAACAAAGAAAAAACAGAATGAATGGAATAGAGAAACTGTCCAACTCTGCGATGCCATGGATTGTAGCCTGCCTGTCCTGTAGGCTTCCCTGTCCATGGAATCCTCCAGGCAAGAATACTGGGGTGGGTTGCCATTCCCTTCTCCAGGGGATCTTCCTGACCAAGAATCGAACTCAAGTCTCCTGCATGGTAGGCAGATTCTTTACCATCTGAGCCTCAAAGGAAGCAGGAGTATGATTACATGTTTAAGCTATAAAGTAACCACTTATATTTAGAAAAAAAGAAACAAAGGAGCCTGGTGAGGGCTGGATCATGAGTGACCACTCCTGTGATGCTAAGAAACTTAGAGTTGAAAGAAGGAAATGGCAGTGGATGGGAAGAAAGGGATGGTTATAAGAAACATCTAGGAAATAAAATGAATGGACATGGTTTGTGAAAAGTAAGAAGATGGAGTCTGGGTTTGACTCCATGATTAGATAAACAGTGGCACTATTCAGAGAGATAAGGAATTCAGAAGAATCCGCAGATACGGAGAAGTAGGGGGAGGCAATCTCAGCATGCGATACTGTGAGTCCCTGGAGCATGTAACAGTACTTGCTACATGGGGACGCCTCACTTTTGTCTGTTTAGTTGTGAAGTCGTATCTGACGCTTTGCAACCTCATGGACTATATTCTGCCAGGCTCCTCTGTCCATGGTATTTCCCCGGCAAAAATACTGGAGTGGGTTGCCATTACCTTCTTCAGGGGATCTTCCCAATCCAGGGATCGAACCCAGGTCTCCTGCATTGCAGGAGAGTTCTTTACCACTAAGCCACTTGGGAAGCCTAAGAGGTATTCATTTCTTTTGAGCTGCATGAGATAAATGCATGAGTAGATGGATAATGGGTACAGATGTGGACACTTGGATTCATATATATTTTGTGGGGATTTGGATATCTGGGCCTGAAGGATAGGAGACCTTGGAACTGATGGTATAGATTTTGGACTTGCTGAAGTAGATAGGATTATTGAGAGAGGTGCATACAAAGTAAGCTGAGAAGAGAGCTAAAGACTGAACTGACAACAACTGCTGTACTTGGCACATTTTGGAATTCATTGGTGCCCCTTAGCAAGAGCAGCTTCCATGACGTGACAGGGGTGAAAGCCAGTTCATACAGGTTGAGGAATGAATGGGAAATAAGTAAAGATAGACCATGATTTCTAATTCTTCAAGAAAGTTGGCCATGAAGATGAAGGAAAGCAGTCCCTAACTGGGCTGGATTGCACTGTTAAGGCAGGTCCTATCATTGTTTTTAAAAAGAGGAGGGTCTCACCAAGAGGGACATTCTACAAAGTAACTGCCCCATGCACTTTAAAAATGTCACTGTCATAAAACACAAAGAAAGACTGATTAAAGGGGGCAAGAGAGTCAGGAGAATTGAATGCTATAGGCAGGACTTTTTGCTGGGAAGGACATCACTGGAACAAGTGGCAAAATTGAATAAGGTCCATAGATCAGATAATAGTATTGTATCATGGTTAACATCCTGGTTTTGATAACTTTATTGTGATTATGTAAGAGATGTCATTTTTACAAAGTGCCTATTTTAGTATTTAGAGGAAAAGGAACATCATGTCTGCAACTTACTGTCAAGTGGTCCAGAGAAAAGCTTACACACACACACATACACACAAGTGTCACAGCAGTCAGGAATTTTTTGGTATTATTCTTACAATCGAGAACTCTGGGGTATTTTTGTAAGAACTCTTACATTCTTTTCTATGTCTGGAGTTATGTCAAAATAAAAGTGAAAGAGAGAGAGAGAAAGAGAGAGAGAGGAGGGTCCTTTCATGGGCAGCCTTGACTGAGATAAGGCTCATCATTGTACTTAAGTTTTCTTCTGCAGGGACCAGCTCCAAGGTTACTCCCACATTGCTTGTGTTCCCTTCCTGACCATGAGTGCCAAGGAAGATGAGCCCCACAAACACCATCAGTACAGTGACCACCAAATACTTTACATTCTGTTAAAACACCACCCAAGAAAGATTTTCACGGGAGCAGATCTTGGCCCCAGGAGGCCTTTACATACTTACTTATGTATGACGACCTCTTTTTGCTGCCCTACTCGGTAGATTCGGTCACAAGCTTGATCTTCAAGCGATGGATTCCTGTGAGAAGACAGGTTGAGCTCAGGGACACTGACATCCTAGACAAGGAGTAGGCAAATCCCACAGGCAAAATCCATCCTGCAGTCTGTCTCCGTATGGCTCTTGAGTTTGAATAGTTGTTACATTTTTAAAGGTTTGTAAAAAAAAAAAAAAAAATCAAAACCAAAAATCCACAAAAAAGAATAGTGACAGAGACCTACATATCTGCAAAGCCTAAAGTATTTATAGAAAAAGTTGGCAGATCTCTGTTCTAGTCTATGTGGGGCTTGGAGACTCCCAGGTGTCTTCTTGCCCTATCATGAGAAACTGGGCTCAGATTTGCCTCCACTAGGATCTCTTAGCACCATCATCAGCTAAAAAACTATAGATAACAGAGGTTAAAGTGATGCTCAAATCCAGTCATTAACTAGCTGGATGACTCTGGGCAAATCATCTAACCATAACCTAACAGGCTTGGGAATGGGAGGGCTGGCAAATGATCATTAATGCCTTTATCTTTTTTAAGATTTCTTTTTTTTTTTAATGTGGACCACTTTTAAAGTCTATATTGAACTTATTACAATACTGTTTGCCTTACGTTTTGGTTTTTTAGCTGCAAAGCTTATGGGATCTTAACTCCCCAACCAGGGATTGAACCCACACCCCTTGCAATGGAAGACAAAGTCTTTTAACTACTGGACCATCAGGAAAGTCCCCTCTAATGCTTTTCTTCAACTTTTAACTTTCTATGATTCAAATATGGAGACTTAATTTGTTTCCTTCTTTCTAGATTCTCCTTTTCAATTACAAACTAGTTTCTCATCTTACCTCTTTAAAATCTTGAATAACATATCTCCAGTTCAGAAGCCAGCATGATTCCAATTCTGCTTTCCTCATGTATGGGGGTGGGAGGGGTCCCAAGTAAGACCTAAACACATTCTCCAGGAAGATAACAACAGGTGGGCCTGTCTGTGCCCATCTGGGCTGCCTGGAGACAAATGACAATCCCTGCCAACAGTGCCTGGTGCAGCAATCCCTAACTGGCATCATTGAAAAATCAAAACTGGGACAGATCATGATACTTTCTCCTAGCAACGCATGAATCATTTGCTTCGTCTCTAGGAAGGATGCTGCTATGCTCCTGGTGTTGACACACTATGAGCGGTGAGTCCAAGGCTATGTGTGAAGCGTGTAGCTAACATAATTAGAAAATTTCTTCGCCTTCTCCTTTAGGAGTAATGGCTCGCCTTCCTTGCCAATGTTGAGATTCCCTTGGACGTCAACAAGTATGTCTGAAATACGGTGTTTTGAAGAGATAAAACTCTTTGTTGAGTGAAGTAGCTCTCAGCCATGAGAAAAAGCCCTGTTCCCAGTTTCCATGGAAACAGACATTAGGTTAACAATAAAGTGAACAGATTATTTTAAATAGCCATTTGAATCCTTCCTTGCTCACGAATACAGGGCCATCAACTCGGCCTACCCCATTTTGATCTGTATCTATACACATGTATGCACAGAGGCAGCTCCACAATACGAAAGGAACACACTCATTATAAGAAGTCAGGGTTCACTGCCCCTCTGGGCTCCCCGCAATGCGGGGACAACTCAAGAAAAATCCATAATTGTTACCAGTGCATGTCCAGAAGAAAGAGATGGTTTCCTCCAGTCAGGTTTAGACCAACACCTCCAGCCAAGAGAGAAATTAGCATAACCTTCAAAAGGAAGCACACCATTCACTTTACACAGATTTGGTCTCTTAAAGTATCTCTCCTCCTGTCACAGGTTCAATACCAAGATCAATACATGTTCTTATCAAATTTCCTTCTGTATGTAGTCATAAAGGCATTGTTTCGAAACTCTGAGATGCTATTTCCCCTGCCTCACCTTTGAGAAGATGCTCATTTAACCTGGTTTGCTGAGTCAACGTCAAGACATTAATTGTGTGCCTGCTAAACATATGAATACTACCATTTAGAGCACTAAGGCTGGTCAGTTCAATATACTTTCCATCAGGCAGATACTGTCTATTCCCCCAGTCCCCCCACCACTGCCATGACTCTCCTGCCTATCACTCAACTGTTGTTTGGTCACTCAGTCATGTCTGACTCTTTGTGACCCCCGTGGACTGTACCCACCAGGCTCCTCTGTCCATGACAAGAATAATGGAGTGGGTAGCCATTCCCTTCTCCAAGGGATCTTCCCAACCCAGGGATCAACCCCAACTCGCCCCCTTGGCAGGCAGACTCTTTACCACTGAGCCACCAGGGAAGCCCTAAATTCCCATCATCCATAATTAGATGTCTTTGAGAGGAGAGTGAAAAAATTGGCTTAAAACTCAACATTCAGAAAACTAAGATCATGGCATCCAGTCCCATCACTTCATGGTGAATAGATGGAAACAGTGAGAGACTTTATTTTTTGGGGATCCAAAGTCACTGCAAATGTTGACTGCAGCCGTGACATTAAAAGACGCTTGCTCCTTGGAAGAAAAGCTATGACCAACCTAGACAGCATATTAAAAAGCAGAGACATTACTTTGCCAACAAAGGTCCGTCTAGTCAAGGCTATGGTTTTTCCAGTGGTCATGGAGAGATATGAGAGTTGGACTACAAAGAAAACTTTGATGCTTTTGAACTGTGGTGTTGGATAAGACTCTTGAGAGTCCTTGGACAGCGAGGAGATCAAACCAGTCAATCCTAAAGAAAACCAGTCCTGAATATTCATTGGAAGGACTGATGCGGAAGCTGAAGCTCCAATACTTTGGCCACCTGATGAGAAGAAATGACTCACTGGAAAAGACCCTGATGCTGGGAATGACTGAAGGCAGGAGGAGAAGGGGACGACAGAGGATGAGATGGCTGGATGGCCTCACCGACTCAATGGACATGGGTTTAAGTAAGCTCCGGGAGTTGCTGATGGGCAGGGAAGCCTAGCATGCTACAGTCCATGGGGTCACAAAGAGTCGGACATGACTGAGCGACTGAATTGAACTGACTGTTCTCCCACTTCCCTCCATCTTTCTTCATTATCAAGATCCTTTCAGGCTTGCCTTTTCCACAAAGAGTTTCTTGATCCAAACCAGTTCTGTCCTTACTCTTTTTAACCTTCATATTTTATTCTCTGAGAGTATTTTCACACTTTGATACGTACCCCTGATAAATGTCAAAGGAATCAAAAACACCTGGAGAGATCAAAGCTATGAATATTTTTCAGTTGAGCTATGTTAAAATTTTCTGTGTAATCGGGAACAATCTGCTCTTAACTACAGAACTCAAAGGTGATCAGTTCATACCTGAAGGCCCCTGGGGCTGTTAAATGCCTCTACCAAGTCCATTCTCTGTTTGGGGTTGACAGAGCCATCGATGGTGGCATAAGTAAATCCACATCTCTTAAGATGCAAGGCTACAACCTTCAGCATGCTGGTCCACTGAGAGACAATGACACTGGAAGAAAGGGGAAAACAGGAAACCCACGCGCATGCAATAAACTCATCTGCAGGGCTTTAACACCTGCTATCCATACGATCAGTTATCAAATGTGGAAGAAGGAAAGCCTTCTGATACCTAAGGGTACACACGTAGGTGATGTTAAGATTATAATGCTTCCAGTTATTTCTATATCCAGTCTGCAACTTATCTTGTGAGAAATGAAGTCAGAACGAAGTGGTGGTGAAACGAAAGTGACGGCTACAGCCTCTGATTATCTGGGGGCCTAGTTCTCATCTAGAAGAGGTCTGTCCTCCTGCAGAAAAGGAGGACAGGCCCCTCCCCTTGCCAGTCAGAACCATAAGCCTCTAGGGTTTCTCTGTTCCCCTCATGTTGTGCTTTAATTAGTGTTTTATGTGTTTAGATCAAAATCTTTCTGATCTACAAATGCAGTGAGTAACACAGAGTAAAGTAAAACCAACAACGACTGAACCTCCTGCACCCCCAACCCCTAGCTCAGGAACATGCCCAGCACTGTGGGGGCTCCAGGCCTGACCACACCCCTCTCCCTCCATTTTCCTCTGTTATTCTCTTGCTTTGTTTATGATGCTTCTTCTCTACTCTTAAATGCTTCTTCAGATGCCCAGCTTACTTAGATCCTCCAGGGATTGCCTTTACAACCAGTGTCAGAAGTATTTTAATTAGAAATCACAGGGAATTTGTGTCGTAACCTCAGTACTTTCTGCTGAGTGTGACCCAAGGTCCTTGATATAAAAAGCTAAGATTTATAACCACCCACAATATCCAATTTTCTTGCATAATTACAAGCAACACTTGGATAATGAAATAACACATTTACCTCTTTTGGGACCCTGAATTTCTTCGGACTGCCTCCAATTCTGCCAAAAGAGATGAAATCTGGGAAAAGGTTGAATTAACATAAGCAGATTTAAGCAATTTGCTTTTCTCCATTTTTCTCTCCCCTGAATGAAAGAATCAGTCTCCCCCAGGGCCTCTTGGCTTTAGGTATTACTCCTCTCTGGTTCACTCTCCTCTCTGCAGCCAGAGGACTACTTCCAAAATGCCAGTTTCTTATGTTCTTTCGCTGACTGAAGACCCTCCAGTGGCCTCCTACAGAGAATAAAGCCCACACTCCTTACAATGACCTCCCAGATTCTCACTTCCTCACATCTCCAGCCTTATCCCTCACTACACCCAAATGATGCTTGGGTGATACCAACATTCTCTCCCCACTGAGCCGTGCTGTGTCTCATCTCTGTCCATTCCGTTCCCTCTGCTTACAACAGCCTTAGGTGCCAGCTTAATGTCATTTCTTGGAGGTCTTCCCCAATCCAAGGTGCCCGTTAACTATGTGCGACTATACACCTTTTCTATTATCATGGTCTTTTTAAAAAATTATATACTAATTGCTTATTAGTTGTCTCTTGCTTTCAAGGCCAGAGATGCTCCAAGGAGGCAGAGCTGACATGTGTCTGGTTCATCTGCACCCTTAGCACCCAGCATACTGTGGGACCACAGAAGATACTATCCTAGTATTTGCAGAAGGAAAAAGTAAAGGAGCCTGACCCAGTCTGAGGCTTGCTGCAAATGGTGTTGAAGAAGAGAACCTTTCCAGACTGAGGAGCACTTGCTCAAGCTCTGCGACAAGCTCCCTGGCTATTTATCAAAACTGCTCAGGGCACATTCAAGCCCATGAAGGACCAGACAGTAAGAACACGTGGGCAGGACTTCAAAGAGTGACTGAGTTCATTCTTCCTGACTGCTAAGGTGAATGACTTCTGTAAAGGTTCTAAGAGGCCTAGAGTTCATCTCCAGAGTGATGGAGGAGGAAGAGCATCAGGCCAGGATCCAGGAGATGAAAAGCGTTCCCACTTTGCCATCACAGGGCTAGATCACTCTGAAACTCCTAGGGAAGAGTTCAGCTTCCTCATGGGTAAAAGGAGCTGAGCCAGAGCAATGGAGATGCACTTAGGTCTTCTCCTCTAGGAAGAGAGAAAAACCAGCCATTCAGGACAGGTGAGACAATGGGCAGGTTCCAAGTGAGCCAGTGGAGGGGCAGGACTGAGTCACACACACCCCAGGCTTCTTCTGATGGAACCCTTCAGTTCTTAAATCACTTCTGTGGGAGTTTGCTCAGTCATGACTGATTCTTTGCGATCCCATGGACTACAGCACACCGGGCATCCCTGCCTATCACCAACTCCCCGAGTTTACTCAAACTCAAGTCCATCGAGTCAGTGATGCCATCCAACCATCTCATCCTCTGTCATCCCCTTCTCCTCCTGCCTTCAATCTTTCCCAGCATCAGGGTCTTTTTCAATGAGTCAGCTCTTCGCATCAGGCAGCCAAAGTATTGGAGTTTCAGCTTCAACATCAGTCCTTCCAATGAACACCCACGACTGATCTCCTTTAGGATGGACTGGTTGGATCTCCTTGCAGTCCAAGGGACTCTCAACAGTCTTCTCCAACACCACAGTTCAAAAGCATCTCAGTGTCCTATCTTTTTGCCTTTCCATACTGTTCATGGGGTTCTCAAGGCTAGAATACTGAGGCCGTTTGCCATTCCCTTCTCCAGCTCCCGTGGGAACAGAGTGACTAATGAGGACAGAAAGCTGGTAACAATCAAACCTGGCAGACTGAAGCCTCACAACAAAGGAAAGCAACTGGTGCTCAGATGTAAGACATTGTCTCAAGGCCCAGGTCTTTGTGGTTTTCCCAAAACAAACCGCTCACTTGCCCAGGCCCTGTCGCCAGTGTAAACCTGACAGACTCTTTCCCCAGGAATCCATGCCAGAAATCTGCTTTGATGTGAGAGGTGGGCCCAAGCCACTCTCGGAAAGTCCACTTCAGTTCTATTCACGAAATGAAACCAATTCAGGACTAGAGGGAGAATCTGACCAGCTAACATCTAGTAGCTCCAGCTCTGCCATCAAATGGCTGGACCCACTTGGACAACTATGGCGCTCTCAAGGAAATATGTGAGGAGTTGAAGTCTTTCTACTAGAATAGAGGTCATCACACTACCTTGGTGCTCTCCCTCTTGTCATCGAAAAGCTCCACCTTGAAGCATTTGCCATTAAGGGAAACAGAGGCAGACGGCTCCGAGTCGTGGAATTCGGACAAGGTCAAGGCACTGAGCTGCTCCTCCAAGGAGAGGGCCAGACCTTCGCTCTTCAGCTCCGTCGGATCCAGGGCCTGACCAGAATCAGACAGGGGACAGAGCAAATGGGCGGCTGAGGCAGCAAGCCACGGGACTTGCAAAGTGCTGACTGTCAACACTGCACGTGGCAAAATGTTTTGTAATTTACCATCAGTACCTCCTTGAGTAAACCCAGATTAAAATGAAGTCTTACAAGTTTTTCTGACCAGATCAAAAATAAACCAAAGTGGAACTTTTTAGAAAATTGCCAGATAGACTTACAAGATAATTCTATATGCCCCACCTAGAACAACAGTTAATTAAGCTATTGATCAAGACATAATTTACAGTACTATCAAAAAAAAAAAAACAAACACATTACTTCAATGCCTCAAAAAAATAAAATATTTCAATAAAAACTTATTAAATAAAAATTTTCAAGTACTAAGTAGTTTTTTTTTCTGTTCATAAAAATGACATATGCTTTTACAGAAAATCTGGAAAAGCTCAGAGGAGTATAAAGAAAAGAAACATTGATAACAAAGGAGAAAATAATATAAACTTTAACTGCCAAGGAGGAAAAAAAGTAACACATGTCTCTTTTCTTCATTTAAGTACAGTTAATTTACAAAGTTCTGTTAGTTTTGGGCATACAGCAAAGTGATTCAGTTTTATATACATATATTCTTTTTCAGCTTCTTTTCCATTATAGGATATTATAAGATACTGAGCTTCATTCCCTGTGCTATACAGTAGGTCCTTGTTGTTACCTATTCAATATATAGTAGTATGTATATGTTAACCCCAAACTCCTAATTTATTCCTTCCCCGCCCCCCAGACCTCTGCTATCCCATTTGGTAACCATAAGTTTGTTTTCTATGTCTGTGAGACTATATCTGCTTTGTAAATAAATTCATCTATATCACCTTTTTGGATTGCACTTGTCTTTCTCTTACTTACTTAATATGAACTCTCTAGGTTCATCCATGTTGCTGCAAACGGCATTATTTCATTCTTTTTTTCGACTAATATTTCATTGTATATATGTATGTATGTATGCATGTGTGTGTGTGTGTGTGTGTGTATGTATAGATATCACATCTTTTTTATCCATTAGTCTGTTGTGTGTGTGTGTGTGTGTGTACATATCACATCTTTTTTATCCATTAGTCTGTTGTGTGTGTGTACATATCACATCTTTTTTATCCATTAGTCTGTTGTGTGTGTGTGTGTGTGTGTGTGTACATATCACATCTTTTTTATCCATTAGTCTGTTGTGTGTGTGTGTGTGTGTGTGTGTGTGTGTACATATCACATCTTTTTTATCCATTAGTCTGTTACTGGTCATTTAGGTTGCCTCTATACCTTGGCTACTATAGTGTTGCTATGAACACTGGGGTGCGTGTACCTTTTTGAAATAGTTTTCTCTGGTATGTGCTCAGGAGTACAACTGCTGGATGGTGTGGTAACCCTATTTTTAGCTTTTTAAGGAACCTCCATGCTATTTTCCATAGTGGCCGCACCCGTTTACATTCTCACCAACAGGGTAGAAGGGTCCCTTTCTCTCCACACCATCTCCAGCATTATTTGCAGACTTTTAATGACAGCCGTTCTGATCAGTGTAAGGTGGTACGTCATTGTGGTTTTGATTTGCATTTCTCTAATAATGAGCAACACTGAGCATCTTTCAATGTATCTGTTGATCATCTGTATGTCTTCTTTGGAGAAATGTCTATGTGAATCTTCTGCCCATTTTTTGATTAGGTTGTTTGGCTTTTTTTTTTTTTTTTTTGATATTAGCTGTATGAGTTGTCTATGTATTTTGGAAATTAATCCCTAGTCAGTGGCATTGTTTGCAAATATTTTCTCCCAGTCCATAGGTTGTCTTTTCATTTTGTTTAAGGTTTCTTTTGCTTTGCAAAAGCTTTTAAGTTTAATTAGGTCCCATTTGTTTAGTTTTGCTCTTATTTCCATTACTCAAGAGAACAAATCCAAAAACATATTGCTGCAATTTACGTCAGAGTGTTCTGCCTGTAACATATTCTTCTTAATTATGAATGTGTCTCTATCCATTGTACAAACAACTTTCCCAATTGTATAAATACTTGAGTTTTCATAACTAGACTTATTAGCTTTATGATACCCTAAAATACCGAAGTATTGACAAATGGTTTCCTCTTTAATGAGGTACTATTTTCTATTCTAAATAAAACTTCTTTAAAAAATAAAATAAATAATAAAAACTGTTCTCAACATCATGGGAATTATCTCAAGATCACTAATGATTAAAATACAGTAAAATAAGTAGTCTCATCTTTGCTGCCCCACCAAAAAACAAAATACCCCCAAATCCCATTTTCCTTGATCCAGCAGACCGGAGCCCAGTTCCAGGAGACTGAGGCGGACTTCTCCGCAGTCCCTGGGGGCCCCACATGGGCACTTTGCCTACCGACTTCAGCAGAGAAAGGTGGCAGCAGCACTGGCGGAGCCTCAGCAGCTGGGACAGTATGTGGGCGGTGCTGGACGTCGCCCCGTTGGCTGCCATGCAGGGCCCAGGCCCGCTGGACCCAAACTCCTGGGCCACTTCCGAGAAGGAAAACAGACACAGCAAACAGTACAACGATTAAAACGGAAACATGGGGAAGAACTGTGAACTAAATGGGGAGATCTGAAACCTTCCTTGATCTGAGGTTCAATAACGCAGTTCTAACTCACTTCTCTACTAAAGAAGAAAACCGAAATACTCATTTTCTCTACAGATCTACTGTATTTGCAATTTAATAAAAGAGATTTCGGAAATAACCCCAAAAAAGTTTACATCATCAAATCTGGTGCTTGCAGATTATATTTTACTTTAGTTTGAGGTTCTAAGCTAAGGTCAAGTCATGACCCTCCATTTCTGTAAGTTTACCCGATCTGCATCCACATTTTCATGAGTCTCTGTATTTAGAAGTGTCTCACGGCTCACCTCTATTGAATGGATTGTCAGGGCTTCTTCCAGACTGGTTGCTTCCACTTTCATGTCTTTTTAGATAGTACTGCAGAGCCAACCTGCCTCAGAGCAAGAAACAAAATGCACATATAACGGTCACTAGGACCAAACGGGTTTACCACGGTCACCACGGTCCACAGTGGTAGGACCTTGAAAAATTATGAAAGTGGACTTGGTGGACTTCCCGGTGGTCCAGTGGTTAAGGATCCACCTGCCAAGGTAGGGAGCATGGGTTCAGTCCCTGCTCGGGGGAGATCCCACATGCGGTGGGGCAACTAAGCCTGCGTGTTACCACTACTGAGCCCGCCTGCCCGAGAGCCTGTGCTCTGCAACAAGAGACGCCACCGAAAGCAGAAGCCAGCACACCACAGGGAAGAGCAGCTCCCGACTGCTCCAACTAGAGGAAGGCTACGTTCAACAGCAGAGACCCACCACAGCCAAAAATAAGTAAATTAATTTAAGAAAAGAGTGGAAAAGTGGACTTGTTAAATGAAGGCAGGCTCACAGCAAGCACTGGCCAAAGGTAATAAAAATAATTACTTTAAAAGCTAAACCATTTAAAAATGATTAATAAATATTAACAAACTTATTGATACTATAAAGTATTAGTATTACATTCTTTATCAATTTAATATTAAAATGTGACAGTAAATATTAGTTAAGATTAATATTAAAATGTTTGCAGATGACACCATCCTAATGGCAGAAAGTGAAGAGGAATTAAAAAGCCTCTTAATGAAAGTGAAAGAGGAGAGTGAAAAAATTGGCTTAAAGCTCAACATTCAGAAATCTAAGTTCTGAATCTTAGTCTGAGGCATCTGGTCTCATCACTTCATGGGAAATAGATGGGGAAACAGTGTCAGACTTTATTTTTGGGGGCTCCAAAATCACTGCAGATGGTGATTGCAGCCATGAAAGTAAGACGCTTACTCCTTGGAAGGAAAGTTATGACCAACCTAGACAGCATATTGAAAAGCAGAGACATTACTTTGCCAACAAAGGTCCGACTAGTCAAGGCTATGGTTTTTCCAGTAGTCATGTATGGATGTGAGAGTTGGATGGTGGAGAAAGCTAAGTACCGAAGAACTGATGCTTTTCAACTGTGGTGTTGAAGACTCTTGAGAGTCCCTTGGAATGCAAGGAGATCCAACCAGTCCACCCTAAAGGAGATCAGTCCTGGGTGTTCACTGGAATGACTGATGTTGAAGCTGAAACTCCAATACTTTGGCTATCTCATGCAAAGAGTTGACTCACTGGAAAAGACTCTAATGCTGGGAAAGATTGGGGGTAGGAGGAGGAGGGGACAACAGAGGATGGGATGGCTGGATGGCATCACCGACTTGGACATGGGTTTGGGCAGACTCCAGGAGATGGTGATGGATAAGGAGGCCTGACATGCTGCGATTCATGGGGTCGCAAAGAGTCGGACATGACTGAGCGACTGAACTGGACTGACAAAGAGAAAAAACTTAATCATTTTGGAAAGTTTGATGAACAGCTTCTTAAAAATTCTGGTTAGAGGCTGGATAATAGGTCAAAGGTCAAAGAGATGTACTAGGTTGGCCAATACTTTCCTAATACAGCCCCACAAAGACCAGAAAGACCTGGTGATAGTGTGCATGCCCTAGACCTTCTATGCAAGAAAGCCAGTGGAGAACAGGTTCACTGTGTATATGAGACAAAGGTGAGCTGGGGGCAAGGTGAGACAAGGGAGCTTTTTTAAAAAGGAACAGAGATATTCAACTTGTCAATGATACTGTAATTGCAGTTAAGAGGAAGTTTGATGACTCAATCTCAAGCAAGAACAAGAATAAAACAACAGCTGCAAGAAGGTGCTTCTTCACTGCACATACCTTGATCTTGCAAAAAGGACACTATAAACAGTCTCTTCATCTTCAGAGAGTTTTAAATGGTGCAACTGAAACTGACGCTGGGGCAGCACCACCTGGAAAAGTAAAAGACAAAAGTAGCTGTAATGAAGTTCTACGAATTACCTGAATATTACGGAGCATGTACCCCAGAGTTGACAATGGAAATCTAGTCAAGCTTTGGATGGCAGCTCCCGCCCTCCCCTGAAAGCAGAATAGCTCTAACACACCACAAAACAGGACAGCTACGACCCGGGGGGCAGGACAGCAACTCAAGGGCCTCTGTGTAGGAACACGGGAGACTCAGAAGCCCCTGAAGCAAAGGGTATGGCAGTGCAAGCAGAGTCGAGGGCACGGTCACCCTCCCTCCTGACGCCCCCCACGTCCACCCAGGGACAAGTGGCAGTGGGATTACCAAGGGCTTGCCGGTGGAGTCCAGCTGGTCCTTTGTTCTCCTCAGCAAAAGGCTCCTGGTTAAGATATTTAACCGTTCTCCTCCTTTCTTTGAGTCATTGTCTACTTGACTCTTCCACAGCTTAAACTCATCAAATGGAGAACAAC
Source organism: Antilocapra americana (assembly GCA_007570785.1). Lineage (NCBI taxonomy): Eukaryota > Metazoa > Chordata > Mammalia > Artiodactyla > Antilocapridae > Antilocapra > Antilocapra americana. Next base: position 4,127,889 of record ML661955.1, read on the forward strand.
GGAGAAATCTTTTTCATTTAGAAGACAGAGAACAGGAAAGAAGCATGAGAGGATGGAGGAGACAGTCAAAGACAGACATAAGATGAAAAGCAAATCAGGTTTTACATGTCATCCCAATCAATGTTAAAAGCCAATCTCATAGCAAAGCTCTGCTAGACAGAGCAAAAGGATCCAAGCCAATAACCACATCTTAAAACCACATTAAAAAATGTGCCTTTTCCCATTAAAATGTCTATATATCATCACAATAGGACACATAACCAATAACTAGAATTCATTCCTAAAGGTTCAAAGAAAATCTATATCTTCTTATGAGCTGACTTAAATAAAAGCAAATATTTAAAAATCAGCATTCTTTTCTGTTTGCTTCAAATAAATTGTAGCCCTGACCTCAGGCCATATGTTTTAAAGCAAAAGCAGCTCAAAACATTCCTAGGACTGAAGAAAGTGACTTTTGTTTCCTTTAACTGGTCCTGTATTTTTCCACATAGGACTGAATGTCAAAGAAGTCCTGTATCAGCCAATCAATCAACAGATTACATTCTCATAAATATTAATTCCCCTGTCCTTTAAATGTCGACAGGTTTGCCACCTGCTACATATGCTTATCTGGTATACACACTGGTGATGAGACATGGGTTACCAACAGGGCTCACATCTACCTAATCTCAAAGACTTCACTCACTTCAGCAGTGAATACATGTCCAACAGGTTGTTCTGAATTGGGGTTCCAGTGACAGCCCAACGGGCTTGGGCCTGGAGCTTACACACAGCCATGGACGTCTGTACCCGGGGATTCTTAACATTGTGAGCTTCATCCAATATGATTCGAGCCCACACTACTCGAAGCAAAGGTGATGACGTACCCTGGAAGAAACACAAGTGAAATCTAGCAAAAATATAGGAAAACATGTGTGTCTTCCAGCCAATAAGGGGAAATGAGCAAATTTCAAAGACTTACTCTTATCTTCAAGTTTGAGGGCCTAGATCAGGTACACTGAAATAAGGATTAAGCTTAAGAAACCAAGAGCAGAAACTCAATGAGTACAAATAAACAAGTCACTTGTCTTCCCAAATGTTGAGCATAAAATGTTTCCTAATTTTAGTTTTCTGTATTCTTTCAACCCACTTCTGAGCAACAGCCACGGGTAAGGGATACACTAGCTGTCAAGGCTGCAAAGTCATTCAATCAATAAAATACTTTCCCTAAATCTACAATAATTCACTAAAAATTTACTCAAAGTCTACTTTATTTTCTTTTGTGGCCATACCACACACCATGCCTGATCTCAGTTCCCCAATCAGAGATCAAATCGATGCCTCTTGCAGTGGAAGCATGGAGTCTTAACCCTGGGGTCACCAGGAAAAGTCCCAGAAAGTCTCCTTTTACATGTAAGATACTAAGCCCGACACAAAGATCATTTCCTCTCTTCAAGGAGCTCACAATCCAGCGTGGGAGAAAAAATAAAACAAGCATAAAGACCATTATATACAATGTATATACAGCAAGTTCTACTAGATAATTTAACACGGAACAGTAGGAATCTAGTGGGTCTTGTTCACTGCAGTATACCTGAAAGAGCATCTGGTACATGGTAGATACTCAATATTTGCAGAATGAATGGAGTGGCGACGTATAAGCCAGCAGTAGGTGCCAGGAGATGCATTTGACCACAGAGGGCGACGAAGCACTCCATTCAAACGGAGAACGATTCAACAACACGAGTATGGAGGGAAGTACAGCCCTTGGTACACATGAGCATGGGGTGCCCCTGGGAGGGAGGGGGGCGGGTAGGGGACGAGGGACACTCAGGAAGGGCAAGACTGTACAAGGCCTAAAAATCACTTAAAAGAATGAGGGTTTTATCCGGAAAGCTAAGAGAAACCATTGATGAATCTGAAAAGTTAATAATCTGCAAGAAGGCACAGCTGGTCATGAGATGGGTAAGCACTCTAGTCAGTTCAGTCACTCAGTCCTGTCCGACAATTTGTGACCCATGGACTGCAGCACACCAGGCTTTCCTGTCCATCACCAACTCCCGGAGTTTACTCATTCATGTCCATCGAGTCGGTAATGCCATCCCACCACTTCATCCTCTGTTGTCCTCTTCTTCTCCAGCCTTCAATCGTTCCCAGCATCAGCGTCTTTTCAAATGAGACCGTTCTTCACATCAAGTGGCCAAAGTATTGGCGTTTAAGCTTCAGCATCTGTCCTTCCAACGAATATTCAGGACTAATTTCCTTTAGGATGGACTGGTTGGAGCTCCTCACCGTCCAAGGGACTCTCAAGAGTCTTTTCCAACACCACAGTTCAAAAGCATCAATTCTTTGGCGCTCAGCTTTCTTTATAGTCCGACCCTCACATACATACATGACTACTGGAAAAACCACAGCCTTGACTAGACGGACCTTTGTTGGCAAAGTAATGTCTGCTTTTTAATATGGTGTCTAGGTTGGTCATAGCTTTCCTTCCAAGGAGTAAGCGTCATTTAATTTCATGGCTGCAGTCACCATCTGCAGTGATTTTGGAACCCCCCAAAAATAAAGTCTCTCACTGTTTCTGTTGTTTCCCCATCTATTTGCCATGAAGTGATGGGACTAGATGCCATGATCTTAGTTTTCTTAATGTTGAGTTTTAAGCCAATGTTTTTACTCTCCTCCTACACTTTCATCAAGAGACTCTTTAGTTCTTCACTTTCTGCCATAAGGGTAGTGTCATCTGCATATCTGAGGTTACTGGTATTTCTCCTAGCAATCCTGATTTCAGCTTATGCTTCATCCAGCCCAGCATTTCACATGATGTACTCTACATATATGTTAAATAAGCAGGGTGACAATATACAACCTTGACATACTCCTTTCCCCATTTGGAACCAATCTGCTATTCCATGTCTGGTTCTAACTGTTGCTTCTTGACCTGCATACATATTTCTCAGGAGGCAGGTCAAGTGGTCTGGTATTCCCATATCTTTCAGAATTTTCCACAGTTTCTTGTGATCCACACAGTCAAAGGCTTTGGCGTAGTCAATAAAGCAGAAGATGTTTTTCTGGAACTCTTTTGCTTTATTGATTATCCAACGGATGTTGGCAATTTGATCTCTGGTTCCTCTGCCTTTTCTAAAACCAGGTTGAACATCTGGAAGTTCATGGTTCAAGTACTGTTGAAGTCTGGCTTGGAGGATTTTGAGCATTACTTTTGCTAGCGTGTGAGATGAATGCAATTGTGTGGTAGTTTGAACATTCTTTGGCATTGCCTTTCTTTAGGATTGGAATGAAACCTGACCTTTTCCAGTCCTGTGGCCACTGCTGAGTTTTCCAAATTTGCTGGCATGTTGAGTACAGCACTTTCACAGCATCATCTTTTAGGATTTGAAATAGTTCAGCCGGAATTTCATCACCTCCACTAGTTTTGTTCACAGTGATGTTTCCTAAGGCCCATTTGACTTCGCATTCCAGTATGTCTGATCACACCATCGTGGTTATCTGGGTCATGAAGATCTTTTTTGTATAGTTCTTCTGTGTATTCTTGCTACCTCTTCTCAATATCTTCTGCTTCTGTTAGGTCCATACCATTTCTGACCTTTATTGTGCCCATCTTTGCATGAAATGTTCCCTTGGTGTCTCTAATTTTCTTGAAGAGATCTCTAGTCTTTCTATTGTTTTCCCCTATTTCTTTGCATTGATCACTGAAGAAGGCTTTCTTATCTCTCCTTGCTATTCTTTGGAACTCTGCATTCAAATGGGTATATCTTTCCTTTTCTCCTTCGCTTTTTGCTTCCCTCCTTTCCACAGCTATTTGTAAGGCCTCCTCAGACAGCCATTTTGCTTTTTTGCATTTCTTGGAGATGGTCTTGATTCTTGTCTCCTGTACAATGTCACAGACCTCCATCCATAGTTCTTCAGGCACTCTATCAAATCTAATCCTTTGAATCTATTTCTCACTTGCACTGTATAATCATAAGGGATTTGATTTAGATCATACTTGAATGGTCTAGTGGTTTTCCCTACTTTCTTCAATATAAGTCTGAATTTGGTAATAAGGAATTGATTATCTGAGCCACAGTCAGCTTCTGGTCTTGTTTTTGCTGACTATATAGAGCTTCTCCATATTTGGCTGCAAAGAAAATAATCAATCTATTTCGGTATTGACCATCTGGTGATGTCCATGTGTAGAGTCATCTCTCTTGTTGTTGGAAGAGTGTGTTTGCTATGATTACTGCTTTCTCTTGGCAAAACTGTTAGCCTTTGCCCTGCTTCATTCTGTACTCCAAGGCCAAATTTATTTGCCTGTTACTCCAGGTATCTCTTGACTTCCTAGTTTTGCATTCCAGTCCTCTATAATGAAAAGGACATCTCTTCTGGGTGTCAGTTCTAGAAGGTCTTATAGAAGACCTTCTATAGACAGGTCTTCATAGAACCGTTCAACTTCAGCTTCTTCAGCATTACCAGTTGGGGCATAGACTTGGATTACTGTCATACTGAATGGTTTGCCTTGGAAACAGAGATCATTCTGTCGTTTTTGAGACTGCATCCAAGTACTGCATTTTGGATTCTTTTGTTGACTATGATGGCTACTCCACTTCTTCTAAGGGATTCCTGCCACAGTAGTAGATGTAATGGTCATCTGAGTTAAATTCACCCACTGCAGTCCACCTTAGTTCACTGATTCCTAAAATGTTAATGTTCACTCTTGCCAATTCCTGTGTGAGATGAGCCGTGCCGTGCAGCCATGAGCCGTGCTGTGCGGAGCTATACCGTGTGGAGCCATGCTGTGTGGGGCCACCCAAGATGGACAGGTCGTGGTGGAGAGTTCTGACACAGTGTGGTCCACTGGAGAAGGGAATGGCAAACCACTTCAATATTCTTGCCTTGAGAACCCCATGAACAGCATGAAAAGGCAAAAAGCTAGGACACTGAATGATGAACTCCTCAGGTCGGGAGGTGTCCAATATGCTATTGGAGAACAGTGAAGAAATAACTTCAGAAAGAATGAAGAGACAGAGTCAAAGCAAAAACAACACCCAGTTGTGGATATGACTGGTGATGGAAGTAAACTCCCATGCTACAAAGAACAATATTGCATAGGAACCTGGAATATTAGGTCCATGAATCAAGCAGTGTAGAGATCACCCCAAATACAGGAAGCTGTGAATATTCTATTGCACTAAGAATAAAAGTGTATGCAAAACAGTAGGTCTTGGAACAACACTGTATTTTCAGGGGGGAAAAGCCCATAAGAGTTATGCAATAAAGCCTCTACATAACTGTGACTTGCCTGGACACAGCAACATTCAGGTTTTTTCCCCTGGTTATGATTTAGCCTCTGGCCCATCGTAGCCTTTTTCTTTGCAACCCCTTTTCCTGGGAGGTGGAGTAAAGGCAGGGAATAATGCCTTAATATCAAAATACTAGTCCTGATACTGAATACAAAACACATCCTGAGAGTACACCCCAAAGACTCTCAAACAAACACTGCAACAAGTGACGCTTCCCTATATTCACACCGTGATCGGCACAACTGCAATGTAGTCATTATTTCTAAAAAACAGCAAACTACTGCATCTCCACCTTCAGCACTGAAGAGGACATCTACAGTAAAAGAGAAGGGACAGAGGAAAGGACTCTTCCCACAGGAGAAGCAGTAGGAATGCTCATGACCCCAATAGAGGGGACCTTTCCATCTCTGATGCTGGGAAAAGACTCCTGTTAAACAATCTGTGGTTCTGACCCTACTTCCCCAGCAGGGTCCATGCCTCACCTCCACACTGGGGTTTGCACCCGGGATCTGTTCGTCTTGTTTCGCTGTGGGAATCTCCTTGGCCAGGAGGCTGTAGGTGGTGATCACGATGTCATATGTGGAGAGGCTGCACAGATATAACACAAAGCAAATGGTATCCAGCATGACTCTGGCAAAGCAAGACAGTTGACTGCTACACAAAAATACCTCCAGCAGAACTCACTAATTTCTGTCAATTCACACACACACACACACCCTGAAGAGGTAAATTTTATACAACTGACTTCCTTATCACTTACCAATGGTCATTTTTACAGACTACTCATTGTAACTAGAATAGCCCTCTCTTCCCAGCCAAGTCATAAAGGATCATTTCTGGCTAGGGTCAAATTAATCTTGATGAGATCTGACAAGAACAGAAAGTTGGGCAAGATTGGGATTTAATATTTAGTCAATTTGACACAGATGATTCTAAAGTCCCAAGAAAGTATGAAACCTCTGAAGTACTGTTCATCTTACATCAATGGTGCTTTCTCCTCATTGTTCTGTAATGGATTTGTGAAAACCCATCCATCTAGCTTTGACAGTTGGGCATAAAAATACATGCTGCATATTTTCAGCTCACCTCGTCCATACTCCTTCAGTTCAGTTCAGTCAGTCACTCAGTTGTGTCCAACTCTTTGTGACCCCATGAACTGCAGTACATCAGGCCTCTCTGTCCATCACCAACTCCTGGAGTTCACCCAAAACCCATGTCCATTGAGTCAGTGATGTCATCCAACCATTTCATCCTCTGTCGTCCCCTTCTCCTCCTGCCGTCAATTTTTCCCAGTATCAGGGTCTTTTCAAATGAGTCAGCTCTTCACATCAGGTGGCCAAAGTATTGGAGTTTCAGCTTCAGCATCAGTCCTTCCAGTGAATATTCAGGACTGGTTTCCTTTAGGATGGACTGGTTGGATCTCCTTGCAGTCCAAGGGACTCTGAAGAGTCTTCTCCAACAACATAGTTCAAAAGCATCAATTCTTCAGCACTCAGCTTTCTTTATACTCCAACTCTCACATCTATACATGACCACTGGAAAAACCAGAGCCTTGACTAGCCAGACCTTTGTTGGCAAAGTAACGTCTCTGCTTTTCAATACGCTGTCTAGGTTGGTCATAACTTTCCTTTCAAGGACTAAGTGTCTTTTAATTTCATGGCTACAATCACCATCTGCAGTGATTCTGGAACCCAAAAAAATAAAGTCAGCCACAGTTTCCCCATCTATTTGCCATGAAGTGATGGGACCAGATGCCATGATCTTAGTTTTCTGAATGTTGAACTTTAAGCCAACTTTCTCACTCTCCTCTTTTACCTTCATCAAGAGGTTCTTTAGTCCTTCTTCACTTTCTGCCTTAAGGGTGGTGTCATCTGCATATCTGAGGTTATTGATATTTCTCCTGGCAATCTTGATTCCAGCTTGCGCTTCGTCCAGCCCAGCGTTTCTCATGATGTACTCTGCATATAAGTTAAATAAGCAAGTGACAATATACAGCCTTGACGTACTCCTTTTCCTATTTGGAACCAGTCTGTTGTTCCATGTCCAGTTCTAACTGTTGCTTCCTGACCTGTACACAGGTTTCTCAAGAGGCAGGTCAGGTCAGGTGGTCTGGTATTCCCATCTCTTTCAGAATTTTCCAGTTTATTGTGATCCACACAGTCTTACGTGTATAAGATTCTTAATGAAAAGCACAAATCTTTCTCCAAGGAAGCTTAATATTATGTACCTGAGATAATTTCAGTAAATACTTTTGATAAAGATGACATGCGAATTTGGAGAGGCAGTGATGTCTACTTGTTGCCTTAGCATCATATAAAGGTGTATGATGAGAATGATTCCTATCAGTCAGCTAGTGCGCTCAGAACACCAAAACCAGTACAATCAAAATGCAAATCACATAAGATGGAACTGACTTCTAAACAAAAATATATAGTGCTCCATGCCAGAGAAGGTGTGAAGGATGGCCACTCCTGCCCTGATTCCTTTCGTCTGCTGAAATGACTACCAGTCACGAGAGCTGGTGTGCCCTTAAGACTTAGGGTCACCATTCTGACAACTCACCCCCGAGAGACTACTGTATTGTTCTTTAGGAGACAAAATATCCAGTATCAGCGGTTGGGGGGAAAGATTACTTAGGAAAAACAACTCAGTTCTTGACTAGATCAGCAAGTATTCAATCCAGACCATCACATCATAATTAAGAACAAAAAACAGGTCCTTGAAAACCCAAAGACAAAGAATAGGACTACAATCACCATCTGAGGAAACAGTTTCTTTCCTCCTTCCTGGTCATCCTCCTTTAGGAATCCAATTAGGTTTAATCCTAAGCTTCTGAATCTAAACTTCTTAGATGGTTCACATATGAAAAATACAACCATAAAAATTAAACTAGCATATATCAACTAGTCATTAATATTACCTCAAGATGCTCTGTTAAGACTGAGTTGGTTCCATTCATACTAACAGAAAAAGAACGTGGATTTGTAATCAGATATTCCGTCACAAAATAATTGTGACATATCCCTTTTACCAGGGGAACCCTGCTACTTCCTAGCTGACAATTCAGACATCTCGGACTAACTTGCACGGCAGCTTGTTGAGAACGGTGACAGGATGTAGCGACAGAACATGAGCCTCTCTCAAGAGGCATCCCTTAGCACAGTTGGAGACTGTTTGGTGATGACAGCACCTGTGGTCTTCACAAATACCACTAGCCTTGATTAAATGAACTACCAGAGAGCATATAAGGTCGACACGACCCTTAAGCCAAGCCGCTGAACACCTCACACTGGCAGCAGTATTTCTGCACTTACACTTTAGCACATTGATTCCGGTTTGGCCCATGATAGAGACAGACTCTTAATCTGTTGTGGCTCACACGTTTCTCCACCTCATTTTTCCAGTGATGGATCAGAGAAGCAGGACAGACGATTAGTGTTCCATGAGAAGTGAACTCAGAGGAGTCTTGAGAGGGGGGAAGAAAATCAACACCTAGTTACACTCATTAAACAGCTTTAACTTCTTCAAGGCATTACCTCTTTTCCTTGACTGATGTCTATTCATTTAATCAGTATTTTTAACAACTGTTGCTCTCATTCCTACATACAGCTTATACTTTGGAGATACAGAAGGCTGGGATCCAGACCACAGCAATAAAGTGAATATCACAAAAAAGAGAGTCACACAAAACTTTGTGGTTTCCCAGTGCATATGAAAATTATGTGTACACTACATTATAGTCTATTAAGTGTTCAATAGTATAATACCTTTTTAAAAGTTACATAGTTTAATTTAAAAATACTTTATTGCTAGACAGTGCTAATATCATTGGTAATCTTTTTACTGATGGAGGGTTTGAAGTATTCTAAGAATTACCAAAATGTGACATGGAGACATGGAGTGAGGAAATGCTGATGGAACAACGGTGCCAAGAACACAGGGTTGACACAGACCCTCAACATGTAAAAACAAAATAAAACACTATCTGTGAAGTGCAATAAAATGAGGTATGCATGAAGTAGAATAGAAACTAGAAGAAATAACCTTTTAACTCAAAACAATTCTTTCTTTTCCCCTATAAAAGTGGAAGAAAGAGAGGCTAAAAAGGGAGAGGAGGGTGGCTAGTACATTACTTCAGTTTAAAAAACCAAAAAACCCAATGCACTTTCCCAGTGGTGAGAAGATAGAAGCTGGGTCATTTCCTAACTCTTCGTTGATTCATTAGAGGGCAGTATCATTACTTTTCTTTGAACGCATACCTTAATTACATTCACACGAAGAAGTACCCAGTCCTCTAGGATAAGCAAACATTACTTCAGAAGCAGACAGTGATGGAGTGTTTGTCCCTGTGCCCCCTCTGCCTGTGCACACGCACACAGGTTGCTGGTCCACACAGGGACAGAGGACCCAGCTGCAAGAGTGGTCAACGGAGGCCCTGAGAGCAGACGGCCAGATTCTTTGACCATCTAACCAACTGAAGAATGTACTTGTGTACACGCAGTTTACATGTGGTGTCATCGATATGTAATACAGAGGACCTTTAAAGTACTTATACAGTTATCACATTTTAAAAACAGAGATAGAAATAAGAGAAACCCTCTAGAATCTGGAAATTTCTGGAATTTCAGAAACATGGAAAACTGTCTACTATGGTGGGCTAACATCTTAATTGTTATAGATCTTCCTTCAAAAAATACTATTTTAACTATTTGGGTCTACCCTGTAGTTATGTTCTCAACATTAACAAAAACAATCATTAGGTTTAAACTAAGACTTTTAGATGCCACCATAAAACTGTTTCTAATCACAGGCCAAGCTAACCTTATATTTAAAGGAGAAAAACGATCACTTCTAGTTAGCATATTCAGTGTCAGAAATGATACTACAGGAAAGTGACAGTTTTCCAAACAATTAAATATGACCAAAGGCATCCTTTCATGGCTGAAAAACCTCCACTCTCCACAGCCTCACATGACTTGGGAAGCAGCAAGCTAGCAAGACACTTTGGAATACCATTTTTGGAAAGCCAAGTCAAAGCCGTGGTTTTGTCCTTTTCTTCGCTTTTCTTTTGATTCTTTTGGGTCAGGATGAGTGCAATCATTGTCAGGGTTTTACCTAACCCCATATCATCCGCTGGAAAATGAAAACAAAAAGACGAGAGGTAATTACTTTGGGCAAGGAATCAGTTCAACTTCCAGAGATGCAGTCCAGGGTAGATATCAGCCTGGTCCTCTGCTGTCAGCACCACTCCAGTCACGATGCTTTGCCTCCTCTAATGAAGTCTTTGTCTTATTAAAATGAACACTAGCTCTTGCCATTTATTTTGCAATCTGGGTCACAGACATTTATTACGACCTCTGTAAAATTTAAAACTTATTTAGATCTTATTCAAGTCTCTGTGTTTTACTGTTCCTTATCCAATACATTCACTGATATCTCACTCAGTTTGATGATGTTGCCTGTGTGTGTGTTAAGTCTCTCAGTCATGTCCGACTCTTTGCGAGACGGACTCATTGACTGTAGCCCACCAGGCCCCAATGTCCACAGAATTCTCCAGGCAAGAATACTGGAATGTGTTGTCATTCCCTTCTCCAGGGGATCTTCTTGACCCAGGGATCAAACTCAGGTCTGCTACACTGCCAGCAGATTCTTTACCATCTGCGCCACCAAGGAAGTTCCAGATGTTGCCTAGTCTTATTTATTACCCTGCAAAAAGTTCCCAGTAGATATATCCTATTACCCACTTTACTACTACAATTCTGGAGTTAGAGTTAACTCAAGACAATCCTCTCCATCCCCTTAACTTATTCATCACTGAAGGTCATAAATTAGCCTTTCTTGGGTACCATCATAGTGCTAGTTACGGAGCTTATCCAATTTACTATTTACACCCTATAAAATGGTATTCTCTTCTTTTTAACGGTTTAAATACGCATTCTGACATAAGCAGAAGTAAAATGTCACAGCATGGGCTCTGGTTCAAGTTCTGGCTCTGCCACAGTGCAGAAGAGTTACCACAGCAGCTGACTACTCTCCTTTGAAAGGCCAGCTTACAAGGCTGGCTCTCGGCTAGCATGTGAAAACTCATTTCAGGAGGGGTCCCCCTCTTTCCAGACTGGGAAGAGTGGCTCACTATGCCTTAACTGCTTGGACCCACAGTACAGTTTATACTGAATACCTGCTTTCCCTCTGGGAATCTAGAATTTCAGTACCTGCCCGTCTGAAGCTGTCTATGTGGGGTTTTATCCCACAATAAAAATCTTGGGTGCCAAATCTCAAACAAGCTTCTGTGGTTGGCAGTGTTTTACCTGTGTTTTCACAGCTTGCTGCCAGGAGATTAAGTACACACTGAGTGACTCCACTGGGACATGACCTGAACCATGTTTCCCCTAGACTGTGCCCCATGTGCCTTTTTCCCTTGCTGATTTTGATTAATATCAAATAAAAATAACTCAATTATTATTCAGTTTATTTGACTGCAATAAACTACACCCATGAGTATGATGCTGGGAAAGACTGACAGTGGGAGAAGAGGGGGGTGACAGAGGATGAGATGGTTGGATGGCACCATCAACTCAACGGACATGAGTTTGAGCAAACTCTGGGAGATGGTGAGGAACAGGGAAGCCTAGAAAGCTGCAGTCCATGGGTCACAGAGAGTCGGACATGACTTAGCGACTGAGCAGCAACATATGACTATATGCTGTGCAAATTCTAGCAAATCATCCAACCAGGAAGTGACCTTGGGGACCAAGACACAGCCACTTATTAGCCATAGTGAACCTCTGTCACGTTTTCTGGAAGTTGAACACCTTCGAAATTTTTAGTGTGATGAGGCCCCAAAGCACAGCCTGGAAAAATTGCTTCCTACCTCCTCTGTAGCTAAGGCACCGGCAGCATGACCAGGCTCGACAGAGACTTACACTCACAACAGACTTTGTTTCGCTTTCCTCTACTGCTCTGTGGCACGGAGCAGCCACTTCGTTCTCACAGGACATTTCATTGGTAACTTGACTCTGGCCATTGCTCCCAGAAGTCTGGCCTCCAGCTTGGCCCTCCACATCTTCCAAAGATTCTGTGCGCCACCAGAGAATAAACCCTCCCTCTCTTCATCAGCCAGAGTCAGTCTCTACTGCCTGCAGCCAAACCGGACTGATCCTATGGCTGTGTACTCTGGAGCACATAACTTAAACTTCCTGATTGATGCTATGGCTGTGAACTCTGGAGTGCACAGCTTAAGCTTCCTGACTGATGCTATGGCTGTGTATTCCAGAGTGGGTGGTTTAAGCTTCCCGACTGATGCTTTGGCTGTGGACTCTGGAGTGTGTGGCTTAAGCTTCCTGACTGATCCTATGGCTGTGTACTTTGGAGCACGCAGCTTAAGCTTCCTGACTGATGCTATGGCTGTGTACTTTGGAGCACACAGCTTAAAGCTTCCTGACTGATCCTATGGCTGTGTACTCTGGAGCACGCAGCTTAAGCTTCCTGACTGATGCTGTGGCTATGTACTCCAGAGCACGTGGCTTAAGCTTCCGACACTACAGTTTCCTCATCTGTCAAGCAGGGTGCTAGAATAGCTATCCACAAGAGTTGTTGGGAGGACTGAAGAAAGCAATGTGCTTGTGGGCTCTTATCTTAACGCGAGACTCACCCAAAATTCCTCCTCGTGGCTTCTGGCTTTCCCGCCATAGCAGCCAGGCTAATGCCTGCTTCTGGTGTGGCAGCAAAGAGACCTGACAAAGGTAATAACAGACAGTTAGGTATCGATTCCCGATGAGAGGCTATGCTGGAGCCTGGCCACAGCGCCTCCCTCCTCCTCTCGTTTATTTTCTGTAAGTGAGCCTCCCAATATTCCAGCTGTCAGATAAGCCGCTCATTTCACCCTGAAGCCCGGACTCCACTCCCTCACTGAGGGTCACCACACGTCCTGGCCTGCCCAGGACAGTTGCCATTCGTGCCGACGGCCCAGCCTGCCTATCGGGGCTGCCTCTGTCACTCTCAAGTGACTGCTGCTTTGCCCGCTTCAGTCCAAGGCAAGATCTCTGCCCTCCTTCTACCAGCTATTCCGCTGGCTCTCCCTCATTCTCTCTTCAGTGTGAGTCTCCTCTCTGCAGGCAATGTCTCAGTCTGCAGTGCTAGTCATAAATTGATGGCCCTTTAACTGGGGGCCTCCTTGCTAGTCTTCCCTTCCTCCAGTTTATCTGGAATTCTGTGACATAAATAACCTTCTTAAAACATCCCTGCTCAAATTTCTACAGTGATTCCATAATACATCTCTTAAGCTGTGCTATGCTTAGTCGTGTCCAACTCTTTGTGACCTCATGGACTGTAGCCCACTAGGCTCCTCTGTGCATGGGGATTCTCCAGGCAAGAATACTGGAGTGGGTTGCCATGCCCTCCTCCAGGGGATTTTCCCAATCCAGGGATCGAACCCAGGTCTCCCATACTGCAGGAAGATTCTTTACCATCTGAGCCACCAGGGAAGCCCAAGAATACTGGAGTGGTTAGCCCATCCCTTCTCCAGGGGAATTTTCTGACCCAGGAATCAAACTGAGGTCTCCAGCATTGCAGGTGGATTCTTTATCAGCTGAGCTACTAGGGAAGCCCTCTCTTATGCTATCCTAGTCTAAATTCCTCCACCAATGCTAGGCTCCATAGCAAGAGACTCTGTGCTAAGTTACACCACCTGCTGCTCCCAGCTCAGGTGCTGCTGTCACCTGATCATCACTCATTAATATCAATATCTGACCTTCCCTCTGACCACCACTCCCTCTCACTGGAGTCTTTGGTTATCTACCCTATCGAAAGGCTTGCAGTTTCTTTAAGGCACAAATAATATTGCTGACCTAGAAAAACTTCTCCTTTATTTCAAATGCCTTTGTACCTTCCATACACTTCACAGTATGTGATTATGCACATTTTCTGCCTTACAATGCCTGTCTAATCATCTTACATTGATTGTACACGCATTTTCACTCCAACGAGTCCATTAAAAGCAGCAATTCCTCTGCATCCCTGTGGCACATATTGAAGCTCAATAAATGATAAATGCATCTGTTACCGCTACAGACATGTAACTCAATGATGTTAAGGAAAAAATTTGTTTTTTATTTTCACTGTTAAAACAGAAACAAAGAAAATACCATAAGGGAAACTACTTAAGTGTGATTTGTAGAAAAGATATGTCAGAATGGCTCTCTGGGACTTCCCTGGTGACAGAGTAGATAAGAACTCACTTGCCAATGCAGGGGACACAGGTTCAATCCCTGGTCCAGGAAGGTTCCACATGCCATGGAGCAACTAAGCCCAGCACCACAACTACTGAAGCCCGTACCCTGGAGCCCATGTTCCACCACAAAAGAGGCCTCCTCAGTGAGAGGCCTGTGCATCTCAAGGAAGAGCAGCACACCCACGTCGCCAGCATCTAGAGAAAGCTCATGCGCAGCGACAAAGACCCAGAACAGCCAAGGCTAAAATCACATAAATAAAATTTAAAATAGTAAATTAGAAAAGAAACCAAAAAGGACTATTTAAAGAAAAACAAGGAAGAACGGCACTCTGGTAGGCCCTTTCCCAGTGGTTAGTCCCCCTCCTCATGGGTGCCAGGGCATTGTCCAGGATACTCTGCCCTGAGGGCCGTCCCAGCTCACCTTCAGCCCAGCTGGATCCTCTGCCGTGGCGGTCTCCCCGGGACACGACTCAAGAGATCGATGCAGCTCATCAATGGCTTCACTTATGATCTTCCACACTGCGTGAAGGCCATTCTGGCTCACAGGGCCTGCAGACAAACCAAGGTTGCGAGTATTATGTCCTGACCAGAGCTGCAAAGAGTCAATTCATTATTTGCCAGATCTGTATGGGTTAAAATTCTTGCCTCCAGATTCTCCTAGCCTCTCTGGCTCCTTTAGCCCCATTCTCTGCATGTCCATCTTTTAAAGTTCACATTAACAAGTGCTCTAATAAAGAACAAAGTAATAGAAAGTATAATTAAAATATACGATTATCCATAATTTTTTTTTCAGCTTTGAAGAGGTGGCAGAGAAAACAATACCATCAGAATTTTTGGAAAAAAAGACCCTTGAGGCTGGATTCCAAGAAGAAAAGCCAGCAATAGAAGAGACCGAGCTAGGGGAAGTTGTCAAAACTTCAGGCAGAGAGAGCGAGCCCCAGATATGCACATCCCAAGACGCCTGCACTGCCCCGGGAATAGTTCAGAGTTGGAGACCACTCATTCTATTAATACACAGAGAACTTCTACCGAGGTTAGGTAATAAAATACAAGCACCTTAGCTGGATACAAATTTAAGGATGAAGTACCCAACTAAGAGATTTCTAGATGAATAAAAATTAATTATCCACTTAAACGTTAAAATATTTTTAAATGAAAATCTATTTTAATGGGATTCTTTCCTAAATATATTACATAACTTCTTACCTTAATAATCGACCTTAATTTCTCTAGGCACCTCTATCACCATGGTGATGACTGACATGCTGTCATGCAGCAGTGTTCTTCGGTCTGGAGCAGAGCTAAGCTGTGCCACTGGACTAAATATGTTTTCTTTTTTATTTCAGTGGAAGGAGTTAATTCACAACACTGTGTTAGTTTTAAGTGTAGAGCAAAGTGACTCAGTTATATGTATTTTTTTAATATATTCTTTTCCATGATAGGTTACTATAAGATATCCCAGTGCTATACAGTAGATTCTTGTTGCTTATCTAGTTTACCTATATAAGCACATTTTCTCTGTGCCCTTTTAGACAGATCCTTGCATCACAAGGCACCCTGTCTACCCCTTACCCTCTTTTGACTACTGCTTTTCAACGTTTCTCCCCTCCCTCTTGTTTTCTTTTTTTTCCTCCTTTTCCTTCCCACATCCTGAGCAGTTCTCAGGAGAAAACCGCCTTTTGCTTTTCTCATTGCTGTCAGCCCACCCGCGTTTCTGTGTCCTGGTCAGGAAACCATGTTATCGTATTACATAGCTGAGGCTCTTCTGGGGATCCTTCTGCAGCTGCTTCAGAGTTCACTGTTGTCTACAGAGTTCAGGATGGAAACGCTCATTTAAATAGGGTGGTACTGCTCTCTGTGGGTCTGTGGGTCATGGTCGCAAACTCCCCTGCTCTGCCTCAGCGCACACGCACATACACACGTAGGACCACAAACATGTCCACTGGTTTGCCTTCCTCCTCATGATGTGAGTTGGGGTTTTCACTCACAGACATTTAGTAGATGACTCCCATATGCCGGCCACCAAGCTGGTTGATTAAGGGCCATGAACAAGGCCAGTGAACAGGGCAGACACAGTTTCTACTCTCAAGAAGATCTAAATTACACTGTGTAAAAGCTCAGCTGAGCACCACCAGCTTTATTACACAGGCAACACAGAATGGCCCTCCCTTCTCATCGACACAAAGGCATCTATGAGGCAGCCCTGAACCTGTAGGTGTAGCTATTTCCCCCAGGGCCAGGCCCTCGGATCTCACCTCCACAGCACTGACCAGACCCTCCAGCAGCTTCCTGGTGGGCAGCCTTCGGTCCTCGAGAACCCAGAGGCCAGAGATCCTGACCCTGCAGGGGTCTGGGAGGCACCAAGTGGGGAGGGTCAGTGGTCTCTTTGGTGAAGTTACTCTGCGGAGGTTCTTCAGCGTTACTCTGCTCCTGAGTGTCTGCTCAAAACACAGGGAAGAACAGATCACACATCAGAAAAGTGAAGGAATTCTATGAGCGAGGTGAGGTCAAGAGGGAGTGGGATCGCCATGAGCAGGGAAGGCTTCCTAGAGAGTGTAGCATTTGAACTGCTTCTTAAACAATGGGAAAAGACTTGAGTCCACAGAAGTAGGAGGAAATTTTTATCAATCACAGATGCAACTTACAAGGAAGCTCAGAAACAGACAAGATAGGCAGGTGAATGCATCAACCTATTATTTTAATGTCAGGAATTGTTCCTCAGATTTTTTTAAAAATTTAAGTATTTATTGAATTTGTTACCTTGCTCCTCTTTTTATGTTTTGGGGGTTTGGGGCGGGCAGGGCCACGTGGCATCTGGGGTCTCAGCTCCCCGATCAGGGACTGAATCTGCATTGGAAGGTGAAGTCCTAACCACTGGACAGCCCAGGAAGTCCCCCAACCTGTTCTTTATCGAAATGGCTCTCGAATGTCTCGTGAAGTTCATGCAACCCCAGGGTTCAGGGGCAGAACCCCTTTTACCTTGCTCCGGGGAGAGGGCCAGGACACTCAGCGCTTCCTCCAGCTCCTGAATTTGCCTGAACAACTTCTGACCCTTGTCTGGAAGAGCCTGGATGTTCACTGATGCCAGTGTGCTCTGGAAAACAGATCCTACAAAATGGGTCACTCGCTCCTCTCGAGGTGTCAGAAGGTACTTTCAGATTAAAACAGCCTAGAGAGCTGAAACTGTGACAGCAGTCTTCTAGCTATATGTGTGAAAACCAGAACCTTTCTTCTTTCTAAACCCAGCTGATTTACCAATCCTGAACATATAAATACAGCAGAAGGCGGAAACTAAACAGCCACCTGTAAGACCTTCTTCACATGAATATGTTTCACTTGTTTGTGGCACACCTTACCTGCCCACAGCAAGCAACGCTCCGACCTGAATATAAACAAATACAGGTAGCAGTTACCTTCTTTTGTTTCAGTTGTGTTGTGAGGAACACACGTTGGGCTTTCAGGTCTGAAGGTTCTCCCTTCTTGGAAACACTCGAGGCAGAAGAAACTTTTCTTTGCACACTCTGACCAGGGAGTTCAAGGTTCTTCTCCTGTGTGTCTGGAGGCAGGTCAAAGAATAAGGGGCTCCTTGGCTTAGACGAAACAGAAACAACATCATCTTCCTCGCTGTCACCGCTGCTCGTGTCGGTGTCTCGCCACTCTCCTGCGGGACGCCCTGTGGCCAGTGGTGCAGGCTGAGCAGCGGGTTCCTTTGGAGCAGGCACGTCCTGGGTCTCCGACTGAGCCTGAGAATGGCCCTGGAGCAGACTCTTTTGGAGGGTCTGTGTGCTTGGCTCATTCCCTGTCTTCGCTTCTCTAGCCTCCCAGCTCTTAGGGTGCTCCTTGTTGAGGGGTGCCCCTTTCAGGGGCTGGCTTATTGAGTGTTGACTGTGAGCAATTTGAGGCAAAGGCTTAGTTTCCTTTTCTGTCGGAGGTTCTGATTCTTTTTGGACAGAACAACTCTCACTATCCGACTTCACCTGAAATGTGGATGGTTCTCTGAGCACATTTCTGTGGACCTGTTTGGGTTTCATCTCAAAAAGGTTTCTTTCGTGCATCCCTTCTATCTCCTTTGCTTCACACCGAAGCTCTGCCTTGTCCCTTTGCTGCTTGTCTTGAACCGCAGATGGTTTTTTCTTTACTCCCAGACCAGATGAGAGCTCTTTATCGGCCCAGCACTTAGATTCTGGCTTCTGTTCCTTCTTTTGACCCAGGAGTGGATCTCCCTTTTCTCTCTGCTTCTTATCAGCTGTCTTTTCCTCATCTTCACCTTTGGTGAACTGTTTCCAGACGGATGGTTCTTGATTCTTATCAAGTACCTTGAATGGGTTTCTCTGCTGGCTAGAAGGATAATAAGATGGCTCAGAGGCATGCTGACCCTTACTGGTTCCAGAATGTTCTTTAGAATTAGGATCCTAAAAGACAAAAGGAAATAATCTAATCTTAATATAAAATATGAATGCAACCTTCACACCTAGAATGCCTTTCTTCAGAGGAAATGCAAACACAGTGAAAGCAGTCCAGTTTTTCTAAATGCTCCTGGCATCATTTCTTGCTCTAGAAAGGACTGCCAAATTCACAAAGTATTCGTTTTTTAACAGTACTTTCAATGCTTGGTTCCTTCTCTGTCCGTGATCACTACTTTTACAGGTCTCAAGGAAAAGCAGTGTCCAGACCAAACTGTTTTAATAATAGCAATAGCCACAATGTGTATTTTTCATGAAAACGACTCTCTCAAGATGAACTTTTCCCCAAACCCAAACAGCTCTGATTTTGGCTTTAGAATGATTTCACGATGCAAATCTAGAACCTTAAGTCCAACCTATCCCTCTACAAGTCTCAAGACCTCCCTCAGTCTAGTTCCTCATGTAGCAGACATCTGCAGGGTCTCTCCTAGTTCTCACATTCCAGAAGCTTATGAATTACACTCAGTTTATACAAACATCAAGTAGATATCACTCTATAAAAACATGCTGGGACTTCATGCTCCCAATGCAGGAGGTCTGGGTTCGATCCTTGGTCAGTGAACTAGATCCCACATGTCACAACTAAAGATCCTGCATGCTAAAACTAAAATAAGAGCAGACAGATAAATAAATATTTAAAAAAAAAAAATCCTGAGGTTAGTCAAGTAAATTTAAATTTTTTCCCTAAATAGGAGAATGCTAACTATAGAATGGGCTTCCCTGGTGGTTCAGATAGTAAAGAATCTGCCTGCAATGTAGAAGACCTGGGTTCAGTCTCTGGGTGGGGAAGATCCCCTGGAGAAGAGAATGGCTACCCACTCCAGTATTCTTGCCTGGAAAATTCCACAGACAGAGGAGCCTGGCAGGCTATAGTCCATGGGGTCAAAAAGAGTAGTACACAACTGAGCAACTAACACTACTATTATTAACTATAGAATGGATAGATGTTTATGTATGACTGAGTCCCTTCGCTGTTCACCTGAAACTACCACAACATTGTTTGTTAACTGGCCATACTCCAATATAAAATTAAAAGTTAAAAAAAAAAAAAGATCCAAATAGTCCTTTGAATTAAGAGTCCTAACAGGGTCTACGTGGCTGAATGAAGACCAATCAGTTTATAATGGACTTTAGGGTCTTTTCAGGTGATCCCACAGGTTAAACATTTTTACATAGTCAGATCTGAAAACAGATGAATAATTCCTACCTGCCATGGGATATTTCCACACCACTGCTTCCCCTCTGCTTTACTTTTAACACATCGGAAGAACAATCTGATAAAGTATAAAACACAAATAATCAAGTTTGTGAAAATCCATTAAAATAAAAGATGAACTTGTTTTTAATCCAAGAAATGCTTTTATAATTATTTGGTAACAGCTTTGAAAGGTCACTTGAAACCAATTACTCTTTCATGTACTACATTTAAAAGTTCTTTACCTCATAGGATATTTACAAGACCTGAGAAGTGAAATAATATAGATGTCATAGTAACCAGAGGGTATTCATAGATTTATTCTTTTAACTCTACAGAATGATTGACATGAGAACGCTGATCCACAAGGGCTGCTAAAATCAGAAAAAAGGAGACAACCAGACGTTATGTCATTATGTGTCCCTAAAGAGAAGCCACAATATTTCCTATAAAGCAAAAAAAAAAAAAAAAAACAAGCCAAATCAAAACAAAGATTTCCCTGGTCATCCAATGGTTAAGACTGTGTACTTCCTCTGAAGGGGGCCTGGGCTCCATCCCTGGTCTAGGAACTAAGATCCCACAAAACTTATAGTGGCATTTCTTTTCTTAGAAAAGAAAACTAAGACCAAAATGAACCTGAATCTGGTCAAACCCCTGGATCCAATGAACAATTTACAGGAAATGCAAACAGATAAACACATAAAACTAGACCGGGGGATGTAATCTGCAAACTCTTAACAGTGGGAAATGCTATAAGACAAACAACTTGATTCCTTCAACAGTAAATCACAAGGGAGAAGAAAAAGATTGGGGGCACCTATTTAAGAGACTTAAAAAAAAATCAATTAACTGCAATCTGTAGACATTATTAGAATCCTGACTTAAGCAAATGAGCAAAAACTACCAAAAATAAACTATATTTATGAATCTTCTGGAAATCTGTACTCCGACTGGTTAAAAAAAACAGTCCAAGGATTTCCCTGATGGTCTAGTAGTTAAGACTCTGCATTCCCAACGCTGGGGGGCCCAGGTTTGATCCCTGGCCAGGGAACTTGATCCCACATGTTGCAACTAAAGATCCTACATGCTGCAACGAAGACCTGGCACTGCCAAATAAATAAACAAATAAAAACATTTTTCTTAAAAAAAAAACAGTCCATATTTTTTACAGCTACACACTGAAATATTTACAGAAGAAACGACATTATGTGGGATCTGTCTCCAAACATGGAGGAGCTGGTGGGTAGGGTGCAAGGGTATAGATGCAACAAGATTCGCCATGAGTGTGACTGTGGAAGCTCACGAGCGGTAATTCTATCCTGTCTACTTCTGTATATGTTTCCAATCCTTCATTAAAAAAAAAAAAAAGACTGACTACAGGTATACATCCCAGGGCAAGGCAGTCCCTGCTCACACAAACACTACCTGTAATCCAGCTATGCAAAAATGGCTATGCTGTCCCGTGCTCCAACGAAGCCACACACTCTCCATCCTACTGGACTTTGCACATGAACCACTCTCCTTCCAAAGAATGTCCTCCTTATCCCTATTTGCCCACCATTACCCCATCACCAGCTGTCAATCCTACAGGTCCCTCCACACTCAGTTCAAGACATACTGCCTTTGCACGCTCTCTGCCCTGTTCATGTACTGTACTGCTTCTGTATTTCTGTCGTATATAGTTGTATTATGCTTATATCTGCCTGTCAGCAACTAGAAGGCGATAACTATCTCTTTATTCCTAAGCCTCACTGATTTGTACATAATAGTTAAGTATTGCTGAATTAAACAGAACCAACTGAATTCTTCCTTACCCCAAATGACTCCTCAAAAACATTTAATCAGTTAAATAAGAGCCTTTGAAATATGTCTTCCATTTAATTGTTTAAATAGGTAAAATGCTCAATCAAAAAGTATAAAACGACAGTGAAACACACCTCCTCTCCATCTGTTTAGTGCACATCCCTCTCAAGTAACCATTTCTCTTAGTTTTTTGTTTACCTTTCCAGAGATGGTTTAAATGAATATTCAAGTCAACGTATTATTTTATTTCTTCCTTATCTACTCAAGTGGGTAGCATAGTATGCTGTGCTGTGGTTAGTCACTCAGTTGTGTCTAACTCTCTACGACCCCTTGGGCTGTAGCCCACCATGCTCCTCTGTCCTTGGGGATTCTCCAGGCAAGAATACTGGAGTGGGTTGCCATTTCCTCCTCCAGAGGGTCTTCCCAACCTAGGGACTGAACCCACATTGAGGGTGGATTCTTTACTGTTTGAGCCACCAGGGAAGCCCAATAATACTTGAGTGGGTAGCTTATCCCTTCTCCAGGGGATCTTCCAGACCCAGGAATCAAACCGGAGTCTCCTGCATTGCAGGCATATTCTTCACCAGCTGAGCTACCAGGGAAGTCCAGGTAGCATACTATACATACTACTAAATATTTTGCTTGCTTTTTTTTTTAAAACTGAACAATATGTCTTGGAGATTTTTCTATAAAAACTAAAGGACTTCCTTATGTGTACATATCTTCTACAATTGCATGGTTTTTTACACAGCAGCAGTTTTCCCCTATAAGGATGTCCCATTATTTATTTAACCAGACCCCTCTGGTTATTTCCAATCCTTTACTATTAAAAGCGACATCACAATGAATAACCTTTTGCATATGTCATTTTACATGTGTTTTAATATATCCACTGGGCAACGCTCTACAATTCATGCTGTATACTAGAGCCTTCTCTGTTATTCTTCATCAATTAGCTTCTAGATTTTATTTATTAGCTCACTTTTTCCCTTTCTACCTCATTAAGTTCAATTTTATCTGCATTAATTCTTTCTTTCTTTCTGGTTAACTTCTTGTCCTTTTTCTAACTTCTTAAATTAGTACTGTGATACACCACACAAGGGCCTCACCACACAGGGCTTCACCACACAAAGGCTTCACAACACAAGGGCTTCAAAACACAAGGGCTCACAACACAAGGGCTTCTGCACTCAGTGGCAAAGAATCCGACTGCCGATGCAGGAAATGTGGGTTCGCTCCCTGCGTTGGGAAGATTCCCTGGAGAAGGAATGGCATCTCACTCCAGTATTCTTGTCTGAGAAATCCCAGGGACAGAGGAGCCTGGGGGGCTACAATCCATGGGGTCCCAGAGTCAAACACAACTTAGCGACTAAACAACAAATACAACACAACAGTACAACAGTCTGAGTCCTAACTCAAAATGAATCCTGAGCAGATCACAACCCCTCAATGCCATTACTTCACCTGGATGTAAAAGCAAAGATAACAAACTCCAAATGGACAAGTATTCCATAAGAGTGAAAAAGAAGACATGGACTTTCCTAGTGGTACAGATGATAAGAATCCACCTGCCAATGCCGGGACATGGGTTTGATCCCTGGTCTGGGAAGGTTCCACATGCCATGGAGCAATTAGGCCCGTGCACCCCAACTACTGAGCCTGCATCCTGCAACTACTGACACCCGTGCACCTAGACTCTGTGCTCCACAACAAAAGAAGACCCCACAATGAGAGGCCCACATACTGCCTCTAGAGAGTAGCCCCCACTCTCCGCAACTAGAGAAAGCCCATGCAGACAACAAAGGATCCAATGCAACCAAAAATAAATAAATAAAATTGTAAGCCAGAAGGAAAAACAACAATACAGTATACTAACGCATATATATGCAATTTTTCTAGAAAGACGGTAACGAGAACCCAGCATGCGAGACAGCAAAAGGAACGCAGATGTATAGAACAGACTCGTGGACTCTGTGGATGAGGGCAAGGGTGGGATGATATGGGATAATGGCATTGAAACATGTTAATTATCATATGTGTAATCAATCGCCAGCCCAGGATTGATGCTCGGGGCTGGTGCATCGAGATTTCCCGCAGGGAGGGAGGAGGGAGGGGGGTTCTGGAGGGGGAGCATATGTAAACCCATGGCGATATCATGTCATTGTATGGCAAAACTAATAAAAAAAAAATTCAAGATTAAAAACAATAAAATAAAATAAAATAAAAAAGAAGAAAGGACCAGCTCCTATTATACAAACTCATAATTTTCTCATTCAAGTTCACAATAAAAAACATGTGTTGGTCTCTTTAATTTTTTCTTACTGCAATAAGAAAATTTAGTTCTGAACATATAGTTCTGAAAATTTCTGAAATGCCTTGATTGCAAAAAAAAAAACTCAAAGAAAGGCTACTATTAGGGAGTACTTCTACTTATGAAAACGAGCCAAGAACAAATTCTTGCTGTTGAAAGTGTATCAAGTACATGAAACCTTAAGTCAAAGAATATTGTATAAATAGCATGTACTTTAAAACCCAAACTTCATAGACTTTCAGGAGAAGGGCAAGATTTGGAGAAAAAGGGAAGTAAACCACACACACTGAGCATCAACTATGTGCTAGGCACACTGCAAACAATGTTTCTGCTTACATTTTTATTAAAAACAATCTAGATAAGCTTCTCTGTTTTTAGGATAAAAGTCTGTTATGTTTATTAAATTGTAAATCAACAGAGAAAGCGGTGGAAATACATTGTCATAGAGAAAGCAAACACTGAGTCCACTATGAAAAACAGTGTAATTTCTACAGTATATTCATTAATTATTTTCCAAGGCATGGGTTATGAACAAGAAAAATGAAGAAACCAGCTAGGGATCATTCAAGGCCAAGTTCAAGTCCACACTCCTCCCCTTTCTCAGTAACCTTCACCAGCCTTAATCCCCTACTGTTGGTTTCACAGTCAGAGAGACACCTGGATTTCGAACCCATACAATTCAGCGCTCTAACATGCAGATCTGACTGCTCACCAACCATCCTGCGTCCAACTCTTTTCCCAGCCGTGTCTTAGGGCCCTTAGAAATACGGGTTCACTTCTCTGCATGCAGCAGTGGAAAAACATAAAGCTGGATTTCTACCTCAGCTTTTACACAAAAAACTCAAGATGGAACAAAAATGTATAAAATAAAACTGTAAATGTTCTAGGGAAAAAAAAAAAGATGAATATTTTGGCAATCCTCAAGTAAAAAGGGAATGACAAAATCTTGCAACTGAGAGATAAAGGATTTAGTAATTTGACTACAGAGAAGTATTAAATGTCCATATAGTAAAAATACCATAGGCAAAATTACAAGACAAAAGGCAACCTGGGGAAAGGAATTGCTGTACACATTATAATGTCCTCTCCATGGCCTTCCCAGGTGTCCCAGCGAGCCTGTCAAGGCAGGAGATGCAAGAGATGCTGGTTCAATCCCTGGGTCAGGAAGATCCCCTGGAGAAGGAAAGGGCAGCCCACTCCAGTATTCTTGTCTGGAAAATCCCGCGGACAGAAGAGTGTAGGGGGCTACAGTCCCTGGGGCCGCAAACAGTCGGACACAACTGAGTGAGTGAGCACACACACATAATGATGTTTCCATAAGGATTACTTCTGTGGTACAGCACAGCGCATGAAACTCCACAGCACCTAGTCACAGGACTGGCTTTGTTGAGTGGGCTTCTTTACGGGCTGCTGGAGCCCGAGGTCCTTCTGCATGGGTCTGGCTCGTGTCCCAGTGCCTCCGTCATCAGCCTAGCTGATCATCATTGGGTTAGATAATCTGCATGCCAATTTTACCCAGTAATCAGCCGACCACAAAATGGGTGTCCTAGATGTGCGCAGATTCATGTGCTATTAAAAATGAAGCATGTTAATTGTCATGTGTCTAATCAATCGCCAGCCCAGGATTGATCCTCGGGACTGGTGCAGCGAGATTTCCCGGAGGGGAGGGAGGAGGGAGGGGGGACCCGGAGGGGAAGCATATGTAAACTCATGGTGATATCATGACAATGTATGGCAAAAACAATAATAAAAAAATTAAAAAATTAAAAAAAAAATAAAAAAATGAAGCATTTGGGGGACCTCTCTGGTGGTACAGTGGATAGGAATCTGCCTACCAATGCAGGGGACGTGGGTTCAATCCCTGGTCTGGGAAAATTCCACATGCCTTGGAGCCACCAAGCAGGTGAGCACAACTACTGAAGCCCGCATGCCTAGAGCCTTTGCTCTGCAACATGAGAAGTCACCCCAATGAGAAGCCTGAACACTGCAACGAAGAGTGGCTCCGGCTCTCTACAACTAGAGGAAGCCCGTGCACAGCAATGAAGAGCCAGTGAAGCCAAAAACAAAAAAACTCTTTAAAAAAAAGGTAAAAACATGAAAGTATTTTGAACATCCCAGTACAACCAGTTATTTAAAGAACTAAAACCTGTTTTACCAATCTATAGGCGAAGAATATTACCATCTATTTTGATCCTTGAGAATAAAAGCTAAGAGAGAGAGAGGGAAGAGAGGAGAGAACAGAACTCAGAAGCTTGACGACCATTTCTAACATCTGTACATCAACATGTGTCACATCATTCATGTCAAGGCAGGAGTTCTTCTCTCTGGTTTGACTAAGCAACAATCATAGTTTTCTTTAATGCCCAACAACAGGGTCATGGCTGAAGGGCCAGTCAAACGCTGGTGAGTGGTACCATCTGGTGTTTAGTTAGAGAACTACACAAAAAAGTAGCTTCATGCCAAGGGAGGAAAATGGGCACCTTAGTGTTCCTTCGGTTTACCCCTGCCCTCCACTAGTCTGCTACACCTGTCTCCTCGCTAGGTTAAGCATTAAACATAACAGTACTAATTCAAGGATACAAAGTCCTTTAAGTTCTTGAAAAGAAAACCCAGTTTGGGGGAAGAAAAGCTTGTGCTACCGGATGTCTTTCTCCAGAGTGCAGGGATTCTGGCTAAATGCTTTCCTGTCTACTAAGGAAGTCATCATCCATAGATACATTACCTATTTATTTTTTAAATTTTCAGCCTATACCATCTATCAGGGTATACTTGCTGGATTTTTTGCTGGGATTTTTTTTTTTTGCTTTGCTGTTCATTTGTTTGTGCTGTAGAACTGTAATTTATTTGTGCTAAAACAATCTTTCCAAAGCTCTAGTAAGTACCTCTTAATAAGTATTCTAGACTTGAGCTAAAAGAAATACATTCAAGCATTCTTCTTCTATTTTTAAAGTAATGAGCACCTCAGCCTTGTCTACCTAGTGTGAAGAGTTATAGAGATAAGTTCTCAAGGTTTTATCCTCAGCCTAGACCTCTCTTTGGAGCTGCCCACTCACTTTTCCAGCCTGCTTCACGTGTACATAAGAAACAATGAGTCCAAAGCTCTATGCGTTAGCCATCCTCTACTGATGTTAACTTTCCTTCCTTGTTTTGCTTAATGGTAAACTCACCCCACCAGGAAACCATTTCCTGAGCACTGACCATGTGCCAAACACCAAACGAAGTGATCACACACATGACTGCACTGACCCTCACAGCAGGGGGAATCCAGTGCTGCCATGACCGCTATCCTGAGTAAATGGAGGAAAGAACGTGCTTAACCACCAGGAAACATGCTGTATCAATTTTCTTCCAGCAAGTGTTCTCTAGTCTGTGTGTGTGTGTGAGTCACTGAGTCGTGTCTGACTCTTCTCCACCCGATGGGACTGTAGCCTGCCAGACTCCTCTGTCCATGGAATTCTCCAGGTAAGAATACTGGAGTGGGTAGCCATTCCCTTCTCCAGGAGATCTTCCTAATCGAGAGATCAAACCCAGGTCTCCTGCACTGCAGGCAGATTCTTTACCATCTGATCCACCAGTCTAAGCACACCCAACTCTACTGCCAGGGCTTCAATCCAAATTTATCTTTCACTTGGAGAAAGTGGGTGTGCCTAGAGTTGGTTAGATCTAGGCTCAAATCCCAAGGGCTTCCCTGATAACTCAGTGGCAAAGAATCTACCTGCCAATGCAGGAGACGTAGAATCCCAACTGAGTTTTCTGAGGAAACTGTAAAAGGTGATTCTACATTTTATATGGAAATATAAAGGACCCAGAATAGCAAATTTTGAAGAGAAAAGTTGGAAGATTCACAGGATCTTATCTGATCATGTCATGATATGTGAAAAGATCAATGGATGAGATTAGCAAGTCTAGAAATAGATCCACACATGGCTGTCAACCAATTTTTCACAAAGGTGCCAAGTGTTTCCATGCGAAACATTCAAAAAACAGTGCTGAAACAACTGAATAGTATTCATTCAATACTACATGAAAAAATAAATGACCTTCTATCTCATAAAGTATGTCAAATTAATTTGAGGTAGGGCACAGAGAGATAGTGAAAGACAGAAAAGCCTGGCATGCTGCAGTCCATGGGATTGCAGAATTGGACAAGACTGAGCAACTGAACAACAACAAAAGGCGTAGACTAAACAAAAAAGTCTTTAAAAAAAAAAATAAAGAAAACAACTATAAAACTTCTAAAAGAAACCACTGGAGAACTTTATGATCGTGAGACAGGCAAAGATTTCTCACAGAAGACAAAAAGCACAGATCATAAAAAAATGATAGATTAGATTTCATAAAATGAAAAGTTTCTACTCTTCAAAAGACAGTCAAGAAAACCAAAGCCACAGACTGGGAGAAAATATACACAATATATATACCTGCCAAAGGACCTGTGCAGAGAATACATAAGGAACTCTTCCAACTCAGTAACAAAAGACAACACAATTTTAAAGATAGAAAAAATCCCCCAGAGTTACACTGTATGATTCCATGTATGGAACATTTTGAAATGACAACATTTTAGAGCTAGAGATCAGGTTCAAGGTTGCCAGGAGTGTACAGAGGGAAATAAGAGGAAGGTGGTTATAGTTTCAACGGGGCAACGAGAAGGATCCTCTGGTAAAGGAACTGCTCAATATCTTGACTGCTGTAGTAAATACACAAAAGGTGGCTCAGCTGGTAAGGAATCTGCCTGCAACGCAGGAGATCTAGGTTCAATCCCTGGGTTGGGAAGATCCCTGGAGAAGGGAATGGCAACCCACTCCAGTATTCTTGCCTGGAGAATTCCACAGACAGAGGAGCTTGGCAGGTTACAGTCCATAAGGTCACAAAGTATCAGAAACGACAGAGCAACTAAGCACGCATGCATGCACACATGATAAAGCTGCACAGAACTAAATGTATAAAAGTATATATACCATTAGGTAAAGTGTGCAGAGGATCTCCTTGTACTATTTCTTAAACTGCCTGTGAATCTATAATTATCTCAATAAAAATTTCAATTAAAAAAATGGGCAAAATTTTAAACAGATACTTCATCAAAGAAGATATACAGAAATAGCAAAAAGCTACATGAAACAAAATGGCTTTCATAAATGGTATTCAAAATGGTATTCTGGGCAATAATAAAGAATGAATTACTAATAGATACAACTACATGGATGAATCTCTACAGACAGTGTTACATAAAAGAAGCCAGATACAAAAGAATACATGCAGTATGAATCAAAACAGTGATTAGCTATGATAGGTGGGGGGATTATCTAGATGGGATCCAATGGCACTTAATGGGGCAATGGAAATAAATATTCTATACTTTGACTGGGATCTTGGTTTTAAGGATGGGTATATACCTTTCTTAAAACTCAATCAGAAAACAAACAAAACTAGTTGAACACTTAAAAACTGTGCATCTTACTGCATGCATAACTCAGTAAACAAATATAGTAGTACAGGTAGTTTTCAGTTATAGAAAATTGTGAAGATGGTACTTGAGTGCCTATATCTGGGGGGAGGAATCAATCTAGAATATATAAATTTCTAACGGTCATATAAAGACCATTACATATAAATGTCATGTAAAGACCACTACATCTGGCCCCTGCCTTTCTGGCCAGTCTTATCTTCTGAATTCTCCACTGAAATATATGCTAAACAACCACTGAACAGAATTTCCCTGGTGGCTCAGTGGTACAGAATCCACCTGCCAATGCCAGGGATGTGGGTTTGATCCCTGGGTCAAGAAGATCCACTGGAGAAGGAAATGGCAACCAACTCCAGTATTCCTGCCTGGGAAATCCCATGGACAGAGGAGCCTGGTAGGCAACAGTCCATGGGGTCACAGAAGAGTTGGACATGACTTAGTGACTAAACAACAAACAAAAAAACTATTGAACCAAATGTTTGCAATTACTTCATGCCTCCATATACTAATGCAGGATACTGGTCTGTTATATACGACCTCTTTTTTGCCCCTAGGGAATTCCTACTGACTTTTCAATACTCATGACAAATATCATCTGCCACCTATATAGACTTCCCTGCCCTTCTTCTGAGTGCCCATAGAAAAGGAAACTAGCACTTATTGAGTGCTTAACATACATTTGACATTTTTATACATTACCTCGTGGCTCATATGGTAAAGATTCTGCCTGGAATGCGGGAGACCCGGGTTCAATCCCTGGGTGGGGAAGATCCCCTGGAGAAGAGAATGGCAACCCACTCCAGTATTCTTGCCTGGAGAATCCCATGGACAGAGGAGCCTGGTGGGCTGCAGTCCACAGGGTCGCAAAGAGTCGGACACAACTGAGCTACTAACTTTCACTTTCGTTCTACTCCCAGAATGAGAAAGCTGACAAGCAAGTGCAAATTAATGACTGTTGGTGAGCTGATGTTATTGGCTAACTGAAAGCTGGAAAGGGAGGGAGGTAAAGCAGTTTACCCAGAAATTAACCAGAGGTCAGGCTTCTCACATCAACAAGTAGCTCTGAAGTTAGAAAGTGACAGTCCAGAAGATATTCAATACATACAGAAACACCATTTGGTTTTTACTGACTTTTAAACACTAGTCAATCCTAGGAAAACACCTGACCATAACCCTTCCAGGCAAAGGAAAACAAAAACAAATACACTTTGCTGTTCCTTTTGGACACTTACTTGTATTCTTTCTTGCCCTGTGATAGAGACAGACCCTGAAGCTCTACCACAAAGTCCTCATGCAATAAACAGTGAGAAACAGGAATGCTAGAAGGAAAAAAAAAAAAAAAATGGAAATTTGTGTTTTAGGAGGCAAACAGAGGTCAATATCCTAAAATGAAATCATAAGGGCCCATGGATAATCTCTCCTGGGTGTGTAAATCCCATACACTTGTCCATGTGCATTCCTCTGGGGAAAGGGCCAATCTTTTCATCTTTTCTCATGCCCCCAAATAAAGCATGACAATAAACATACCCATCTTTTTCCTGAGGACTCAAGTTTAAATGATATTGTGCTATGTACCACTATACTGTGGTTCCTCCAAGCTGTGAATTTCTCCCAGGTTCTCCCATCACCCTTTTCCCTCTAATAACCTGCTAGCTGTCACTTTCAACAGGAGGACTCTGGCAACACACTCTGCTAATACGCTTCATGCTTGATTGGCCTAAGTTTAACTCCTCCCTTCCAACTTCTTAGTAGGAAAGAATTAATGTATAATATTTGAGAGTGAAAATCTAAAGTACTCTCATATGACCCGTGGCATTTTCCTTCCTTTTGCTTATAATCTAGTTACCAGACATATTCTAAACGGGTCAAATTATCAAATAACCATCTTTGGGTCAAATATTATTATACTAGTTTGTATAGCAATATGTTCTTATAAATGGTACTTTACATAAGAGCACTTTCCTTTTAAAACCAAATCTTATGCTTCCATTAATATTTAATTTCTACAAATCCGAATGTGCTTTCATGTCTCATGAAACTTGAGCTAGGTATTAAACCTAAGAAACTCCATATACATATAAGAAATTAAACAGTAAACCCTGACATAATGATGTTTATAGCTAGAGTAACCTGTTTGGTCCCTTCTATCTTAAGATTTAACAATAATTTAAATAAAGTCATTTTGTATTTAACTTAAATGGATCCCAGTAATTTCTTTCAAATGAAAAAACAACTTATTAGAGGGCTAAGAAAATACTTCCTCTAAAAAATTTATTTTCTAAATCTGAAAAAAGGTAAAAATATTCTACTTAAGTTTCAAAGTGTAACAAAAACACAAATCATCTAAACCATGTGGGGAAAACATCAGAAGCTAATAAACGTGTTGAAAAAAATACTTTATTTTCTATTGATATCGTTAATGCCTTACACATGTAGAAAATGCCTTTTCTAAACCAAGTTCAGTAGAAAGCAGGAAAAAATGCATAATTTTGTGATAGTCTAAAATTTCACATAGAAACTATGGACACTAGGTACTATGAAATATTAACAACACTTATGAGAACAGTTATTTTCTCACTTCAAAGATGCTTATTATTTCTCAGTCTCAGCTTTTAATTTTGTAAAAACTAGAGTGCTGAATCAGATTACTGATGTCTTTTCAGCTTTAATCCCTAATTTGTTTTTTCGCAGTTATCAATCTCACCACTTAAATGCAGAGAATCCTATTTTTAAAGCGTCCCGTTAATCTGACTACCAGGGTGTTTCAACCTCAAACATTTGGAAACCAGTTCGGCCTAAGACTAGTGTAAAGCTGGAGCCAATTATTTTCTGCTATGCCTGCAGGTTCTCAATTAGAAACGGGATGGGAATAATGTCCCAATAGAAGGGATGGTCAAGGCCAGGCCGGTGAACGCAGAACTGAAAAGGCCCAGAAGGATCCAGATGTAGCCAATCCTCCAGATTATAAGTGAGAGCCTTGGCGGCCCAGAGGGAAAGTAAACAGCCATGGGTCACATAACAAGCAGTAGCGGCGCGTGTCCCCAACACGCCGAGTATTACCAATTACTTAAAGGGCCCTGGCTCTGCAGACCAGGAGTCCCAGCTCTCCTCGTCCTTTTGGGCAGCGGGGAGCCGGCGACTCCTCCAGAGTGGCCACGCGCAGTCCCAAGGAATTGTGCCTAGCTCGGAGACCTACCCGGAGGCCCGCACGAAGTTGCACGCCTCCGCCCGGCACACGTAGAAGCTCTTTCCTTTATTCGGGCCTTCTCGGACGCCGGTCTTCAGAAGACATAAAGTCCCTAAGGAGAGAAGGTCGACAACGATTACACCGCGCTAGGCTGGCAGACCCCTTGGACCCTTGGACCCTGACCGCCTACCATGCTCCGGGCACCTAACTACTTCCATCCCGCTCCAGCTTTCCTCTTCTCCGAAGCCACCGCCTCTCCCAACGCCTGCTTCCGCCTTTTTCTCCGCCCTCCTCACTCAGGAACCAATCGTCACCCACCTCCTCCACCCATAATCCCCCATAATGCACCGCCGCGGCCTTAGCCACACCCACCCTAGCTACTATCAGCCAATCAGACGGAAAATGTGCTCACCTCCAACCAATCACGGCCGCCCCGAGATTCGCGGCGCGCCGAAATCAAAAATGGGGCGGCAGGAAAACCTGGGTTTTGGCCAGTGGGGCGTGGCTGAAGCTGGAGTGAGTTTTGGAGGCTGGCGGGGCTTCCCCGGGGAGGGAAGATGCGAGAAGAAGGATCTGGTGGGCTCTGCCTTCCACGCCTTTAAGACCTAGAGGCATCCCTAGAGGAAGCAGGCGTTACAGACTGCAGAGAGGAGCTCTACAAAGAAGACTGGTCTCCAGAGGCCGAGAGCGCCGAGAGCTGCGCGGTCTTCGGGATACCCGCCGGGGCCTAGCGCTGGTGGGCGCTCCGCCTCCGCGCTCCATCACTAGGGAGGGCAGTCCCAGAGAAGCCGCCGCCTCTGGAGGAAGCACTGGATGTGCTATGTGGAGGCGAAGCGAGGTGCGAGTGAGGGCCGTTGGGGCGTCCTTTATAGCTAAGCGGTGAACTGACAAGTCTATTGCAGAGCGGGCCTAAAGACTTTTCTAGAACCCCACACCACTGTACTTAGCCATACACGTCTGTCTTCACAACCTGGTGGGATGCGCAGCATTTTAAGGACCCCGAGATTCAGAAGTTTGAGTGACTCCCCCCAGGTCAGAGAATTAGTGAGTGGGCAGTTGGCCGACGGTGCTCAGAAAACTGCCTCCTGTGTGTACTGGATGTTCTTTAGGCACTCACGGTAGGAGACCTGAATCAGCAATGTCGAAGTGGAAACCACAGGAGGAATAGGTCGCCTTTGGTGAAAGGGAGTTTTATATTATACATTTTGTATTGTAAGACTTTTTCTATGAGTATGCGTTTGTAATATTAAAAATCGAGGATGTAATTAAAAGAAAGAGGACTATTTGAAATCGTAATCAGATCTCTTAGTCAACAAAAAGGGAGGAATGGGAATCAGACATAGCAAGAGAGACGGCTTAATCTTACAACTATTGAGGACCATATGTACAGACATATGGTGTGGCGTGTGAAACTGTATTTACAGAGACAGTAGAACAGGAAAATCTGCAAGTTCTAGGAAATCTGGGCTATATGGTGAATGTAAATGTCATAGGGAGCCAGAGGAGGGGAGACAAACCTGAAAGCAAGCAATTCTTGTTTATTAAGAATTAAACAAGTTCTTAATAAATAGCTTTTTGTATACCCAATGTGGACTAGGTGCTTAGGAAATATACAATTCATTTATTCACATATAAAGTTTAAGAGGACTATTCTAACCACAAAGAGCTTGCTCATTATTTGGAGAAGACTGAGCAATGTAAAAATAGCAATGTAATAGCATTTGAGTGCCAAGATGAGTGGAGATCCCAGTAAACTCTTAGGACTAAAGATGTGTCTGGAAGCAAAGTAGGGTAAGTTTATACATAATTACCCCTTCTGAAACACCTATAGATAAATGTAGAATAGGAAAGGAGTAAAAAAAAAAAAAAAAACAAATAGAGACAATTTCATTATACCAGATTGTAATTCTTGCACTGAGAGATTTCTATTCATATATTTAATAAATGCTATATTAGGAGAAGTAGACCATGAGTATTGGATTTGTGGGTCAAGGGGCATGATAATTTAATTATTTCTTTAAAACTGCCTTTTTGAAACAAGACAAATCAGGGCCTCTTAAATGTCCCACTCTTCCTCTGTCAAGTATTCAAGCTAGTGTCTCAGGTCAAACCCCATAAAAGGGTGCACAGCCAAATCACAGGATGGGGAATTATTTCTCCCATAAATTTGGTCACAGTCCATGGGGGTGCAAAGAGTCGGACACCTCTGACTAACACACATAGAGAATTATACAATATACAGTTTTCAAAATATATTCATTAGTATGTGTAGATTGTTTATATCCTTAATTAGCCTATAGACTCTTGGAGAGCCCTTTGGACACAATGTGCTTTATGGGCCCTTATTTTGAGTAAAGTTGAGACTTTGAGTTTGTTTTGCTTTAAAACTTGATGTATTCAAAATGAATGCCTAGGCTAGGTCCTAAAGTTCCGTGGTTTAAATCCACAGGTTAATGAGCCAACAAATTCTTTGTGCATGGAGGTGGTCAGATATAAAGTATGTGACGGAATTGTTCTAAAACTTGGTTGTGGTAATGGCTGCCCAATTGTATACATTTCCTAAGACTCAGGGAACTATACACTTTAAATAGGTGAATTCTATGGTGTCTGTTCTTCAGTAAAGCTGTTAAAAACAGTGTATAGGCCATACCAAAACATCTGCAAGGAAAATAAAATCTCGGCTCAATCCCCTAAATGTTTCAGCATCCTAAGGACTCTTTAGTTTTAGATGGTATTAATCCTTAAGCAGACTGGTTCTCTGACCTGTGGAATAAAATCCAGAGTGGTACAAACACACATTTTAATTCTAGGGGAATAAAGCAGTTGTATATTGTCTGGTCAGCATTGTGCTGGGTGGCATGTATTAAACATGAAAGGCATCTATAAGATACTGGTGGTGAGGGTATCAGCTGGAAGTCACCCTTTGACTTTCTTGTCACTGTCTGGCTTTTCGGTCACTAAGTCATGTACGACTCTTTGTGACCTCAGGAACTGCAGCATGCCAGACTTCCCTGTCCTTCACTATCTCCTGGAGTTTGCTCAAACTCATGTCCATTGAGTGAGTGATGGAAATAATCAGCAATTCTAAGTTATAAGTTATTTGTAAAATTCATGTTCTATGTAACTGATGCCTCCCCAAATCTTGGCTTTCTCTGCCCAACAAAGCCAAATAAAAAGTATGGAGAGAGACTTTGGAGAAAATAGAAAGGTGGCTTTAATCCTCAGCATGTGGAGGGGAGACAAAGCAGACTCAAGCTCCCCCTCCATGAGGAATCTGGGGGATTATATGGATGAAGGCTTGCAATCAGAGGTTGGTGATGAACAAAGCTGTTCAAAGGTGTAAGGATCTTTTATTCTTCCTCTTGCATTGTTTCAGAAAACTGGTCACAGGTTGGCGTGAGGTAGCCCGGTAACTGGGTCCATTGTCTTCTGTGTATTGTACTGTGGCCTTCTTTCTATTAATATAATGCAAAAAGAGAAAAACTACAAGGGATGGTCTCCAAGAGAGTGCTGTAAAGGTGAGCACCAGATATAGGATGTAATTAGCATAGAGTTAAAAGAAGTCGGTGCAGAATGTAGCTCATGCAGTGCTAGAGGGCAGAAAAATGCAAACTTAAGTTACCGACAATAAGGAAAAGGCAACCCACTCCAGTGTTCTTGCCTGGAGAATCCCAGGGACCGGGGAGCCTGGTGGGCTTCCGTCTATGGGGTCTCACAGAGTCGGACACGACTGAAGCGACTTAGCAGCAGCAGCAGCAAAGTAAAAACGAGGAATGATCAGGCCTGCTCACTGTTCTCTCCATCTTCTTTGTTCTCAGGAAAGAATAGAAAAACTCATTCCTCTTTTTTTTCCTTTTCACTGTTTTAAACATTAAGTTGTCCAAATATGCCTCTCTAGTTAGCTGATAATCTGAGTTTATTTCAATTTTATATCCCTGTGGGTTTTTGCTCATTGCTTTGGGGTGGGGTAGGAGGGATAACTAATTTTAAAGAGTAGGTAAAGGATTTTTTGTCCCAATGAGGCATATTTACTATAGGGAATCATCACTGTAGCCTACTTCTGCAGTATATTTTGAGGTAAGTGGTTTTTTTTGTTTTTAATTTATTTACTTATTTTTGGCTGTGCTAGGTCTTTGTTGCTTCATGTGGGTTTTCTCTAGTTGCAGCAGGCAGGGGTCACTCTCGAGATGCAGTGCACAGGCTTCGTATTGCAGTGGCTTCTCCTGTTATGGAACACAGGCTCAGTAGCTGTGGTTCCTGCGCTCTGAAGCATAGACAGGCTCAGTAGCTGTGACACATGGGTTTAGTTGCTCCATGCATGAGGGACCTTCTGAGAGCAAGGGTAGAACCTGTGCCCCCTGCATTGCAAGATGAATTTTTTACCACTGAACCACCAGGAAAGCCCTGGTGGTTTTACAAACAGCACTTTTAAGTGATTTTAATTCACATAGCTACCCTGGGAGCAGGTATTCCTTTATCCCCATTTTAAAGAATGAAACACCAAAGTTTAGAGAGCTATTAGCCACTTTCTTACAGAGCCCCACTACTTGAGCTTTGGAACCAAAAGATTAATCTCTCCCTGGCTCAAAATCACAAAGCTGGCATCAAACAGATCAGGAACTGGAAGTCACTTTGAAGGGACTCCTATCCCAGTTCTTGCCACTACAGTATTTTTAGGAAGCATAAATTATTCGGTGATTCATTCAGACATTTAACCTATACATAGCCAAGCATTCAGATATTTGTGTTATACAGATGCAGCTCAACAAACGCAAGGAAACAAAGCAAACCAAGTCCTGCTGTTTCGTAAATGATCACTAGGTAGCAGCATATTAATGTAAGAACAACAGAAGGCCCACTTCTGTTTTCACACTCTAGTGATAAGCGATGGTAATTCAGTTTCATTTTATTTTGTGCCTTTCAAATATATGACCATTTTAAACTTTACCACTGATAAAAGCATAGTCAAGATGAGAATATAGTAAGGACAAACTTGTTTATTTGGAAAAGGGAAGAGATTTTACAAATTGTTTTGTTGTGTCAATATTTTCTATTAGGTTCCAAATGTCACTGGTGTTAAATTATTATCCCCAAAATGATTCAAACCGGGTACCCCTTCATCTATTTTTGTTTTTCATTAAGTATACTAGTCAGTACTTTTTTTTTAGTAAATTTATAAAGTTGTGCAACAATCACCACAATCTAGTTTTAGCACATGTCCATAATCCCCAAAATTTCCCTCAAAACCTGTGTATAGTCAACTGACACAACACCCTTGTTCTCAGTGAATTGAAGGTTTTTGCTTCATCTTGAGAAAGAATTCAGAGATGTAGCAGGGAGATTAAGAATGTAAAGTGAGGATTTATTTAAGCTAGAATATGCTCTCAGACATTTCATGGCAAGTAGATGGGGAAACAGTGGAAACAGTGGATGACTTTATTTTTCTGGGCTCCAAAATCACTGCAGATGGTGATTGCAGCCATGAAATTAAAAGACGCTTACTCCTTGGAAGGAAAGTTATGACCAACCTAGACAGCATATTGAAAAGCAGAGACATTGCCTTGTCAACAAAGGTCTGTCTAGCCAAGGCTATGGTTTTTCCAGTGGTCATGTATGGATGTGAGAGTTGGACTATAAAGAAAGCTGAGCACCGAAGAATTGATGCTTTTGAACTGTGGTGTTGGAGAAGACTCTTGAGAGTTTCTTGGACTGCAAGGAGATCCAACCAGTCCATCCTAAAGGAGATCAGCCCTGGGTGTTCACTGGAAGGACTGATGTTGAAGCTGAAACTCCAATACTTTGGCCACCTCATGTGAAGAGTTGACTCCTTGGAAAAGACCCTAATGCTGGGAAGGATTGGGGGCAGGAAGAGAAGGGGACAACAGAGGATGAGATGGCTGGATGGCATCACCAACTCAATGGACATGGGGTTGTGTAGACTCTGGGAGTTGGTGAGGGACAGGGAGGCCTGGCGTGCTGTGATTCATGGGGTCTCAGAGTCAGACATGACTGGGTAACTAAACTGAATTGAACTGAATATTCCATTATATTCATCACCAGTTGATAGATATTTGGATTGTTTTCCCTTTGGGTTTATTAGGAATGATGTTGTTATGAACATTAACAAATCTTTATGTGGGCATTTGTTTTCATTCCTCTTCTGTAGATATCTATGAGCAGAATTGGTGGTCAGGTGATAAGTTTATGTGCAACTTTTTAAGAAATTACCAAGCTGTTTTCCAAGTGATGGTACCATTTTATAATCCAAGGAGCAATGTATAAAGGTTCCAAGTTCTCCACATCCTTACCAACACCTGTTATTGTCTTTCTTTTTTATTGTAGTCATTCTAGCAGCTGTGAAGTGGTTTCTTAGGTCAGCCTTATTGTACATTTCCCAATAACTACTGAGGTTGAGCTCCTGTTCACATGCTTATTCGCCATCATCTTCCTCTTTTATGATGTTCTTGAAAGGCTTTTTCCTTTAAAGGTTTGTATGAAACAAACCAAAAAGCAAAAATGACTTTTGCTGTTGTTATTCAGTTGCTCAGTCATGTCTGACTCTTTGCGACCCCATGGACTGCATACAGCACGCCAAGCTGTCCTTCACCATCTCCCCAAGTTTGCTCAAGCCAATGTCCATTGAATCCTTGATGCCATCCAACCATCTCATCCTCTCTCGTTCTCTTCTCCTCCTGCCTTCAATCTTTTCCAGCATCAGTGTCTTTTCCAATGCGCTGGCTCTTCACATCAGGTGGCCAAAGTATTGGAGCTTCAGCTCCAGCATCAGTCCTTCCAATGAGTATTTAAGACTGATTTCCTTTAAGATTAACTGGTTTGATCTCCTTACAGTCCAAGGAACTCTCAAAGAGTCTTCTCCAATGCCACGGTTCAAAAGCATCAATTCTTCAGTGCTCAGCCTTTTTTATAGTCCAACTCTCACATCCATACATGACTACTGGAAAAGTCATAGCTTTGACTATATGGACCTTTGTTGGCAAAGTGATGTCTCTGCTTTTTAATATGCTGTCTAAGTTTGTCATAGCTTTTCTTCCAAGGAACAAATGTCTTCTAATTTCATGGCTGCAGTCACCCTCTGCAGTGATTTTGGAACCCAAGAATATAAAGTCTGTCATTGTTTCCATTTTTCCCCATCTCTTGCCACGAAGTTATGGGACCAGATGCCATGATCTTAGCTTTTGGGATGTTTAGTTTTAAGCCAGCTTTTTCACTCTGTTGTTTCTCCTTTATCAGGAGGCTCTTTAGTTCTTCTTCATTTTCTGCCATTGGAGTGGTGGCATCTACATATCTGAGGTTATTGATATTTCTCCCAGCAATCTTGAGTCCAGCTTGAGCTTCATCCAACCTGGCATTTTGCATGATATACCCTGCACATAAGTTAAATAAGCAGGGTGACAACATACAACCTTGACATACTCCTTTCCCAATTTGGAACCAGTCCATTTTTCTGTGTCCAGTTCCAAGTGTTGATGCTTGACCTGCATACAGGTTTCTCAGGAGGCAGGTAATGTGGTCTGGTATTCCCATCTCTTGAAGAAGTTTCCACAGTTTGTTGTGATCCACACAGTCAAAGGCTTTAGCATAGTCAGTAAAGCATAAGTAGATGTTTTTCTGGAATCTTCTTGCTTTTTCTGTGATCCAGCAGATGTTGGCAATTTGATCTCTGACTCCTCAGCATTTTATAAATCCAGCTTGTACATCTGGAAGTTCTTGCTTCATGTCCTGTTGAAGCCTAACTTGAAGGATTTTTAGCATGACTTTGCTAGCATGTGAAATGAGTGCAATTGTGCATTAGTCAGAACATTCTTTGGCATTGTCCTTCTTTGGAGTTGGAATGAAAATTGACCTTTTCCAGTCCTGTGGCCATTGCTTAGTTTACCAAATTTGCTGGCATTAATTTTTATTAACTCAAGGAGACCAAAGAAATATTAATGCATAATATTAATATTTGTATAATGTTAAGTAAGAAAATCGAATATATACCATAATATAGTTCTGTGGAAAAAAATATATATATATTGGCTGTGCCACCACATGGCATTTGAGATTTTAGTTCCCTGACTGGTGATGGAACCCATGCCCCCTGCAGTGGAAGTGTATAGTCTTAATCACTGAACCACCAGGGAAGTCCCCTGTGAAAAATATTTTAACAACAAGCTATTAACTTTTTATAATTGAAGTATAGTTGACATATAATGTTATATAAATTACAGGTATACAATATAATGATTTACAATTTTAAAAGGTTATACTCTATAGTAATTATACAATTAGCTATATTCCCCATGTTGTACAATATATCCTTGTAGCTTATTTTTTAAATATTTGTATCATTAGTTTATTTATTTGCCTGTGCCAGGTTGGGTCTTATTTGCAGCATGCAAACTAGATCTCATGTGGGATCTAGTTCCTGGACCAGGGTTCAAACTCAGGCTCCCTGTATTGGGAACTCAGAGTCTTAGCCACTCAACCACCAGGGAAGTCTGCCTTGTAGCTTATTTTATACCTAATAGTTTGTACCTCTTATTCTCCTACTCCTGTGTTGCCCCTTACCTCTTCCATTTTTTCACTGGTAACCACTAGTTTGTTCTCTATATCTGTGAGTCTGCTTCTTTTTTGTTTTGTTCACTAGTTTGTTGTATTTTTTAGATTCCACATATAAGTGATACCCTACAGTGTTTTTCTGTGACTTACTTTGCTTAGCATAATGCCATCCAAGTGCATCCAGGTTGCTGCAAATGGCAAAATTTCATTCTTTTTTATGGCTGAATAGTATTCCAGTGTGTGTGTGTGTGTGTGTGTGTGTGTATCATACATACTGCTTTTAACAAACTATTAACTTTTAGGACTATATTCCATTTATGTACCTCTGAGAGATTGGATTGGGTGCAGTTTTCATTTTCTACAGCTCACATGTATTGCTCTTATGACTTAGAAAAAATCCAATAAAGATCTTAAAAGCAGACACAAAGGGAAAATAAGAAAGAAATACACAAAATTAATAACGATGCCAATTGAAAGTGGAAAGATTATTGGTAGCTTTTTTCTCTTTCTCCCTCTTTTACTATACAGCCCGCAGTGTTATGATACTGTTGGGTAAAGTGACTGTGGGAACCACATCTCCATGCCTCACCACGACCCCTCTTAAATTTGCTTAGTTCTCAATCTAGCTATTCAGTGTTGACCTTTCAGTAATTAATCCTTTATTTTATTTTTTAAAATTCATCCCATTTCCTTCTTGGTGTCTAATTTCAACTTTATAGCAAAATCCCTCTTCCCTGAACTCTATTCTAGTTATTTTGCTTAATTCTAACCATATCCTCAGTTCCAGTTTCAAATATTACCAGAAAGCAAGGACATTTCTCACTTGTTTTCTAAGACCTTTACCTCTTTAGAAATTATAGATAGCCTAGAGTCTCAAGGTATCTGAGGCTCTGAACTTGTTTGCTGGGATTCACCCTGAGTTGTACTTCTGGAAGGCAACAGATGACACTAGGGTAGATTCCGTGTTCCCAAGCTGAGAATGAATACACTGCCCAGTGCTTCAGAGGCTTCTGCCGTGATGTTTTGAGCCTCACTAGAGGCAAAAGTACTGGAGTGGTTGCCATGCCCTCCTCTAGGGGATCTTCCTAACCCAAGGATTGAACCCACATCTCTTATGTCTCCTGCATTGGCAGGCAGGTTCTTTACCACCCGTGCCACCTGGGAGGCTATGGAGGTCCTTCCTAATTTAACTCTATCTCGGCACCCTGTTTGTAGTCAGTTGTCTGCTTACCTGTTGATTGTCTCCTCCATCGATTCCATAGGTAGTTGCCAAGAGAGCAGCTTCTGTTCTGCTCACCACTCACTATATACACAGGACATAGAATGTCAATATATACCTTTCAAGTGAAATAAATTAAACCATAGAGTGGAAGAGACCCCAAAGTCACCTAGTGTGTCCTCCCAATGCCCTCCACATCTTTCCTAATGAGTTCAAGATAGAAACTTTGGGTCACAGCAAATGCTGTATTTGGATATCTCAAAATGTCAATTAATTCTAAAGTATACTGAGTAGAAATCTGTCTTTCTGTCTGAAAATTCCCTTTACTTGTCATCTGGAGGTACACGTGATAGACTTAATTCTTTTCAGTGTACTTTCAAATATTTGAGTATGACTATCTCTTCCTCCCCAAACTCCACACATATTCACATTCCTCAGAGAAACTGCTCCAACTGCTTCATTACTTCTCCCCTCACCAGACCCCCTCACCAGCATTTTTCAATGAATGTTTGCTTAATTTGAGGCATCTCAAATAGAATTCAATATGAAGAATACTGTGGGGTAATTATTTCCCTGTTTTTTTTTTAATATGACCACTTTATGTATGTAATAAAAGCTGCAAAAATTGTTTTCTTTCTTTTCTAACAAATGTCAGAGTAATTTATATCAAGAGTGTAATTGGCCAAAACCACTGTTCTCGTTTCTCATGCATGTGCTCAAGTCTCCCTTACCTGGTGGCTCTAATTGCTTGAACTTAACCATGGCTTCCACCTTCCATCTTGTTAGTTCTGATCTGCCATTCTAACCTGTCTAGACCTCTTTGAGTCTTGTTCCTGTCAGCTGACTTATTAGTGCTATCTCATGGCGGCTCTGTGCCAGCTGAACCCTTGACAGGCCTGCTCGTTTTGACTTCATCCGAGTTGCCAGTAAAAATGCTGAACAACGCAGACACGTTAGCACAACCTGGACAGATCTCTTCCAGGTAAACATGGAGCCTTGGACGTCATACTTTGGGCTTGGTCATTCAGTCAGGCTTGGAGTCTCATTAATGCCTATTGCTCCTTTTTGTTCAAATGCCTCACTGCAGGTCATTCACGTTCCATCGATACAGCTATCCCTTGATGTCCCAGCTTGCAAAGCATAGCAGAAACGGAAGTGAGGCGAATCTGGGTGACTTTATTTCCTTGGTGAGCAGCACAGGAAGCAGCCTAGAAGCCGCAGGGGGATGTGGTTCTTCAGGACGAAGGCTTGTGCTCTGCAGTGGCCTAGTGGTTCATTCAGTCACACAATCTCCTGTCTCGTTGATTTGCCTCACAGCACCTCTCACTTCTCACTCCTTATCTAATCTGCCACCTGCTGCTTCTCTCTCTTGGTCCTCTCTCAAGATTTACATGCATTTGGATGAAGGCTAGGAAGTTCTAAGGGAGTGATTTGCTACAGTCCAACGATGAGAAGAAGAGCTCGTAATCCTTTTGATGAAGATCTGAGGCAGCCTTCCTGGGTAGCCCAGGACATCCCCTTCAAACGATGTAGCTCTTCCTAGCTCTTCAGGTCTTTGTTATACTTTCTCACCCTCCCTTTCCTGGACTGACTCCCACCTTACTCTAAGCAGAAATTGACAGGTCTGTTTCCACACACAGTAGATGGAACTTTCTCTACTATTCTGGAGACACAGTGAGCCTTACCTCAGGGCCATGGGACTGCTGCCTCCCTTGGCATCTGAAAGGTTTCTTCCTGAAAGCTTTTTCCTTCAGAAGCCACCAGCTCCTCGTGCAGGGCATCAAGAGACGATCTTGGATGGGGCCGGGGCTGTGAGGGTCTTCTTTCTGTAGTTTGTGGCTTTAATTTCTGCTTTCTTGCTCTATGTGCTAATTGCCCATTTCTTCTCTCCCATTCCCCTTTTTTCCCCATTTTCCCCCCGCTATCCCTCCTCCAACCCTTTTGTCCAGAAGAGACAAACTCAACATTAATGATGGACTGTGGAGGATGATCTTCCAGGTTCTGTATATTCTCACCCAGAGCTCTGCAATAAGCAGTCCCTTTTCAGCCTGCAACTTTTTTTCACGATGACACCATACCTGTCACTTCAGTCATCACCTATTTGTGATGGAAGAACTGAAGCATGGCCAAG
Organism: Antilocapra americana; assembly: GCA_007570785.1. Classification (NCBI taxonomy): domain Eukaryota; kingdom Metazoa; phylum Chordata; class Mammalia; order Artiodactyla; family Antilocapridae; genus Antilocapra; species Antilocapra americana. The sequence continues at coordinate 4,172,732 of ML661955.1, forward strand.
TGGGAGGTGGGAAAATGCTGCAGGTTTGAATGGCTTTGCTGCTAAGTTTTACACCCTACCCATGTGTGTGCATGTGCAATAGAAAATACCAAACATGTAGCACTCAAATAACTTTCTCCATCTGACACATGTAAACAGGCATGAAGAGCACAGGTACAGGGCAAACCAGAGTTCAGGTCATCACATTGCACTGTCAGTTCTGCTGTGGGCTTAACTGTGTTGCCTCGAATTCTTATGATGAAGCTCTAATCTCAGTGTGAGGGTATTTGGAAGTGGGGCCATCGGCAGATAATTAGGTTTAGATGAGATCATGAGGGTGGAGCCCTCGTGATCACATTAGTGTCCTTCTAAGAAGATATACCAGAGAGCTTCTGTTTGTCCATCTCTTTCTCTCAGTCCCATGAGGACACAATGAGAAGTTGGCAGTCTACAAGCCAGGAAGAGAACCCTTGCCAGTGGCTTGGCACCTTGATCTGGGACTTCCCAGCCTCCAGAACTGTGAGGGAATAAATTTCCATTGTCTAAGCCACCCAGTTTATGGTATTTGTTACGGCAGCCAAAGCAGACTAATACAAATTCCCAAGCTAATTATTTGCTATCTGCCATAACATTTGTTTTCCAAATGTGCCATTTGCACTCAAATCTACATGTAAATTGAATTAGCTAATTAATACAGGTATAAAATACCTCAGGATAGGAGTCCCTGGTGACTTCATTTCCCATTAATTCCCGTATATTTGTATGTCTTCCTTTGGAACTCCTGGATTAAACTATACTGGCTTCTCATTTAACTGTAAAGCAGTCAGACAATTTTATCTAAATGTTCCCCTGTCCCTGTTACCTTTATATCCTGACTCTTTCCTGAAAATTTACACCTATCTATCCCTAAATTAACCTCTTGGACTGTGGGCCAAAAAATGACTCCATTTTGTAGCAAAGCCCATGCTTTCATTTCATTTTTATACCCTGTCTCTCTGCTGTTGTGTTTAAAAATTAGGACTTAAAATGTAAGTAACTGATTTCCTTTACAGGAGTAAAAAGGATTAAAATGGCCAATTTCTCAATGATGATAAGGATGATATCTAACATTTATGAGTATTCATTTAATCCTTATGACAAATGAAGTAAGGGATATTCTCTCCCTGTTTAGGGATGAGGGGTGTGAGGAAAAGAAAGTAACCACCAAAAATTACACATCCAGTGAGTGATGTCATCAGGATTTGAACTTGGACAGCTAAATCCAGATCTCACATTCCCGACTATTAAGTTACCAAAAGTATTCATGGGCATACCATCTAAAAAGACCCAAAGGTCAAAATGGAAGACCCTAAGAGGGAGTAGTTAGCAGGCTGGATTTTGTTTCACTGCAGTTTACTTCTCAGGAAGATTTATATGTTGCCTATTTCTTTTGTATAGAAGGGTTACTAAATATCACCTTGCCATTTAGCCTTCTGTTTCCAGGTGGGAAGTCTCCTGGTTTACTTCATTTGAATGATTCATGCTTCATACCATACTGAATACCTTCCATCAATCAAGGAAAAGGTTTAACAAACTCATAGACATAGAGAATACACTTGTGGTTGTCAAGGGCAGGTAGAATAGAAGAGGGATGGATTGGGAGTTTGGGATTAGCAGATGCAAACTAGTATATAGAGAGAATGAATAAACAAGGTCCTACTTTATAGCACAAGAAATTATATTCACTATCCTGTGATAAATCATAATGGAAAATAAAATGAAAAATATATATATATATATGTTTAACAGAATCACTTTTCTGCATAGCAGAAATGAACAACATTGTAAATCAACTATACTTCAATATAAATTTTAAAATAAAAATAAAATAAAAATTCATTTGTTTCAAGTGAAGAGTTTAGACCTGTGTGTTAGGAGCTAACATTAGACAGAGCCAGTAACCCTCATTCAGTATGGATGCTAAAGGCCAGCCCACAGGCACTTCGGACTCCTGTTACACTGCTCAATTTTTTGCTTCCAGAGTGATGCTTTTTACACAAGCATCCTCATTTGCCAGCTTTAAGGCTAGAAGATATTTGGCCCACACATGGGAAACAAAGGCCACTCTAACACCGGATCCTTTTATTGGGCTGATTCTACCTTGGATATTGAGAACAGAAGAATCTTCAAACAATTTCCTGCTGCTAGCAGTGTGGTACAAATAGCTGTTGTTGGACAAACCGTTAAACAATATGAAGATCCCCTTAAGACAGACTTAAGAACTCATGGCATCCGCCTTTAGTCATGGGAGACCGTAACAAAACATGCTCTCGTGTGTCTATTTGAACAGCATCATCAGGCAGCACAGAGTAGCCATTTAATCAACATGCACTGAGCTGAGTGGAGATCTGTGGGAACAGGGGCAAAGAGGGCAATGGAGTCCCCTGCTCCTCCAGTCCAGATTCATCTCCCCTTTGTAGAGCTAACTGGCCTCAGAGAGCAAGTGGCAAAAAAAGCACATGCATTGTTTTCTGTCCCAACCATCCTCTCACTACCTTGTAAATATTGATCTTTGCTGGTGATCAGACAGTGGAATCTCCACAGCTAGAGGAAGCGTGCTGTGACAGAGCATCGTTTTTGGAGGCCATGCTCGGGCTCTGCCCCTTAACGCCTGGTGACCTTAGGCATAATATTTAACTCCTTTTCCTGGGTTGTGGTTTAATCTCCGTTTTTTTGCAGGCTTGTCGTAAAGATTCAGTCATCATCACTCATGAACCCCTGTCTTCTTTCCTCTTTGAGTAAATGGATGATGTCAGTTACTTCTGCATGCCTAGCTCCTAGTGTATGTCTTGGCTTATGTTTGACATCAAAAAGTGCTTGTAAAATGTGTGTCTCATTTCTCTCATATGTTAAAATACCTCTCTATATGTTGGTCATCTAGTTGATTTTTAAATGCGTTTTGAAAGAGAAAGATGTTTTTTTAAAAACTCAGGTTTAGGTTATTTACATATAAGCTATCTGTTAAGTTATGTATTAGTATTAAGTTCAGTTATTTACATACAATAAAGTACTCAATCTTAAGAAGACGCATTCTTAAGTGAATTTTTACATATCCATACAATCATGGAACCACCACCCAGATAAAGATAAGAAAAAGCAGTTTAGTTGCTTCACAAGTTTCCTTCATGCTATTTGTAGTCAAGGCTCCCCTTGCTAGGGAAAATCATTCTTCTGACTTCTGTCACTGTAGATTCATTTTGCTCATTCTTGGACTATGTACTCTGTTATGTCTGGATTCCTCCATTCAACAGTGCTGTGAGATTCATCCATATTGTCATGTACATCAGTAGTTTGTTCATTTTTTCCACTGTGCAGTATCCTGGGGTTTATATAAACTGTAATTAAGCCACTCATCTAATAATGGACAATGGGTTTGTTTCCAGTTTTTAGCAATGATGAATAAAGCTATAAATATACTTGAGATGTACATCTTTTGGTGCATGTAGGCCTTCATTTCTCTTGGGTAAATGCAAGGAATGGAATTACTAGGTCATAGGGTCATTATATGTTTACTTTTATTTGAAACTACCAAATTATTTTACAAAATAGTTGAAAAGACTTATACTCTCCTCAGCAATGTATTGAATTCCAATTCCTCCAAATTCTTACATGAGCATTTCCTTTTTTTTCAATTTTATTTTTTGACCACACTGTGTGGCATATGGGATCCTAGTTCCCCAACCAGGGATAGAACCTGTACCCCCTGCATTGGAAGCATGGAGTCTTAAGCACTGGGCCAGCAGGGAAGCTCTTATCTTACAAGCATTTGATATTGTCAGTCTTTTCAATTTTAGCCATCTTGATGTAATGAATTTGGGTTTTCATTTGAGGGTTATTTATAACTTATGAATAATTATAACTCATAATAACTTATGAACTTATTAATAATTCCTTATCCAATGTGGTCCTCCATCTTAGCAAGTGGTTTAATGTGATAAATATGCTTCTAGTCAAAACATCTCTATCTGGCAGTCAGAGCTGCAGAATGAGGTGCAGAAGGAGACTTGGATTCAAAGATGACATGGTAGAAACTCTAAATTTCTAACAAGTAAATTAAATGTAAAATTAAGTATCAAAAGATAAAGTAAATAGAAAACCAGTTAAGATAATGAACAATGTAACTTTCTCTTGTCCCTACACTTATCAGTAGGAAATTTGGTTAACAAATATTTACTAAACGCTTCCCAGGTAGCTCAGTGATAAGAAAAAAAAAAATCCTCCTGCCAATGTTGGAGCCATGGGTTCAATCCCTGGGTCAGGAAGATCCCCTGGAGGAAGAAGTGGCAGCCCACTCCAGTATTCTTGCCTAGAGAAATCTCATGGACAGAGGAGCCTGCTGGGCTAAAATCCATGAAGTTGCAAAGAGCTGGACAAGACTGAGCAACTAAGCACACATCTTAGCTACCTCTGTGAGCTTGATAGAATACTTGGAACTTTCTGATAATTTTGTTCAGTGCTCAAAACCTTCACAAAATTGGTATTATCTTCATTATATAACTTGGGAAAGCAGAGATAGTTTGCTGAGGATGGCTACCTTGCTTTACCATGGTACAACCACAGCCTTCACCCCAAACCCTCTCCATCACCCAAGCTGCTGCTTTTTAACGTTTCTTTCTTTTTAATTGAAGGATAATTGCTTACAATATTGTGTTGGTTTCTGCCATACATCAACACGAATCAGCCATAGGTATATATACATCCCCTCCCTCTTGAACCTCCCTCCCACTTCTCACTCCATCTTACCCCTTTAGGTTGTTACAGAGTACCAGTTTGAGTTCCCTGAGTCACACAGCCAGTCATATATACTGGCTATCTATTTTACATGTGGTAGTGTATATGTTTCCATGCCACTCTCTCCATTCATCCTATCCTCTCCTTCCCCCACCCTCCCGCCACCTTTTGGTCCACAGATCTGTTCTTTATGTCTGCGTCTCCATTAAGCTGTTGCTTTTTCAACCCTCCTAAAGGACAACTGTTCTTTCCCTACTAAATAACACCCAAATGACCCACCCTGTCCACCAAATAAGGTCCAAGTTCTTTTTTAAAAAAAGTTATTGGAGTATAGTTGGTTTACAATTTGTGTTAATTTCAGGTGTACAGCAAAATGAATCAGTTATACATATACATATATCTACTCTTTTTAAGATTCTTTTCTCACATAAGCCATTACAGAGTATTGAGTAGAGTTTCTTGTGCTATATGTGTGTGTGTGCTAAGTCGCTTCAGTTCTGTCCAACTCCTTTGTGACCTTATGAACTATAGCCCACCAGCCTCTTCTGTCCATGGGATTCTCCAGGCAAGAATACTAGAGTGGGTTGCCATGCCCTCCTCTAGGGGCTCTTTCCAACCCAGGGCTTGAACCCTCATGCCCTATGTCTCCTGCATTGACAGGCAGGTTCTTTACCGCGAGCGCCACCTGGGAAGCCCCTTGTGCCATAGAGAAGGTCCTTATTAGTTGTTGTTATTTAGTCACTAAATTCTGTCTCACTCTTCTGCAATCCTATGGACTATGTAGCCCACCAAGCTCCTCTGTCCATGGGATTTCCCAGGCAAGAATACTGGAGTGGGTTGCCATTTCCTTCTCCAGGGGATCTTCCCCATCCAGGGATCAAACCAGAGTCTCCTGCATTGTCAGGTGGATTCTTTACCACTGAGCCACCAGGAAAGTCCTTCTTATTAGTTACCTATTTTATATACAGTAGAGTGTGTGTGTGTCAATCCCAGTCTTCCAGTTTAAGGTCCAAGTTCTTACCCATGTTCGCAATCTCTTTTCCTGCCCCTTCCCATCCTTAGTTAGAGTTTGTTATATTTCCATGTTTATCTCTCATTTCTCCCCTTCATAAATCTGACCCTTAAAATCAAACCCAAGATATTCTACACATTGCGCTCTACATGGAGCTGTCTCTGTCCTCAGACTACTGTTTACTCCAACTTCTTTCAAAATATTTCCTGAGATTTTGAAAGTTTAAGTGACACCTCTTTTGTGAAATTGTCTCTGATTTCTCATTGCCCACAGCACTTCACTGCATTGAGGGGAGGTAAAAATTGAAAGCTGGCATGATAGAAGTCTGAACTGAGCCTACCAGGAATACCAATTTCTCCAGACCTGTCTGATGAGAGGGGAGCCTCCCACAAGCACAATCTGCATGACACACCTGCAGGAGAAAGGGGGCCTGTGATGACGTTTCAGGGGTTCCTGGGAGCTGAGAATGGGAAGTGGAGAGCATAATGCAAGGTTTGTCTCCCATATTGGGTCCAGATCGGCCAGCATTTGGGCCCTATAGAGAAAAAGGAGACGATGAGTGAACGCTAAGGGAGCAGTGTTCACAAGAGAATCTTTAGAGATATGGGGGCACAAGCAACCTTGGATCTGTCTGCAATCCAAGCAGAGTGTCGTGCAAAGACAGAATGAGGTTGGGCACTCTCCCAATCTTAGAGTCCAGCTTTGGCATCTCATGGGCTCCAGCATTGCAAGGGGAGCCCATAGATCTGATCAGAACAGTGGGAAGTCTTGTGGGAAGGGACTTGTCTGTGAGTTCATCTGAATTCCCAGAATCTGATGGAAGCCTCAGAAATGCTTTAAGAATGCTTTATAGATGGCTAAGATTCTGTGTAAGGACTTCCCTGTAGTTCAAATGGTAAAGAATCTGCCTGCAATGAAGGAGACCAGAGTTCAATCCCTGGGTCAGGAAGTTCCCCTGGAGAAGGGAATGGCAATCCACTTCAGTATTCATGTCTGGAGAATTCCATGGACAGAGAAACTTGGTGGGCTATGGTTCAAGGGGGTCACAAAGAGTCGGACACGACTGAGTGACTAACACATGCACACACAAGCCTCTGTGTAAACCTGGGACAAAAGTCTGTGGAAATTTGGATTATTAGTGTTGATTCAACTTCATTTATGTGCACAGACAAGGAAGGCCTGGAAAAACATGGGTTATGCAGATGTTCATTTATGACTTGAAATGGTTTAAAACTTATCTTCATGTAAGTATCTGATTTGATCACCTCACAACAACCATATGAGGTGGATACAGTTATCACCAGATTTTTCTGATATTAGTGGATTTGAGCACAGTACTGATTGTGGAGAGTCTAGACTTACTGTCAGCGGGCCTAATACTGAGCCCTTTCTCTTCTACATATGACTGGGTGATCCTGGATAAACCCAACCTCTCTGAGCTTTAATTTCTTACCAGAAAGAGAAGAATAACAGTTCATTTTGCATGGGGATGCTGTGAACCTCTGAGATGTTGAAAAACTCCTGTGCAATTGTGAGAAATTATCATGGCACATGACTTTCTACCAATGCATTCACTTTCTGCCACAAATCAGTTGTTTCCATACATGTCTCAAGAGAATGAAAATACTAAAAGGGATGTATTCATGCCTTATTTCTCTCTGTGTCATCTCATCTTGCAACTTAGGATGGTGTGGAATACCTCAGGGTGATGTATTTCTCGTCTTCAGTGGGAATGTGCAGGAAAGGATGCATGCTTCAGAACTACTTGGACTAGACACCAATCCAGAGAGCCTAAAATTATTTATTAAAGTCATCAGCTGTATAACAGAGACAGATATAACTGCTCAAATCAAGCTTCCTAGGCACATAATACCTGGCTAAGATAGAACATAAGCTACTGAAAGAGAGCAGGGAGTGGCCAGTTTTTCCCATGAAGGGTCAGATAGTAAACATTTTAGGTTACGGTGGCAACTACTTTATTCAGCCATTATATCAGCAGCCATAGATAATATGTAGTCAAATGAGAGAGCCTGTATTCCAACAAATTGCATTTTAAAAAACAGGTGGTGGATCTGTTTTTGCCCTGTGGGCTACCAGTAGCCAATTCCTGAGGGAGAGGATTGTCCCGTTGCTAAGGAGGGTTTACTGACACGAGAAGCCGAAAGTGGTGACATAAAAAAGTTGAAGTCATTGAGTAAAAGTAAAGATCTCTGTGAGGTCTAAAAAACTAAAATGAGCAAGCCCATAATCAGAGAGATTCCATATAAAACGCCTACTGAATTGGATAAAAACAAATTTTATTCGAAAGAAGTTCAGAAAGGTAAAAAGAAGACACTCAGGTTTTAGCTGCCAGAAAACTACTGTGGGCCAAACAGCATGATGTGACTTCTTAGAAAATCTAACATGCTCCAGCCCCCATTAAGGAAAGCAGAGCATCCAGAACAAAACAAGGTGATCATCCCAGGGGGACGGGGCTATGTCTGCCCAAGTCACAATAACAACCTTCACACCCAGGAAGTGCTCACTGGACAATAAATCTGCTCCAGGTGGAGCACTGGATATCTGAGTGTCTGTGCAATCTCTGCGCTGAATTCAAGTGTGAAGAACTGCTGATTGAGCTGAGAGCTGAAAGACAGCATCCAGGTAATGAGGGAGAACAGTGTTTGGGGGAAAGGGTACCTGGGCGAGGGCAAGCACTAGAATCTACTCTGATACTCTGATGGAGCTCCATTCCACTCTTTCCCTTCAATATCCACTTAAAATAAAGGTTTCTGGAAAAAATGGTGGGGATACAGAGGGCATCACACCTTCTAAGATATCTTAACATTAGCTTTGTTTTTGGAAAATTTTGTTCCCTCTACCTGAGAGAGAAGAAATAAATGCACTGACTTGTTTAAGAGAACATTTGGAATATTTCAAATAGGGCTATGAAGGAAGATGAATTCAAGGAACCCGTAGGTCTGCAGTGGGAGTTCTCATAGTCACCCATAATCCCCTTGCAAAAAAACTAATTATGTTTGGAGAAGACATGTGTGCCTGATAAAATAATTAAAAATAAATTGCTCTCCTTGGAAATCCAAATTAATGAGTGTTAGAGCAACCCTGTTGATCACATAGATAATAAATAGATGTGTTTTCTCAAGTCTGTTAGGTAGCACTGATTGATTTGCAATTCTGGCTACAACAGGGCCTGAGCAGCATTTGAAACAAAGGTGAGGGCACCTCAGGCTCAGTGGGAACAGCTGATATCTCTTAGGGGATGGCGGTTGAAAGTCATCAGCCGTGACACTCCCATCCCCCAGCCCCTGACTTTGCCTGGCTGAGAATAGAGGATGCAGAGGAGCCAGGTTGACCGGCTACTGCCCCGGAGCTCCTAGTCCCTACCAGAGCAGGGCAGGAGAGAAGCACTGTTAACCCTCTGCCCTCACATAACTACCACAGCCCCTTTTCCTGCTACTCAGTGCTATCAGGTCAAGCAAAATAAGGCCTTCAGCTAAGAAGAGCCAAGAGCCAGATGGACCTTTGGGTGTGGGAGGAAAGGGAGATACAAGGCCTTGGGGAGCTGACTGGAGCACTGTTGCAAAAAACGTTTTTTTTAATTTTTTCTTACCAATGACTTACTAAGTCTTAAGGAGGAAAAAAGAAGAAAGGCTACAAAATACTTCATCGCTTCATTAAGGAATCCATGTTGATTAAGAATCTACTATGCCGAGCTTGCTTGTGAGAAGGGATGGAGATGGGGTGGAGGAGAAGATGGGATTTCTGTCTTCAAGGTTGTTACAGTCTGGTAGAGAGGCACATTCGATGTGAATGAAGGGCACATTCCCAACTTCTCTTGCCTTGCTGGCATTAGGTCCTTTCCTATGCAAAGATTACCTAGACCAGGGTGGCTGGACCACTGAGTGTTCCCCAGAGAATCAGTGACCTAAGAGAGCAAGGTGAAAGAAGCATGGCCCTGGGCTCTGCCATAGGATCTCACTTAATCCCCAGCAGCTGGGTGCGGGAGGTACTCTTCTCCTTACAGGTCTTTTGGATACTGAGCCTAAGCCTTGGGAGGTGTGGCAAATGCAAGACCAGGTTAACAGTGCCACCTAGCTCCGGGTGGGGGATGGATGCAAGGGAGTGATGAGATGAAATGCAAAGAAATACTTAACTGTTTCTGGCACCACAAACACGCTCCATACCTGTTCCCTCTGAGTCCTGGCCACAGACCCCAGAGAAGGGCAGAACCAGGGGGCACCCTATCCTGGGCAGTCCAGTTTCAAAGTCTTTCCTCTCAGGACTCAACTGTCTTCACCGTCGTCTCCCATCCTGTCTGTGGTCCTGCTTACTCTTTCAAGTTCACCCAGAGGCTCTGTTCTTTCTGCACGCTTAGACTCAGAGCTGACAACTTCTTGGCCTTCCAGTACAGGCAGAGGAGGGACACGAGCAGAAAGACGAGTATGACGAAGGGGCAGATGAATAAGAAATAGACTAAAGGTGCTGACGAGCAGATCCTGGAAGGAAACGTGGACTCTGTACCAAAAAGGAAGAAAACAAAGAGAATCATTAGTCTCCAGCTTATTTGTACTCATCAATTATAAACGCTTCTGGGATTTATTGTTACAGGAAAATATATGTAAAAATAATGGGGCCAGATAACAGGAGGCCCCTTAAATCACACTTGAGGAGCCAAGGAAAGGGAGTTGGGAGAAGAGGGCTCTCGGGCGGCTTCTTCCAGCTCTATTCCCCCCTCACCCAGCAATTTCCAACCACCAGAGGTTCTGATGACCTACTTAAAACTAACAGCCAGAAGTGAAAACAAAACAAAAAAGAAAACCTCTCCTTTAATCTTCTTTCCTCAGAAAAGATATCTATAATTCAACCCTCGTTCCCAACTCTGTTGCTGATCCTGAATTTTTAACTGAGTTATTCCCACTGCTGCTTCTGAAACACACACACAGGCGCGCGCGCACACACACACACACACACATACACACATTCTACACTGCCCTTATATAACAAGAGCACCCACAAATGAGAAGCACCATCGCTTCCTGAATCTCCAAATTGGTCTCTCTCATCCCCTGGCACCCCCCACCTCAACCCCATTCAACTCCATCACCTCTCCCTCTTACTGTTGCCTCTACCTGGTAAGCTCTCCGCTCCCCTATCACATCCTCATCTATCACATCCTATAGCCTCTGGGTCCTGCCGGCCTCACTCTCCATCACATTGGCCTTCCCACCTTGCCTCAGGCACAGTTTTTCTCTTCTTTCCATCCTCTTCTCACACACTCCTTTGTTTAGACTTCTTTCATTCCCTTTTAACCGTCTTTGCCATCACAGTTACTCCAGTAGGTCTCACGGTGTCCTTTGTTTCTATAGCCCCTGCAGTGCCTAGCACATGTGCCTTGATAATGCTTACTGATCTGAATTAAACTGGCTTGCCTGCAACCTCATGGGCAAAGGCTACTATATAAAGGCATGCTGAAACATCTGGCAGCTGCAGCCCGCGGGGAACTGCTATCAGCACACAGACACACAGAGCACGCACCGGCAGCTCCGAGGGGGTCCTGGCCTTGCAACCAGGGAAGCAAAGGCGAGCGGACTGCCAACACCACAGGCTCTAGGAAGCAGTGCTCTGAGTTACTAGTCAAAGGACAGGGATTTGGCCTCTCAATGCAGAAAGACACAAGCTCAAAGAGACACCAACTATTAAACGCAGTCTTCCAACTACGTTTATTTACAGCAGGATATTCAAAATCAGGGCTGTTATGAAAAATCTGATGTTAATGGTAGCTGTGCTTTTATTGGAAAATTGCCATGACCTAAGCACTTTCTTCTTCAGAGGGAAAACTATAGGACTCATGGGATTACAGATGTTTAGAGATGAAGATAACAGGTTGAGATCTCCTTGTGACCTACCTCATGCTGCAAGAATTCCATTTTTGGCACTGCTAATACATTTTGTACCTTGAAGAACGTCTCTTTGTGGGAAGTCAAGAAAGAATCTAAACCTGGTACAGCTCCTGCATTTGTAAACTTCCAGAGGAGAAGGCCCATGTCTTCGGCATCTTTTCCTCCCGTGTAGCACTTTGTTCACAGGTCATCAGTGGAGATTGAATAATGAGAGACTTGCACGAGTGATTTGCACACCCAGGAACTCAGGGGTCACTGCCATGATGTTCCCCAGAGTACAGGTCATCACTGAACATAACGCTGGCAGCTTTGAACAGGGCTGGCGAGGGGCTACAAGGGTTTATTCCCTAGCTTTTCTCTGGCCTCATTTGTATTCTCCACCCTAAATCTGGTTTTTGTTTTTGAAAGGGTGGGCAACGATAAAGCTAGATTTTGAATTCTTTCGCACTCCTTTCCACATCGTTCCTGACCCTTCTCTCCAAGGCCCTCCTCTAATAATTTTCCTAGGTCTTATCTGAGTACATTAGAAAGCATATAGTTAAGAAGAAGGTACAGAGTACAATGTTAAAAAAGAATGGTGCTATAGGGACCAGTGAGCAAGAGTTCTGGCCTTGCCACTTCATACTACTCGTGTAGGGAGTAGGGACTGAGTATCTACTTTGTCTCAAAGATAGCTGGGCTCAAATCATGGCTCTACACCTTACCATTATTGACTTTAGACAAATTACTTTTCCTCTCTTTCTAATCATTAGTTTCCTTGTTGATCAAATGAGGATAATAATTTCCAGAGTTATAATGAGATAATGCTTAGTAAAGCATTAAACAGTGCTTGGCACATTTGTTGAATCAACAAAGGATAAATATCAGCTATAAAGCTACTAACAAAGTTAGGAAAATCACAAGCAAATTTCCCCCAAAAGACCAAGCAGAAAGAGGGCCACAGGCTTGGCTCTGTTCTTCCACAGCCCAAGCCTCTTCCTTAAATCTCTGATCTCTCTGTCCCCAGGGCAGGGAGACATTCAGTTGAGAGTCAAATGATTACTTGTGAGACTCTGGCTTCCTTTTCCAATCATGGGAAGCAGAGAATTGGGAGGTAAGAGTCCCATGGCACTCATGTGTCACTGTTGCTAGGATGGTGGCATGCTGATGGGAAGACAGCGCTGGCACAGAGAAGGTGGAAAGAAACTTGGCTCTTGGATTTTTCTGCCACTGAGACTCTAACCTTCAGCATGAAGGGACTGCCAGAGGGCCTGACTATATAAATGGGGAGGAGGCTGCTTGACTTCGAGCAACCTGTCATCCAAGGGCGACAAAACAGACCCCCACAGTGCTGAATTGGCCCACAGCTAGAAGCTGTCAGCTCCAGTGCTTCTAAATGACCTCTCCTGGGAGGGCAGCACTTGCTCTGGGTCCTACAGTCACTGTTCCCACCATCTGCCTCTCACCCATACCTGGATGAGCATTAGTGACATTCAAACCATTAAGGTTTGGCATTTTGAAACAATTCGAGTAAGTGCCCTGTGCTCCAAGCACAAGGCCTGTAAAGCAGAGCCAAAAGTGTAATGAGAATGCTTCATCACAAGGTTTAGTTTGTAACTTGCTTCTACCTTGCAGCCAAGCATATCATGAGGAATGTTCTTGTCTGATATTACCCCAGATATACTGACTTTGGGCTTCCCCAGTGGGCCAGCGGTAAAGAACTAGCCAGCCAATGCAGGAGATGTAAGAGACGCAGGTTTTATCCCTGGGTTGGGAAGATCCCTTGGAGGAGGGCATGGCAACCCACTCTAGTATTATTGTCTGGAGAATCCCAAGGACAGAGGAGCCTGGCGGGCTACAGTCCATAGCGTCACAAAGAGTCGGACACAACTGAAGCAACTTAGCATGCACACATGCACACAGACTTTGGAGAAGAAAGGTAGAGGATAATAAGGGGCTATCAACTCCCCCTCAACCCCAACCCACCCTTGGGCAACTGACAGCCAGGTGTGGCCATGTGGGAGAGGTGGCTCCTGCCAAGAACTGAAGGCAAGATTAGGTAACATGATACAAGTGCATCCCAGAATAAGGGAGCCCCTGACAACATTGGTTTCAACTCTATTAAGACTCGCTTGCCTATTCTTTCATCAAGCATTTGTTGAACTGAGCGCTATGTGCCAGGCCTTGTTGAAAGCACCGGGGTAGCACTGATAAATGACATGTCCTCTCCAGAAACACCAGTGTGATAGGGGCTCAAGTCTCCTATGAGGACTCGCTTTCTAAATATATCCTTACCACCCCAAAGCTGGGAAACAGTAATAAACACTGTACTACTACAAATAATCCAGCACCAAGAAAGCCTTATAAATTTGCCTATTAATTAATCAGAGAATTCTCTAGAATGAGATACAAAATGACTCAGGTAGTTCTTAGCCCCTGCGTTGGCTCAGCCATAGCTAAGGAAGTAAGACGGAGAGGAAAATGCAAAGTGAGATCCACCAGGAAAATCCCTCTCCATTTTCTGCCTTCATAGGAGTCACATGCTTCATAGTTTTATTAAGTAGCCTCAAACTAACCCAACCCAGAAATGACAAAGATGATAGAAAACCATTTGAGAAGTGAGAACTGGTAGCCTATTGTATTTGACCTGAACTTTGGTAATATACAGAGCTGGTCCTGACCAGGAGGGCAGCTATACTGATTCAGTAAGTGTATTTGAGCATCTTCTGTGTGCCAGGCACTGTGCTAGGGCTGAGAACAAGACACTCAGTCTTTGCCTTCCCAGAAGGTATTGTCTGGCCCTGATGATGGATGTTAAACAAGTGTGATGACTAAGAGACAAAAGTAAGTCACTGAGAATGTAGCAGTTAAGTTGGTTGATAAAGGATTAGTGGGTATTGACCAGGGACAGTAACATAAAGGAGAATTCCAATCGGGAGGTGGTATAAATTCATTCAAGATGTTGGACTGTCAGTCTTATCCACTCTCTTCTAACCTTCCTCTTCTGATTCTCCAAAGGCTCTTTACTTTCTAGAATATAAATGTGCTCAAGTCCCTACTAACTTCAAACCAAAACAGAACAAAGCAAAGCTTCAGTGAACCTCTTGCCTTTTGTTCTTGTCTTCTCTCCCTTTACATCAAAGCTCTTGAAGGACTTTCTTGGTGGTCCAAAGGTTAAGAACCCACCTTCCAATGCAAGGGACATGAGTTTGATCCCTGGTTGGGGAACTGAGATCTCACATGCTATAGCGCAACTAAGTCCACACACTGTAACAAGAAGTCCTTGCACCACAACTAGAGAAAGCCCATAAACCACAATGAAGACAGAGTGCAGCCAGAGACACACACACGCACACACACACACACATACACACACACACGCACGCACGCACACACACACAAGCTCTTACAAACATGAGCTGGATTTGATGCGTCCACTTTCTCCCTGCAGTCTGATTTTACTAGTTTTCTGTGATTGTCCTATGTTGTCAAATCCAATGGATATTTTCCTATTTTTGTCTTAATTGATCTCTGCACTAGTTGAATCTGTTGGCTCTCCCTTTCTTCTTGATACCCTTGCCACTTTTGGTGTCTGTGGTACTACAGAACCCCAGTTCTCCTATCTCTGGCTACGCCTTCCATTCTCCTTCATAGGCTTCTCTTCTGCAATCCCCTGAGAAATAGTGGTATCTCAGGGGTCCATCCTTGGGCATCATTATAGGCTATAAGTTGATGATTTCTAATCTATAACTCTGACAGAGATCTCACTTGGAAATTCCAAAGTTTATTCGATAGATCTTGCTAGATAACTCATTGGTACTCCAAACTCAATTCCAGCCCAACTTTTTCAAAATTGAACTAATCTTCCTCTTTAGACACTTTTCTTATATAACCTCATCTAGTGACTGTCCCCACTACACCAGAAACCTGGTATTCATTCTTGGTTCTCTTCTTCTGCTCATTCACCCTCCACATACACGCATACACATGCATGCTCAGTTACTTCAGTCACGTCCGACTCTTCGTGACCCCACGTGCTATAGCTTATCAGGCTCCTCTGTCTGCAGGATTCTCCAGGTAAGAATACTGGAGAGGGTTGCCATGCCCTCCTCCAGCGGATCTTTCCAACCCAGGATCGAACCCACGTCTCCTGTATCTCCTGCTTTGCAGGTGGGTTCTTTACTGCTGAGCCACTGGGGAAGCCACATACACATAATCAGTCTCTAAATCCAGAAGATGCCATCTCCTAATATGGAATGCAGAGTGCTGTCCTCTCAGCTCTCATGGGCACTGGCTTCATTTGGGCTTTCATCTTGTCTCACCTGGGCCCCTACAGTCAATTTCAAATAGTTCTCCTGGCTCTGTGCCTGCCTCCCTTCCAGTTCACTTTTAACATTGCTCCCAGGGGGAGCTTTCTAAAATGCAAATCTGTCAAGTCACTACCCTGCCTGAATTTGTTCAATGACACTCTGTAACTTCCATGATGAAGCTCACCTTTCCTGGCTCTGTACAGAGGACCCATCTGACATCAGTACCCTTTCCATCTCCTGAGCCTCCTCTCTTGCTATTGTATCACAATATCTCTGATCATCTTGTATATCCTTACCTTTTCCCAAACTATGTGCCTTCCTTTGTATAGGCCCCGTACTCCAGGAACATTTCCAGACCTCCTCCCCACCTAGCCCTGCCTCTGCTCCTTCCTTAGGTATCCTGAGACTACTTCATTCTTGACTCCTATTATGTTGGACTCTCCTTCCCTTACCAGCCTCAGCTCTGTGGGAACAGACTTCATAATACATACTTTGTATGTGTCCTTAGAATCTCATATGGTTATTTATTGAACAAATAAAATATTTTGCCACATAAATAGATATATACAAATGTAGATGTGTGTATGTGTGTGTGTGTGTGTGCATGTCTGGAGGCATAAGGGGAAACTGAGGTAGTATTTGCTGAGCACTTACAATGTGATAGGGACTGTGCTAGATACTTCATATGCATTTGTATTATGACCCTCATTTTATGAGAAAGCTGACTAACCAGGGGATAACTTCATAGCTAGTAGGGAGGTGACAGAGCCACAATTTGAGCCTAGGCTTCTCTGATTCCAAATGCTGGGATTTTTATTATCCCACACTGTCTCCCCAAATACCAGAAAGGAACAGTCAGGTAGAGGAAGTGAGATGCTCTATTATAAAGATTGACTTGGGAACACGTAACTACACTTACAATGAAAGCCCTCAGGTTTTCATGGTACATGCTTCTAAGCACCTTCACTTGTGAAGAATACAAAGAACATTTGGTTTGTAACGCTTTCTTTCCAGAGTTCATTTTTTTAAAAAAAAACCACACACCTGTTTTCTAAGAATTCCACAAAGATGAATAGTATATATATATATATGTGTGTGTGTGTGTGTGTGTATGCTGTGAACAATCCCATCTGTCTCAGGAAACATGTGCTTTTTGGTCATAGAATATATGCTTTTTACAGTTATTATCTATTTGTTCTACTACACAAACTGCTGAATATACAGAGCCCAGGAATTCCAGTGGGAAAACATGTACTGAATATGCTCAGGGTGGGGACTTCCTACAACTGCTGATAGGAAAATCAATTCTGCCTGGAAACTTGGGAGAAGAATCCTGCTGAAGAATAGTCAGGGGGAGAGAGTGACAGACTCCGGGGAACAGGTTAGATGACTCTGATTTCCACTCCAGAAGCCTTGCTGGGGCTGGGGTGCAACTATGACTACTCTGAGACGGTGCCATTCATTCTCAGTAGCCCTCTTTCCCACCTATGGACTGTCTCCAAAGCTAGCTGGCACTGTAAGGAGATCATCTTTATTGATCCTTTCTACTCTTCCTGGCGAGGGGCACCAAGACCACACCACTGCCTCTCCTCTCTTACTATAAGTGCAACCTATAGCTCAGCTCTCACCTTCTCCTTAAACCCCCCCCAGAAAGAAGTTGCTCAAAGGATGAGCAGGCTACGACATCTACCAGCTCATTGGTCACCTGGGAAGATTTAATGGTCTGGCTGGAGGAATTTTTGCTTCATGAATGCCTGTTATATGCTTGGCACTGCACTGGCTGGAAGGAACTCCTCTTCTCCTTCACCCTCTTATACTGCATGCCTCCTGAAGCTGAGTGCTCAGCAGAATAGATTGACCATCCACACAGAGAAGACCATTGTGGCCGATGGTCTTCAAGTACCCGCATTTTTGCTTGAGCCTGTAAAGAAGTTCTATGGGGCACACTTCCTCCTGTGATGCCTTTCAAGGTGCACTTAGAGACACACCCACTGACTATCATGATCAAAGATTTGGTAGTTGGTTGCGCACATCAGTAAGAAGTTTGCCACTTATTCATTGAGAAAGACTTTTTTTTTGTTTGGTTGGTTTTTGACTCAGGGAGCATTTAGATGTAGCTGATTTTGGTTGAACAAGGTTACAGACAAAGTCACCATGTCACTATTCCTCACCCCACTCTCACCGCCGGTCAGTATTCTGAGATTGGAGTGTCAGCTAAGAGATAAAGCTGTCTGCTTCAAACATTATTTGGTTACTTAAAGGGATACAATATTGATGGCTCTTTTGTTTATGGGGGAAGTAGGGGAGGAGGTCAGATGCCCTTGACATTAACACGTCCATGCCAAAACCTCATGTAACCTTGTCTGTCTGAATGAGTTACTATTGAGAGAAATGGAGAAGTCATTATCTTCCTGTAAATTGTGTTCAGCCTGAGAAGAAGCAAAACATAGCAGGGCAGGAAAGCATAGGAGCAGAGACAGTGCTTCTCCTGACTGTGGGCCATGGCAGGAGAACCTCTGGTTACCTGAAGGCAGCACTCTGAGCACCACAGGCTGTGACTCCTCTGAGGCGTAGCTGACCCACTTTCTCGGGTTTCCATGGAGCTGCCACTCTGCCACCTTGCACCAGTATTTTCCAGCATCTCCCATCTCCACCCGACGTAGCGCCAGGACAAAGTCGGCAGCAGATGAGCGGTAAGAGCTCAGGCGCCGCCTGAGCCCCTCGTCACCATATTCCAGCAAGCCATCATGCTGCAGGTGCACCAACATCCTATTTCCAGAATCTCTGTGCCTGTACCACATCACAGAGAACAGGGAGGCGGGGCTGACGGCACCCTCCAGGCTGCAGCAGATGCTCACCTCACTGTGCTCGGAGGCATTTTCTGTCCGGGACCCTTTGAAGATGCGTACCTTACTTCCTAGGAAACAAAATGGCAGTAAATTTGAGAGGAACCCAGACTTCAGATTGGACACATCCTCTGAAAAAACTACGTCTCGTTGAAGTGATGCTGTCTGATAACCTTTAGATATCAGGTCCTTCATCTTTAACACTTTTCCTTGACCCCTGTCCTTCTTCCATATTTGCCAGAACATTCTCTGCTGTGAATCAAACCAGCCACTTTCATTCGTCGGCCTCCCTCTTGTCCACTGGCCCTGTCACTGAAAATCACACAGGTTTGCGGGGCGCTCTGCCCTGCTTCTTTTATCAATACTTCTCCCAGCTCAACTCTCCCTTCTGCTACTTAGAAAGGCCATTTGAGACCTCCAGCCCTCCCCTCAAGTCCTGTATTCCACCACTACCTCTTTTTCTTAGCAAACTACCCGTTTCCCATATACCTAGATATCAACCTCAGGTATGGACATATGAAAAGAGGAAGTTAGGTGAGAGACTGAACATTTGCATATGTTAGAATGTCACTGTGTTAGAATATCACTCAAGGGACTTCCCTGGTGGTCCAGTGGTTGAGAATTCATCTTGCAATGCAGGAGACACAGGTTCAACCTCTGGTGGGAGGACTAATATCGCAGCTAAGCCCAGGAGCTATAACTACTGAGACCACAACAAAAGATCTTGTGAGCTGCAACCAAGATAAAATAAATTTGGCTGCAGCCAAATAAAATGTTTTTTAAAAAAGAATACTATTCAAGGAGACTATTTACATTACTAGATTAGACTATGTTTTTAACAGATTTTGACATTTGCTTTTTTAAAATGTTCCCCTGTTAACCAGCAGGTGAGGACTTGGAAGGAAGGCTACAGTAGTCACAAACAAAATAAAGAAATTATGTTGCTGTTGTTGTTCAGTCACTAAGTCTTGTCCAACTCTTTGTGACCCCATAGACTACAGCACGCTCGTCTCCTCTGTCCTCCACTAGCTCTTGGAGTTTGCGCAAATTCATGAGCGCTGAGTCTGTGATACTATCATCCTCTGCTGCCCCCTTCTCTTTTTGCCTTCAATCCTTCCCAGCATCAGAGTCTTTTGCAATGTGCTTGCTAAGCCACTTTAGTCATGTCTGACTCTTTTGCGACCCCATGGACTGTAACCTGCCAGGCTTCTCTGTCCATGAGATCCTCCAGGCAAGAATACTAGAGTGGGTTGCCATTTTCTTCTCCAGAGGATTTTCCTGACCCAGAGATCAAACCTGAATCTCATATGTCTCCTGCATTGCATTGGCAGGTGGGTTCTTTACCTCTAGCACCACCTGGGAAGCCCCCTTTTCCAATGAGTATGTGCTAAATTTTCAGCTCTACTACAAACATATTTACTGGTCTATCTTTAAAAGATTAACTGTGTCTGCTTCTAGATTCTTTTTTAGTTACATCTTTACTCTCTCCTCTTTGTAGAGAAGCGTGTGAAATATTAGTTTACACGGTACTGTCTCTGCTTCCTCACTTCAAATTACTCTCTACCTTATTGCCATCAGCTTTCCAATCCCATCACTATGCTCTGGCCAAGGTTCCCTCCCAGTAAAGGTGCAATTTCCCAACTCAAGAGACCCTCCAGTATTTTCTGTTCTCTCTGCAGTTTTTGTCACCAAAACCAATTTTCTTCTGAAATCCTCTCCTCCTTTGATTTCAGAGAAAACATCCCCACCCTTTCCTACAGCTCTGACCAATCCTTCTCAGTGTCTTTCCCTGGGGCTTCTCCCTTACATCACTTCCTATACCAGGGTAACCAGCTAGCTACCCCCAGCCAGCCAAATCCAGCGCACAATTATGTTTTATTTCACATCTTCAGTATTTTAAAAGAATCTGAATTCATTATGGACAGTCTCAAAATGGGTGATGCTACCAAAAAAAGAGTTCAGGCATTTCTTGACAGACTAAAAGATTGGACAACACTGGTCCCTCATTTCTGAACAGGAAGCACTGGCTCAAGCAAGAAAATGGTGTGCAATTCATTTTTTTTCAAGTTTTTTTTGATGTGGGCCACTTTTAAAGTCTTTATTGAATTTGTTATGATATCGATTCTATTTTATGTTTTGGTTTTGTGGCCAGGAGGCATATTGGATCTTAGTTACCTGACCAGGGGTGGAACACACACTCCCTGCATTGGAAGGCAAAGTTTTATTTACTGAACCACTGGGCAAGTCCCTTGGTGTGCACTTTTTAAAGGGCTGGGCACACATTATCAAGATTCAGCTTGGACAATTGGAAGAAAGGGATGCCAGCCACACAGATGGAGAATTGAGTGGGCCTAAGCCTTGTGGGATTGAGCAACAACAACAGAAAGCCTTGTGGGATAGCCAAGATGATAGACAGTATCATGATGATATGGGACATAGGATGATTTGGAACAAGTGGAGTGTGAGGGTCTCTGGAGCAGCCAAGTAGAAATGTGCAACAGGCAGTTGAGTGGAAAGGCCTGGAATACAAGAGATGGGGGATAAAACTTAGAGCTTGTTTCACTGAAGGTGATAGAACCAAGGCAGTGTTTAAGAGGTTCTGAAGGGAGCAGAGACTAAGAATAAAAATGGGTTCATGTGTCCCTGAGGAAAACTCACATTGAGCAGGGAGAGGAAGAAGGGCCTGAAGGGCATGGAGAAAGGGAGCCAGAGCAGAAGGAGGAGACCCTCGCACTCAGCTACTATTTTGCCCCTGCTGCTCCTAGATGACTGTGAGCTCTTTAAGACTCTGCCTTATTTATCTTTGGATCCCTAATTGCCTCACACAAAGCAATGTTCATTATAATCTTATTTTTTGATGTTACATTGAAAATAGACTTTTAAGTGCCAAACTAGATTAACTTATTTGCATTGTGCTTTTGGATCTTGGCCAGTTCCCGAACCTTAGATGTGACATTCATTTAATTTTAATCAACACTGGAGGTGACCTAACTAATGCTGACAGGTCTAATCAACCCTGCCCACGTTCAGCCCACGGCACTCTTGAACCAATGCAAATGAATGGAACTTCTATTTCATTTTTAAAGATCTCTTGAGGGTGAGGAGATGCCCTCAATAAGCCATTCCAACAGTTAACTACTCTTATTTGCCTTATGTTGAGGCGGCTGAATGTTGAAAAGCAATCTCTCCACACATCCCTATAGAGTTGTACAGTTTCTGTTCACAGTGGGAGAAATATGCTTTGTATTACTCTTTCTCTGCCAAATTACAGTAGAGCCCCACTGGAATGAGACAGCTTGTTATTATAGAGAACTGGAGATACGATACCCTGGGTAGCTGCCTAGACCAGGCTGCCAGGCTAAGAAGCCAACCATTCAAAGGGATCTTGTTCCCATCTAAGCTTCACCAAATCTCAGGCTGACTCACGGGAAATGACCCCCACCTCCTCTGGTGGGCTATTCCGTCCTGCAGTCACTGGGCTGGTGGCCACTATCCCTATGAATCTAGGTCATATTTTCACATGCATATTATCATCCCATAGAACAGCTGCCCAAGAGAAGGGGGTCATTCTACAGAAAGATGCTAGAGAACACACTTGCAAGGTTCACCTGTGGGCCTGAGTTTCAATTCTGTGAGGCCTGATGTCTGTTCTCCAAGCTTGTGCCAAGTGCTATTTGTAGACCAGAGCCATTCCTCCACGGCACAGCGATATTTGCCCTGATTGCTGTCTTCCACATTCAGAATGTGTAGCTGAAACAAGTCTTGGGAAACTTTCTCAGCGTGGAATTTTTGTCTTCTCCGTGTGGTCTGAAATTCATCCCCATATTTTACTACGTGGTTTTGGTCCACTTCCAGGATCCTCTGCCAGGGTGCATCAGTGGACATGGGAGAGAAGAACCAAGTCACGACCAGCTGAAGGTTTCCAGGGGATTGCGACAGGATGCTGCACTCTATGTCAGTGTTGGAATTAATGGGGATCTCTTGGACTTGACTGCTTGAATTCACCTTCAGTTTGCTCTCTAAATGAGAAGAACAGTACAATTACTTTTGTTACTTTGCTAGAAACTAGAACTTGAAGGTAGAAGGCACATTAGAGGTCAATTAAGGCCATAGCTCCATATCCATCAGATGTGTAAATTCTCTCTTTAATAGCTCCACTAACGGCTCATTCAGCCTCTGAACAACTCACTAACTGACAAAGCACCCACTCCATCTTTGGACATGTTGCCACTGGAGAATATCAAGTTTGAATATCAAGTTGAATCTTACTTTTTCATAATTTCCACCCACTGGTCCCAGTTCTACCCTGCCCTAAGAGTGGTATGGGGAGGGTAGGGCAGGGAGGAAATATCAAGCTGAAAAGCCAATCGCTCCCACATGAAAATGCTTCAATATTAGATAACCAAAAAGAACCTACTGTATAGTCCAAGGAACTATATTCAACATCCTATAATAAATCATACAGGAAAAGAACATATACATATAAAACCGAATCACTTTGCTGTATACCCAAAACTAATACAACATAGTTCATCAACCATATTCCAATATAAAATAAAATTCAAAAGAAAATTCTTCAATATTTAGGCACAGATATCTTCTCTTTTGTAGCATTTCATAAAACAAAGTGAGAGAAAGTGGCTCTTGGATGCTTTGTCTGGGTGTTTGCTATCTAGAATACTCCTTGTTCCATAATTTGCCCAAGTCTAGTTGTGTCTGTCTGCAGACATGGGTAAACAAGAGGAAGCTATTTGTTCACTATTAAAACTGAATGCCTCCTTGCGGTCACTCAACTCTGGGAACATTGTATGGACATGGAGTCAACTATCCTTTAACCCCAGAGCTTTTCTGCTTTGTCAGAAGGATGAATGGCAAAACTTGGCTTCTAAATCTTATTCTTATCTTCTTACTGACATCACAGATTATACTTTTGTGACTGCTGACTTTAACACATACTATTTTATAGGCCAGACTATTCCAGGCTTTGTGGATTCCTCCCCTCAGTTTCTGCCCAGAGAGAGAGACTAGTACAGGAACAGAGGCTGAGAGATTATAGGATTGTGTCGCCCAAGCAGGACGGAAGTGTGCAAAAGTGACTATCAGAGCACATAGCAGGAATATATAACCCAAATATGGGAGTGAGGCTTCCTGGAGGAGATATTTCTAAGCAAAGTCTTAAGGGTCAATAGGAATTAAGCTGATGGAGAAGAGGTAAAGGAATTCCATGCAAAAGCAGCAACTTGAACAAAGACTAAAAATGAGAGAGAGCATAGAGTATTGGAGGAACTGCAAGTAGTTCAGTGTGGCTGGAGCTCAAATTCAAGATGGAAAGTGGAAAAAGATGGTGCTGGGAAGATATAAATGTACCAGGTCACAAAGGACTTGGCCTGCCATGCAATGCGGGTTTGAACATGAGCTGGATGTGAGGAGTAGTGGATGACTCAGGTTTCTTGCTTGGATCACTGATGGATGGTGGGGACATAGAGAACAATGTCAGAGGAGTAGTTTTGGCAGGATGATAATGGCGTATTTATGTTCTGACATACTGAGTGCAGACATGTCTTGAAGGCAACTGCATGAATCTGGAGATCAGAAGAGAAGTCATTCAAGATAGTGAATTTGGGAGCTGTCAATACAAAGCATGAATCCCTGGGTAGGAATAACTGTATAGAATGAGAAGAGAGAAAGTTGAGAATGAAGCCCAAAGGGCTGAGTCAGTGCAAGAGGAGGACTCTGCAAAAGAGACTGAGAAGGAGCCACGAGAGGGCTAGGAAGGAAACCAAGAAAATCTTGTGTCATGAGGCCATGGAAAAAGAAGTTTTAAGAAGAAAGGATTGAACCAACAATTTGAAATACGTAGAAAAGACAAGTAAATTAAGGCATGAGTTAATCAACAAGGAGATGATGACTGTAACCAAAACTATTACTCAGTAGCTGAGAGAATGATGGTACCATCTGCTTGGTTTGTCAGGTACTGCACTAGGAACATGTCACCATCTTGAAATTGCACATCAGCTATTTACCCATGGAGTCAGGAGGCTTGGACAGATTAAGTTCTCATTAGATCTAAGTGATGTCAAAGCCTCTTGAACACTCCACCTTAAGAGAATGGAAATCAGGAAAGAAGATAACTGGCACAGCAGAATCTGTGAAGTTGTGTCTTACTTTTCATCTCTATGCTCTATTACCAACTGACAAGGTAAATTATGTTGACTGTAATCATAAATTCTCTAATTCTTATATATTAACATACTAAACTGAATGGCTAAGTGTATTGAATGGAATTTGCATTATCCATACCACTAGGAGAGACATTCTAAACATTTAATGACTGGCCAGGCACAGGCAGGGACCAATCTGAAAGAATGCCCCAGCACTGGAGCTGATCCTGGAGGACCCCTGCTGTGCCATGTGGTGTCCAGTTGCTGAGCGGTGGGGACTTACAGGAAATGAGGACAGGGCAACATTTACTATTAGCGTGGAAGTATTCCAACATTTTAAAAACCAGTGTGGCCATTTCATGCATATTAACTCAATGTTAACCTAGATCACTTTGCATGTATGTGTGTGTATGTGTGTGGGGGTGGGAGGTACTTTTTTGTTTCTGGTTAATTTTTTTTAATTGAAATATAGTTGATTTATAATGTTTCAGGAGTATAGTAAAGTGATTTATATATTCTTTTTCAGATTCTTTTCCATTATAGGTTACTCTAAGGTACTGAATATAGTTCCCTGTTCTATATAGCAGGTCCTTGTTGTTTATCTACTTTATATATACTAGTGAGCATATGTTAATGTTGTTGTTGTTCATTCACTAAGTCGTGTCCGACTCTTTGTGACCCCATCGACTGCTTCCCTGTCCCTCACCATCTTCCAGAGTTTGTCCAAGTTCATGTCCATTAAATCTGTTAATACTAAATTCCTAATTTATCCCTACCCCACTTCCTGGATATCGCTTATATATGGTACTTACTTATAGTACAAACATGGGGAGAAAGTATTTTATGCTTTGATTCCACAATTTTCCCCAAATGGGAAGACTGTTTTTTAAAAAAGCGGAATTAATTTCAAGTAGTGTTAACCTGGTAATGTGACTGTGATCCTTAGTGGGTGAGAGGTGGCAGAAGCCCTCATAGGACTCTTTGTGTGCAGAGAATTTCTGTCATACACCTCTACTTTACACTGATAAACTCCTGCTTCTTCCTCGGTGGCATCATGGATTAGGAGCCGAGAATGAAAGGAAGACTGTGAAATCTTCGTCTTCTTTTGGAACTGGGGTAGGCAGCTCCCCCATTCAATAGTGCCATTGTGGGTGATTTGAAGGAGCAGATCCAAGGCTTGCGATCTGGCTGGCTGGAACTGCCATGTCATGGTGAGTGGCACCTTGAGGTCAGAGTAGCCAACCCTCACTATGCAGGACAGGTCAAAGGTGTTGGTTAATTTCACCTGTGGTTGACGGCTCATCAGACTAACTTGTAAACTTGACTCTGTGGGCAGAAACACAAAACACCATTTCTAACACGTTTATCAAAGCGAGATACAGTGCTTCTAAGTTTTCCTCGTCATCGCCCCTCCTCACCGAAGCATGTGTTCATACACTGGGAGTATCAAATATTTGGGGGTAGAAATTGATTCACAGTACAGGCTGTCCTGAAGTCTGACCTCAGTTTTCTAAAGCTGACCCTCTGGTAAGAGTGTTCTCAGCAGAGACAACAAACAGGCAGTGTTTCTCCAGCCCACTGCTTAGACAGCTGCTACTGAGGGGGTGGGGCGCTCCCCAGCCCGCTGGCTGGCCTCCTTCCCTTAACCCCACTGCTGGGTACGCGATCACTCTGTTACACTTGCTGCCTCTCCCGGAGATTCTGCAGTCCCAGGCTGCAGCTGGCAGAAGCCTGAAGGTATGAGGCTCCACTTCACTTGGCATCTCTCTTATCTAAGTCTACTCCAAATGATACGATTTTGTTGTTAGCCTTGAATAACAACTTATAAGTTGCACCCTAAAGATGATCTTTATAAAGATGAGTAAACTTTAGAGACCAGTTGGCAGGCTTGGTAACCAGAGACTCTGCTCTGTGTTCCGGGGTATATGTACTGTAACTAGAGGATTCAGGATCACATGCAATCAAATTCCATGGCATCCCACTACAGAAGGAAGATACTGATGATACGCAAGTTCAGCAAAGGCTTTCCCTATGACACTTACGGAGAGGCTTTACGGTGACTGACACCTTCTGAGTCCAGCTCTGATCTCTGGCCTGGCTCCGGGTCCTCTCAGACACTCTGCACTCATATATGCCACTGTCTGTGATGGTGGTGGAGGCGATCTCAAGTTGGAAGGTGGCCCAGTCCATTTTCTCCAGCCTTGCATTTCTGAGGTTATCAGGTTTCCCATAGAAAGCACCCAGCTTCACGGTGCCATCCTGCTCCATGCCAGCCACAAACACTGGCTGTGTCTGGTTTTGTGGGACATGCCACCAGGCCACAGTCAGGAGATTCTCAGCTCCATCTGCCTTGCAGAGAAGGGTTAACGCCTCTCCTTCCCACACTGCTTGCTGTCTGTTCTTGGTAGACACAGCCACATTTCTTGCTGTGGATTACAGATTTTAGAAAAAAAAGATATTTTGAGTAAATGAAAAGTTTTCTAAAAAACAGTGAACTCTCATTAATTAAGACTTGACTACTTTGTGGCAAATCCAATCAAATTGTTCACTCTTGTACCATCCCCCAGAATAAAAGATTTAATCAGCACTTAAATAGTAGAAATGGCAGAAAGAAAACCAGGATAACTAATTTACACTTAAACAAGTTATAGTTTGCGCTAAGTTTTAGTGATTTGTTTCTTAGGAACATCTAGTTGGGAAAACACATGGTAATATTTTGTGAAATTAATTAGAGTTGGTATATGAGACTGAAAGTAATGAAGCTGTGTTTATTTCAATGTTTAGTTTTCAAGAATTCAGACTTTCACAGTTCAAAGAGACCTTCCTCTCCTTACTTATCTTCCTCTAATTAGTATGCATCTGGACAGTGAAGAAATACTGTTAATTATATTTCTGTTCAAAATACTGCCATTAAAAAACCATTACTTGAAGAGGGCATGGAGAAAAGAGGATCCTCTTACACTGTTGGTAGGAATATAAATTGATACAGACCCTATGGAGAACAGTATGGAAGTTCCTTAAAAAACTGAAAATAGAACTACTGTATGACCCAGAAACCCCACTCCTGGGCACATACCCAGAGAAAACAATAATTGCAAAAGATACACGCACCCCAATGCTCAATGCAGCACCATTTACAACAGGCAAGACATGGAAGCAACCTAAATGTCCACTAACAGAGAAATGGGTAAAGAACATGTGGCACATATATATAATGTAATATCACTCAGCCATAAAAAGGAATGAAATTATGGCCCTTGCAGAGACTTGGATGGCACTAGAGCTGCCATACAGAATGAAGAAAATCAGAAGTTGAAAAACAAATACTGTGTATTGATGCATATATGTGGAATCTAGAAAAATGGTACAGATGAACCTATTTGCAAAGCAGAAATAAACACACAGATGTAGAGAACAAGCATGTGGACACCAAGAGGGGAAGCAAGGGGTGGGATGAATTGGGAGATTGGGATTGACATATAAAATATTATTATTGGGATTGACATGTATAAAATAGTAGATTGGGATTGACATGTACGAAATAGATAACTACTAAGGACCTCTGCTGGAGCAGAGAACTCTACTCAGTGCTCTGTGATGACAAGCAGGGGATATATGTATATGTAGAGCAGATTAGCTTTTCTGTATAGCAGAAACTAGCACAAAATTATAAAGCAACTAAAGTCCAATAAATTTTTTTTTATTAAAAATGTCTTCTTTTAAAAAATTATTTGGGGGAAAATATATGTATATAAAAATATATATACTGTAAATACAGATATATTTCCCTCTCAAGTATTTAAAAAATATATATATATATATACATCTATACACACACACACACATAAATATATACATTTCTTTTTCAAACCATATATTCATTCATATATATTGTTGGTTGAAGGAAGATCCTTCCTACATCTCAACTATAGTGTAAAACAGTAAATGTAAGTCTGGCTCCCAGATGGAAAATTCAAGATGATCACAAATGTGGACATTCTTTCAACAGATACTTCTTGTGCGAGGCCTTGTCCTGGGTGCTTTGCGGGCAATGCAAAGATCCCTCAAGCTTATGCATCCTAGGCAGCCCAGCCTCATGCTTAAGGCCAAGATCCCTGGGCTTATTATAGAATAACTCTGGACAACAAAGTGAACCTCTCTGAGCCTCAATTTCCTTTCCTGTAAAGGAAAGTGGATAATAATAGCACCCCACTTACGTGCTGTGAGAAGACTAAGTGAATGGCACGTGCAAAGGGCTTACCTGGCTGGCAAGGAAAAGTGCCCAGCAAAGGTGAGCCACTAGCATTAGTGTGTAATGATAGGCCCTTCATGAAAGCAGAGGTGTTCAAAGTCAGAAAAGGAAAATAAAAAGATTTTTTTTTTTAAATTTCTATTTTCTAGACTCGTGGGATCTTAGTTCCCTGACCAGGGATTGAAACTGGGCCCTCGGCAGTGAGAGCATGGAGGTCTAATCATTGAACCACCAGGGAATTTCCAGGAAAACAAAACAGAACTGGCATTTGAAATCTTAAATAGGATCTAAATGAATTTGCAAATTGATCGTCTCTGCTGAGGAAGAGTTCCATCGTTAACAGCTTTATGGATGAATATATGTTACCAAGACAGAAAGAAGGCTAACGTCCACAAATAGATTAATATATATCTATATCTACTTATTACATATATATGTATATAACATAACATATATATATACATATATAAAACTTGCTTCCAAATTTGGGGTATTTGAGGCATTATTACACTTAATTTTTTTGAAGTTAATAGACTCATAACTAAAGTCTCAAAATTAGAGGGGAAATTATTAGTCATAATCTTACTATTCAAGTATAACCATTATGATAGGTTTCAAGCAGTTTCAGTTTTTTTAAAAAACTGTGGTTTCCTTACTTTATTGTGGTCATTGCTGTCTCCGAGTTAGAAGTGATACACTCACCAGGCATGTGTAAGGTACGCATGCATAGTGGTAGGGAAGTACCCGCTTCTGTCTAAAACATTCATGGGATGATAAAACTGCTCATACTTGAAGTCATGGTTTGAGTTTCAAAACCAAATGCTCAGTAGGATCATTAATAAATCTGCTATTAACTTTTTCTGTTTCTCCATAAAAAGAAACAGGTAGGATTCCAGCCTGCACAAAGTATTATTTTTAGCTTGGACAGACCACCTACTTGATAGGCTTGTGATCTGTGTGCCCCAAAGCACATCTTTGGGTCCTTTTGGCACAGATTCCTATGTCCTGAGTTTATGAAAGGTTTACAGTTCTGCTCCAGTGGAGAGAGATACATGAAGTTGAGATTTAGCTCTGTGTAAATATGTAAACACGCCTACATAGTTTTTTCTGCATCCTAGCAAGAAAGACCAAATGTTTAGTATAAAAACTAACACCAACTCACTTCCTGGCTTACCAATCTAGGCCAAAGCTGTGCATCTTCACTCCAAGCAAATGGGGTGATAGAGAAGAGCATGGAAGTGTTTGTGTCTATGGAGATGCCTCCATTAAGTCAGTACAACAAGGACATCTTCATTTTGGGTTTGTTATTTATTTACTTTTTGGTTTTTGCTTTGGGGCAATTCATCTTTCTAGGCTTTGAATTTAATACTCAGCTCAGAAAATCATAGTATTGCTTGTGGATTTATCAGTTTTCTCTCCACACAAAAAGCACTGATTATTCAAACATGCTTAAGATCACCCAGCCTTCAGAAACTTAACAGGAGCTGAAAGGTCTTCCAGACAATCAGACCCAGCTTATCTGGGTCAGATAGGCGTCTCACCACATCACAGCAAATGCAGGCAGTAGAGTCTGCCCACCCTCACTTCTTCTTTTCTTACTCTGAGTCATGGTTTGATGCAGAATTAAGACTGAGTATCATTCCCTGTATCAGGTTAAGAATACAGAGAACTGACGAAAGACACCCGAAAGATGTTGAAAAAGTAGAAGGGGTAATGTGGGTGTTTATTTCTCAGGAAAGAGGCAAGTATAATCTCTTTTCTCTTAATCTACTCAAAATACACACACACACACATACACAAGGAGACAGGGGCTTCCTGAATGCAGGTATTCTCAGCTAAAAGAAAACACAATACAATTAGCAATAATAACAAATAGAATCAAGAATCTAAGATGGCAAGAAGGGACTTAGAGACAGTCAAATTAGATTATCTTACAACTTAGGAAGCTGAGAATTGGCAAAGTGAAGGACATAGAGTGTTCACGGTCACAGCCCATTTATTGGCTCAGGAGTAGGACTCAGGTCTTCAGCTGTATGGGTGTGTGCGTGTTCAGTCACTTCAGCATGTCCAACTCTTTGTGATCCCATGGACTGTAGCTCACCAGGCTCCTCTGTCCATGGGATTTTCAGAGAATACTAGAGTGGCCTGCCATTTTCTCCTATAGGGGATCTTCCCAACCCAGGGATCGAACCTGAGTCTCGGGGGTTTCCTGCATTGCAGATGGATTCTTTACTCACTAAATCACCTGGGAAGCCCCCAGGTCTTCAGCTAGTTTGGGTGCTTCCCTTTACTCCACTCCACCTCAAAGTGACCTGATTGATACCTGACTTCAGGAGACCTCCCCTGTGTCCATGAAGTTATCCAGTACTCACAAAGGAGGACATTGAAATGCAGCCCAACTGTGTCTGGCCCCAACTTCACATACCTGCTTGCTTCCAAAGGTGCACAAAGCTGTGTGGTGATTGTTTTTCCTGAAGCACTTGCCAGGAGCCCATCTGAGCTCTTGTCACCTCTGCCACTACACATCTGTATGCACCTTCATCCTCTGGGCCCACAGAGAAGATCCTGAGAGAGAAAGACTTGGGGCTTAACTTTGAAACCTGGAGCTGTCCTTGACTTGCTCTTTCTTGGTAATCTTTCTTCAGATCCAGAACTCCGCCAGCATCAATGTGGGCCATTTCAACATCATTGAAGAACCAAGTGCTCTGAAGGTATGGGTCCTGGCCACCGCCCATGACCAGGCAAACCAGTTCTAAGGATTTTCCTTCAGGAACTGTGCTCTCAGCTCTAATGTTGACTTGAAAATCCCTCACTAGGAAACAAAAGCAAGGCAGATATTTAGAGAGGCCACTTACCTATCCTTTTAATACCAGAGAGAGATGCTATCTCCTATCAGGATAGTACAGGGATTGAATTTAATGTGGGAGATCAGAGATAGGGCAAAGAAATGCTTAGAATCTAAAATGCCCTTGACTATTTTTTAAATCATCTAGAAAGAACAACACATGTGATTTTCTGAATGCAATACTATTAAGCAAGATGAATGCATGGATGTGTAAAGTACATAGTAATGTATCTTTTAAAATAAAATGTTTTATATTATGTTGAACTGACGTAAATTGTGATTTCTTGCTCTCATTTTTGGCTGAAAATATCCAGTGGAATTTTCCGAAGTTAAAAGCATATGTGATAAATGGCAAATCCACAGCTAACATCATACTTAACAGTGGAAAACTGAAAGCTTTTCATCTAATATCAAGAATAAGACAAGGATGATCACTCTCACCACTTCTATTCAACACGGTATTGGAAGTCCTAGCCAGAGCAATTAGACAGAAAAAGAAATTAAAAGCATTCCCATTGGGAAAAAAGAAGAAAGACTCACTGTTGGCAGATGTCATGTTCTTATATACAGGAACCAAAAGAAAAAAGAAAAAAAACCCACCAAACTCCACCAAGAAGCTGTTAAAACTAATAAAGAATTTCAGTAAAGTTGCAGCATACAAAATCAATACACGAAAAAAAATCAGTTGCGTCTCTAAACATTAACAGTAAACTATCAAAAAATTAAGAAAACAATCCCATTTACAATAGTATCAAAAAGAAGAAAATACTTAAGGATAAATTTAACCAAGGAGGTGAAAGAGATAGACAATGAAAACTGTAGAACACTGATGAAAGAAACTGAAGATGGAACAAATAAATGAAAAGATATCCCATGTTCATGGGTTGGAAAAATTAATATTAGTAAAATGCTCATATCACCCAAAGCAATCTACAGATTCATTGCAATCCCTATCAAAATTCTCATAGCATTTTGAAATAGATAAAAACAATTCTGAAATCCATGTGGAACCACAAAAGACCCTGACTGGCCAAAGAATTTTGAGCAAAAGCTGTAGGTATCACATTACCTGTTTTCAAAATGCATTACAAAGCTACAGTAATCAAAACGATGATACTGGCATAAAGACATATAAACCAATGAAACAGGATAGAGAACCCAGAAATAAATTCAGGAATCTTTGTCAATCAATCTTCAGTAAGGGTGCCAAGAACACACAACAGGGAAAATATAGTCTCTTCAATAAATGGTATTGAACCAACTGGATATCCACATGCAGAAGAATAAAGTTGGACCCCTACTTCACAGCATATTAAAAAAAATAAACCCAAAGTGAATTGAAGATTTAAACCTAAGACCTGAAATTGAAAAACTACTAGAAGAAAATAAAAGGGGGATTCCTTGGTTGTCCAGTGGTTAAGGCTTTATGGTTCTACAGGGGGGACATGGGTTCAACCCCTGTTCAGGGAAGTAATATCCCACATGTCATACAGCATGGTCAAAGAAAATAGAAGGAAAACCTTCCTGACATTAATTTGGGCCATGATTTTCTGGATATGACCCCACAAGCACAGGCAACAAAAGCAAA
This sequence comes from Antilocapra americana, assembly GCA_007570785.1. Lineage (NCBI taxonomy): Eukaryota > Metazoa > Chordata > Mammalia > Artiodactyla > Antilocapridae > Antilocapra > Antilocapra americana. The sequence goes on from ML661955.1 coordinate 4,206,374, forward strand.
AATAGACAAAGCAGAATTGCATCAAACCAAAAAGATTCTGTACACAAAAGAAACAATCAGCGGAGTGAAGAGACAATCTACAAAATGGGAGAAAATACTTGCAAACCATGTATTCAAAAAGAGGTTCCTATTCAAAATGTATAAGAAACTTGTACAAATTAATAGCAAAAAAATTCCAAATAAGTCGACATAAAAATGAAAAAGGATCTGACTAGATATTCTCAAAAGAAGACACACAAATGGCTAAATATATGGAAAGAAAGATGCTTATCACTAATCACCAGGGAAATGCAAACTGAAGCCACAAGAGATCACGTCACATCTGTTAGAATGGTTACCATTAAGAGACACAATATAGAATGTGTTGGTGAGGATGGAGAAGAAAAAAGAACCTTTGTATACTGTTAGCAGGAATGTAAATTGGTATGATCATTACAGAAAACGGTATGGAGGTCCCTCAAAAGCTAAATGCAGAACTTCCACATTACCCAGCAATCCCCACTTCAGGGTACATATCCAAAGGAAATGACACAGTGTCTCCAAGAGATACCTGCACTGTGCTCATTACTCATAATGGCCAAGATATGGAAACAACACAAGTGACTATCAAAGGATAAATGGATGAAGAAAATGTATATACACACGATGGACTATTATTAAGCCATGAGAAAAAAGGAAATCTTACTGTTCTCAAAAACAGGGATCAACCTGGAGGACATTTTGCTATGTGAAATAAGCCAGATGTAGAAAGACAAACACTGTAGAAGCTAAAAATGTTGAACACATGGAAGCGGAGAGTAGACTGGAGGTTGCCAGGGCTTGTGGGAGTGAGGTAAGTGGGGAGACGTTGGTCAAAGAGTATAAAGTTTCAGTTATGCAGGATGAGTAAGTTCTGGAGATCTAATGATTACAGTTAGTAATACTGTGTGGTGTTACCTGAAATTTGCTAAGAAAGTAGATCTAAGTGTTACCACACACACACCACAACCAAGTGAGGCGATGGATATGCTAACGAACCTGATCACAGTCATTTTACAATGCATACAGATATCAAAACAGTACTGTACACCTTCAACATACACAATTTTTTATTGATTTAAATAAATAAATTTTAAAAATAAAGACTTTTACATTAAAAAAATTTTTTTTCAAAGAAAGGGGGAAAAAAGCATATATGATGTGTCTCCACAGGACTCCCTATGTATAATTTGGACATATAACACCATCAGGACTATTTTTAATGGAACAGAATAACCCTGGTGGCTCAGAGGGTAAAAAGTGTCTGCCTGCAATGTGGGAGACTCCGGTTCAATCCCTGGGTCAGGAAGATCCCCTGGAGAAGGAAATGGCAATCCACTCCAGTACTCTGGCCTGGAGAATCCCATGGACAGAGAAGCCTAGACACGACTGAGTGACTTCACTTTCACTTTTCACTTTAAGAAAAAAAAAAAGGAAAACTCCAATCCACTGGATCATTGCTGTTAGCATGAATGTTTATGGTTTTAGATCTCCTCCTAGAGGACCAAAGCTCATGTGGAGAGACCAGGAATTACAATGGAGGCTTCCTGCTTGCTCTGGTGAAAATGCCAATGGATCAGGAAGAGTGACATTTTTGCACGGTAAAGGAGTCAGGCGGAGGGAGCACTGACAAGGCTTCACATTGTAAACCGGGGCTATTCTGAGGCCCAGGTGACTGTGGTGAGAGGGCCTTGGAAAGACACACCTGTCTTCAAACACCAGCCCCACTTCTCACCAGCCGAGCAAGCTTAGACCATTAGCTGGGGCTCCGGGTCCTGTTTTGAAAACCGGAATTTGACGACTTGCTCCAAGGCTGGTTGTTAGGACTATGTCAGATAATGCAGCTGATGTGCTTACACAGAGCCTGGCAAAAATGGCAACAAAACTATTCCCGTGTATGGTTTGTAGAATCTACCTAATAGTCAACAGATTTTATCGCATCTAAAACCTCCTGTGGACATAGCCAGCGGACAGAGCCCAAAATGAGTATCTTTCTTATTTATGCTTCAAAAATGACAAAAGCAAAATTTACCCAAACTTTCGAAATGATCTTGTTTTATATTCAACCAAAAATTTTAAAATAAAAATCAGGAGTTCCCTAGTGGTTCTGTGGTTAAGACTCCATCCCTGGTGGTCCTGTGGTTAAGACTCCATGCTTTCACTGCTGAGGGCATCAATTCAGTCCCTTGTTAGGAAGCTGAGATTCCGCAAGACATGTGGCACCGCCAAAAAAAAGGAAAAAAAACAAACAAACAGAAAGATAGCCCCCAAATACCCACCACTAGCATATTAATGAATTTCTTGAGAAGATAATTACCTGCCGGCAGGACCCTGAGAGTTGTTTGATCCGTCTGCTTTTTCGTGATAGACGTCCAGGTTTCATCAGGATCCTGAATCCATTCAGTTGCCTCACAGAACAGCTGACCTTGATCTGAGGGTTGGAGCCTCCCCATGGATAGCTTGAAGGTAGTGACCCCAAGCTTGTCGAGTCGCACATCTCCAGCTGCAAACCTCTTTGTAAACAAGGGCCCAGGGAGCAACGTAAAATCTTTGGAGAGGGAAATAATCTCGCTGGCTTGGCTTCCTTCTCCATCCTTCCTCAGGTACCAGGTGATGGAGAGGTGGGTATGTTGAGCTGTGGCTTTGGACACCTCACAGGTAAGTTCCAATGGCTCACCTTCCTCCTTGTTTAGAGTCTGGGGAGCCATGACTGCCGAGAGGGTATCTGGAATGACTGGACACAGAGGAACGATGGTAACTGACTTAGTATCAACTAGAGGCTGAGTTAGACTAGCCTCTCTAGATGATGGTGGTGGCCTGACCCCCCATCTGTAACGTACATTCTTTGAGTTGGCTTCTCATTAGCCACATGCTTTACCTATTACCAACAGAAACATTGGCATCTATGTACATAGCCTATGGAGCCTGGCAAAGCTCTTGGTTCACTGTTACATTTTTAGCATAGTCTGTAACCCATTTAGCTATTCAGACACAGAGGTTTTAAATGGGAAAAGCACTAGGCGCTAGAAGACCTATATTCTGATCCTATATTTGTCCCCATGCGACTCCATGAACTGGAACAAGTCACTTCACTTGTTTGGGGCTTCACCTGCTCCTTTATAAAATAAAGTTCTGAAATGATTTGTTATAATTTCTCTTTCAGAGCCAAAATACAACCCTTACCAAAGTTTTGATAACCACCCTATACCCTAACATTCTCTTCCTCTTCAAAGGCATTGACACAGCCTAAGTTTATGTGAAAGCAACATTTAGAGTCAACAATGGATGTTTATGGAGCTTCTACTCAGTGCTAACCACTGTGCTAGGGAGTGAAGTAAATGTTCCCTTACGGTGCTTGGGGTAAGATCAGAGAGGGTCATGTAAGAAGCCAATTACCACATAAACTGGGTGAGTGCTAATAACAGTGGTGTGAATAGAACATCAAGAAGGAACAAAGATGGGAATACTGCCTGCAACAGTCAGAACTGGTTTCACAGGAGAGGAAATGTTTAAATTGGGTTTGAAAGTATTTGTAGGAGTTTGCTAGGCTGAAAAGGAAGTGATAAGATATTCTAGGCAAAGAGACAAAACAGTAATTTCAAATATGACCCTTGCCACATAGGAAAATATACTAGAGAATGGTAGTTTGAGAATAACTATTTCCACGTTAATGACTCACTTCTCATGATATTAATTATATATAAATGTATTCCATCAATACCAGCTCTTGTATCAAATCAATATTCTGCTTCCAAGAAGAGACATGAGAACTCTCAAAGCTTTGTCTGATGTTGTGCTATTATCAACCTATGGATAGCTGTGGGCAAGGCCAAGGCATACCACATCATATCTAACTCTTCATGACAAAGTCGATTGGGAGAATGAATTGAGAGTTTTACAGAATATGAAATATCTATCTGTGACAAACTCCAAAATATCCAGAGGGGTTCATAGGCTCTTTTGCTAAAACAAACAGCACAATATAAAGCCATGTTATAGTGCAAGGCACTCTGATGTTGGAGACTCTGGTTTGTCAGGGGCTGGCTAGCAGAGAAGGGCACACAGCTTACCAATGAGATTAGTCTTCGCACTGTAAGTCCCATAGTATTTTTCATCAGTGTTGGGTGTATAACACTCATACTCGCCAGTATCCTTCATCTGGAGCTTGGAAATGTGCAAAAAGACTGAGTTACCCTGGACCCTCTCCACGTAGATTTCCCTACTTATCACCCGGTTTGCATACACTACATAAGAGAAGGTGTCATCCATGGTGCTAATGATCTGGATTTCTTGGGTTGGGGCTCTCGGCAGGTAAACAGACCACTGGAAATGCTGCTCAGAAGGTCCTTGGTGGCCAGTTACATTGCAGCCGATGCTGATGGGGTAACCTTCAGCTCTGAATAGCGGTCCTTTCTGAATTGTTACTTGGCGCTGGCCAATGCTGAGCTTAGCTTGCAAGTAGGAGAAAGAAAAGGGAATAAAAATAGATTAGTGCTCCAGTTCCCAATGTGCCACATTATGTAGCTCCCTGTATTACAATTCTAGAAAATGAGATCACAGGTTATTAGCTATAATCAACTCAAATGTTCAATACCTTCTTCAGGCTGAGGAGCCGTGGAATGGCTTGATGAGTTAATTGTTCTTTTATAATTCTAACTTCTAGAGTAATCTCTAGTCTCCTAAAAGAGAATAGCTTCATCAGTGTAACATGACCACTTCTATAAAATGCACCTACTTACCTGAGTGCACCTGAAGTAAATATGATGTATGATAATTCACCTTTTACATTGTTTTATGGAAAAATTCTCAGTATACTTCCTTAAGCCTCCAATTCTTAGGTACCTGTCATCGAGCTATCCTAACAGAAATGACTGCTGGAGAGACTGAGTCCATGGCACTGCCCCTGATGCTATGCCTTTTCCTGCTGGTTGGCTGAACTATTTGTAGCTCCTGGCCAGGTCTGGTGCAAGATTAGCTAAACTTAGCATCTGAAGAAGCAGCAGTACTTCCTTTCTATACCATAGAGGGTTTTTCAATTTGTAATTTTTTAAAGAGCCACTACATCTTTATTGAAAAGCTTCATAAAAGATGGCTGCCAAGTCCAACAGGATCCAGGATCAGACTTAGTTTGGTTGCTCTCTTAAAGCTTTCAGTTGGGATCACAATGTAATGCTTCATGTTAGGACAAATCTCAAGTATTAGGTTTAAAGGAGAAAATATTATTTAGTGATAATATTTCCTTTGACATACACATTTTCAAAATCAAAGCTTTTTAAGAAATTAAAGTGTATGTGTTTATCTCTTATGTTAATAGTAAAGGTTGGCTTATTTTGTGTTACAGAAAGAACAATGAACAAGTGATAGAGATGCCACAAAGGTGAGCTAGGTCTTTCACTTGGGGCCTAGGGCCCAGGGGGAAAGACATCAGAAAAGGCCAACAGGGAGCAATTACTGGTATTACGGAATTAACAGAGTAGAGTTCATAAGCAGGAATGGAAGAAGCAGAGCATCTGCTTAATTTTGTGAATCCACAAGGACAAAGAGTAAGGAAGACCAGACTGGAAAAAAAAGAATGAGAGAAAGGAAAAATGATATTACAGAGACCATGGTAAGGTTAAGTATAGAAATTTTAGAATGAAAACAATTCTGATAGGAGAGGACCTGCAAAAACAGGGAGAAAGTATAATTGGTCACTTGATGTAGTCAACTAAAAATTGCATATGGATACAATCGATGCAAAACTGGAAATCAAACATCCAATCAATCAACTAACTGTATACATTTCCAGTAATCATTTAAAATATACTAATTTATGCATAAACTCCAGTTAAATGTGATGTATGTACATTAGGCTTTTTTTGTAATAAGCACTTAGGAATAGAATTTAGAAAATATGAGAAAAAATTTTGTTACTTTAATTTTTTCCAAAACAGGACTTTTTACTGAAGTATAGTTGATTTACAAAGTTGTGTTAGTTTTAGATGTACAGCAAAGTGATTCAGTTATACATACTTATATATCTATTATTTTTCAAATTTGTTTCCATTATAGTTTGGTACAGGATATTGAGTATAGTTCCCTATGCCATACAGTAGTAAAATTTAAAGATATTATTTACCAAAAGGTTACTCTCCAGAGGCAATTTAAAACACTGTCAGCAACGCTAGGCAGTCTTAGACATACATCTTAAAGAAATGTGAGCATCGCACCAGGCTGCACATGAAGAAGCATCCACAGCAGCACTGCTCATTGCGGGCCCCAAACTAGAGACAGTCTACATGTCCATCAACAGAGGCCAGGCAGGCTGTGGGACATTCATAAAACGGAATCTTACACAGAAATAAAAGCGAGTGAATTGCAGCTGGTTGCAGAAACATGGATCACTGTGTTTAAGGAAAGGTGCTGAACACTTAGAATCTTTTTGACTATATACAAAACGAATATAAAATTAAAAGGAAGGCAAAAAACCCCACACTGTATTGTTTAGTGATGCAAACATCACTAAACCTTTTTTTTTTTAAAAAAAAGCTAAGAAGTAGTTATCATGGAAGTCAGGAAGGTGATGGTGTGTGTATCTGGTGGGGCATACAGCAAGGCAGATGGGTGATTCTAGGGTCCTAGGAATGTTCTGTTTCTTCTCCTGCATAGTGATTACATGTTTTTTACTTTTATTTAATTTCATAGCTGTGTTTTATTAACTTTGCTTTTTAATTAAGGAAGTTTTGGCTGTGTTGGGTCTCGTTGCTACAAGCAGGCGTTCTCCACTTGCGGTGGCCGGGGCCTCATCTTCAGTTGTGGTGTGTGAGCGTCTCACTGCGGTGCCTTCTCTTGCGGCCAGGCGGGGGCTCTAGAGCATGGGTTCACCCCTTGAGGCACGTGGGATTAGCTGCCCTTGTAGCATGTGGAATCTTCCCCAACAGGAGATCGAACCCGTGTCCCCTGCCTGGGCAGGTGGATTCTTAACCACTGGGCTACCAGGGAAGTCCCTTTTCTTATGTGTTATATTTGCACAGTAAAGATGTTTTTAAAAATATGATTTCTGAGGTACCACTAATATGTTTACGTCAGGAGATGCTTCCACAATATTATTTTTTACGCCTAGGTAGCATTTATTACACATTTTTCATGACTTTTCAGGGAGATGGGTACATTCAAAACATTTTATTGTGAAAAGTAGTACTTTATTTCTTCCGCTTCAGTTGCTAATCAATTAATATTTATTTAACCACTTATAGTATTTCTGATTCTTCAAGGACTAAAATATGAAGATGAGTTTAGGATAGCCTCTGACTTCTTGATTTTACAGTTTAGTCAAGTAGGGTGGTCGTCATCTCTCCTGGAAAGATACATGATAAAAGTTCTTTGAGGAATTTGAAGGAAGGAGAGATTACATTGTAGGGAAGGAAAACAGGTAAGGTGTATGGAAGAGGGTATTGAAAATGGACCTTGGAGAAGGTTATGACATTTTAAGTGGAGAGAAAGGGTATTTTTCAGTGAAGGAGACTTCATGAAAAGACTGTATAAGTAGTAATCAAAAGAATTGTTCAGGAAATAGGGAGTAATCAGTTGGATTTGGGGGTGGGTTACACAAAGATTAATAGAAAGAGGTAAGATTGGGAAGGAACTTTGAGTCCAAAGCATGAAGGGCTTGACTGGCATGTTTAAAAGTTTGGGCTTGATTGACAGGCAATGGGGAACCCACTGAAAGTGTTTTAAAGTTCTTAGTAAAATTAACCTGATGATGTGTAGGATGATGGAGTTAGAAGTAGATGTCAGATAATTACAGTAGCTCAGGAGGTAAGTGATGAAGGCAGTAGAAATGGAGAGAAAGGGGCTATAATTTAAGAGCCACAGTGGAGATAAATCTATAGAGTTTTTCAGCGTCTTAGATGATTGGAGGTTAAAAGGGTGGACGGAAGACAAGAAGAAATCAAAGATGATACCAGGTTTTGTAAAGGTGACTAGGAGTAACAGTACTGTTAACAGGAATAAGGCTATCAGGAAGAGGTACTGTTGTGTGTTCAAGGGTGAAGGAGAAGATAAAGAATTTAATTTTGGAAACACTAAATTAGAGTGTTATGGAATAAACAAGAAGGAAATCCAGCAAATATTTATAAATATTATTTAAATATATGTCAATATCTGTATCTCTTTCTATACTTTAAAATCTACTCAACTCTTTGAAAATATCTGTCATCTAGTTATCTTAAGAACTCTGTGATATTCCCATATTTAGCAATGTCAAAGTTGTAAATGGTGGAGCCAGACTTGAACTTGGATTTACAAATGTCAAATTCCTGACTGTCTCCATTGCTTCCTCACTGCTTCCTGTAAATGCTTGTTTATTACCAGGGAGAGTTCTGGGCTGTAGATGCTGATTAAGTTGTTCACACATTAACTAGTGGAAAATGTTAGGGGATATAAGGAGAGAGCTAAAGAGAGATTATTAGACGATCTCTCTATTTAGGAAATAAGATGAGAAGTGCATGCTACAGAAAAAAGAATCAGGGAGGTGGGAGGGTAGCCAGGAGACTGCAGCTTGAAAACCAAAGGAGCAAAACGTTCCAAGAAGAAAGAGCTTGTCAGCACTGCTGAATGCTGCTGAGAGGGTAAGGATTCGAAAGGCAGAGAAGTGTCCTTTTAGTTTGATGATGAGGATGTCAGTGGTGATCTTTGTAAAAGAGATTTCAATAGAGCAGAAGCAGAGCATTTCAACTGCAAGAAGCTTAAACTAAACTACTTCAAGAAGTTTCATGGAGAAGGGAAAGAGACGAATAGGGTGGTAGTTAGACAGAACAGCTCAATGGGGCAGAGCAGTGAGAGCAGAGGGACACGGGTGCCTCTGCATGTTTATGGGCAGAGGAGTTGCAGAGGGGAGAGATGGATGAAGCCAGAGAGATGATGATGAATGCAGTAAGGTCTTAATGGAAGCATGAGGTCAAGAACTTGATTGGGAGGGTACCACTTTGTCAGAAAAGTGAAAGAGACAATGTGAAGGATTAATAGGTGTTATGGAGGTACAAAGGAATGACGGACAGAGGCCAGTTCAAATGGTCATGCATGGGGAATCATACACGTGAAGCATCTTATTATAAATCTATTTTCTGAGGGATGTTGTACATATCTCTCCTCCAAAAGAGGAAAATACCTCAGAGGACTGGCCTGTTGCTTTCTCTTTTAATAGACAGAGAGGGTTAGGCACCTCTGGACAGCAGATTCTTGCTGACTGATGCACACACAGCTTAACAATGACATACTGCATCAGAGTCACACTTTTGATACATGAAGAATTTCCTGATGGTATTGGCTTTTTGCAAAACATCACTGGCAATGCCCAATTTTCTATTTCAGTGTTATTTGAATTGAAGTTATTTGATTGAACTATATAAAATGGTCAACCCCTGACCATTTTTGATACACAAAAACAGCAACTTCAAATACTTCCACCTTATACAAAACCTAGCTGGAGAACATCAAACACAACAAACAACTTCTCTTTCTTTACCCATACAAAATCGCTGCATGCTTGGAGGCTGAAAGCATTTTCATCCATAATTTAGTGGATTTTTTTTTCATGAATACAGTCTTAGTAGGACAGACAGTATACCCTCCCCAGTTAATGACTTTTATTTGTAGGGCAGCTTGTTGGGGTGAGGGGTGACAGACCAAGAGGACAAAGCTAAGTCCAGGAACTAATTTATCCATGACTTTAACCTCATTTGGCCCCATATTCTAACAGGATTCATCAGTCTTTATATATTTTTTTGAACTTTTTATTTTATATTGGGTTATAGTTAATTAAACAATGTTGTGATAGTTTTAGGCGAATAGTGAAGGGACTCAGGATACATATACATTTACATATTTATTTTTTAAATTAATTAGGACAAGGTAAACATTTGCTAAACTATGCAAGTGCTCAACTGCTCATCCATCACTTAGTTTATTTCCTTAATTTTTCCCTCTTTATTTGTAATGACAAATAGCAGGCTTGCAACATCTTTTTCAAGTTACTTTCTGATTTATGTGTTTTTCACATAAAAACTGTGGCTCTATACAAAATTAGTATTTATGGAATCTAAATTTAGAAGAAATAAATATATAACCCAGTTCAGGTAATGGTTTAAATGAACTAGGGAAGCCTGGCAGCTTCCCCTTTTTGAACCTTGCTTACTTTCCTTTTCCCAGGCCTTTCAAACTACTCATCCCCATCCCCCCACTGAAAAAAAGGACACAGAATTTGCAACAGTCTGACTTGTTGCACAATGTAAGCCCAGTTTCCCCATACACAAGCCAAACACATAGTTCAGAGACACAAGGCAGAGACCTTTGAGAATCACTCTCAGATACCTGAGCAGGACAAGTAGGAACATGCCAGGCAACAGTCCCCAAAGGACCCCACCAATCCTCCTAGTCTTCAGTGTCTGCCAAGCTAGTCTGGTGGGCATCAATTAACCAGCAACTGGCCCCAGTAACTTCTCCTGCAGGCTAGCTATCACCCCCAGCAGGCCCCATTTCTGATCTTCACCTCTCACTACCCAATGTCCTTTGAGACATAAGCCCAGTTTAATTCAAGCCAAGGGTTTATTGAGCACCCCTCTGAGCTGAATGCTGCACCATTTTTGTCTATTAGCCACAGCCTTGGTTACTCTGATTCTAAGCTCTTTTAGTTCCCCTCTTGTCCAAATCCCTTCACTAATTCCATCTAGTCACTCTAAAGCATAAGTTTTTTTTTTTTTTCCTTTAGTTTATTGTGTTGGTATTGCCATACATTGACATGAAACCGCCATGGGTTTACATATGCTCCCCCTCCAGAACCCCCCTCCCTCCTCCCTCCTGATTCCCTCCCCCTGGGTCATCTCGGTGCACCAGCCCCGAGCATCAGCCCTGGGCTGGCGATTGATTTCACATATGATAATTAACATGTTTCAATGTCATTCTTCCATATCATCCCACCCTTGCCCTCTTCCACAGAGTCCACGAGTCACCTGAGTCCACATGGGGGATTAAAGAATTTGTAAACTTGGGTGGAAAAACACCCTACATCTTTATTTTCACTAACCTTAATGGAAATTCAGTATTTTCTTCAGCTATGAACGTAGACAACAAACCATAGATATTTTCACATCACGTCTATTGCAGAGTCTTGAAATACTGTTCACACTCATTACTACATTGAAATTTGGTGGTTAATAGACCACCTCTAGATCTTATCATATAATGAATAAATAAAGAAGAAAATAAATGACTACATCATGATTTATTTTAAAATATTTTGATAACTGCATTTCAATATGATTATTTTTCCCTATAATCTTATGTTTTAATTTATGTATTTAAAAATTATTCTGAGATGGGGGTGAAGATGAGCTTTACCAGATGCTAAATGAATCCACAGCACTAAAAAGTACTTGCTCCCTGCTCTGTCTGCTCTGAAACTATTTCATGCCATTCCCAGTTTATCTGTTCTCCATCTACCCCCAAATTTCTACTTCCTCCACATGTACAAATGCCCTAGGTTCGTTGAGGCCCTTCCACATGCCCCCAGCAGAGCCATGGGACTCTTCCTGTCCCCTTCTCAGTTTCACAGTAGTCAACGCCCACTTCAGCTCACAGGTGAAGTCAGAACCTTCTTTTAAGTTAGCCTAAAACTATTACGTGCCCTCATAAGCCTTTCATCCAGCCACATCCCCGAGGTACATTAATCTAGACACGCTCTCATCAGGCATCCCCTGTCAGTCTGAAGAGGTAAGCCTCATCCTACCTCCAGGAATGGGTTAGACCAAGAAAATAAGGTGAAGGCAGGGCCAGCAAAACTGGCAGATCTAGCAACACACACAAATAAAAAAAAACCTATGGGCTCAGGTTCATGGGACTCACCCAAACATTGCACCACCTGGAACTCAAGGTTGTCTAGGTAGCCAAGAACATTAGCAAAAGTCAAAAATGGTTGCCAGCACCAGAGAGGGGTGCCATTGTTTTCCCTATAGAGACCAAACTGTCCCATTTTATCACCCAACAGTCTCTGTTTGACTAGTTCCTGTGACAACAATAACATACAGAATTATGACACTTACTCAGAAAGAGAAAAAATGATGCCACATATGGGAAGCGTGCCATTTGGACCAGTGTAGATCTTTCCTGGTGGTGTCACTGAAGTTGCTCAGACGCCGAGTGACAAATGCTGTGCTCTCACTACAAAGACAAAGAGGAAGCAATCGTGCGGTTTCTAGCCCACTGAGAAGCAGAGATGGCTGGCCTGCAAAGGGCAATACAGCTTGCTTTATATGGCTCTTTGATAATCATTCAAATTCGGTGTGAAAAGTTATCTTCATGGGCAGGTAACTGTATATAGATGCAAATAAGAAAAGATGGCCTCCTTCTGGCTAAATATGTATCACGATGAGGGAATTTGAGTAGACAGAATAAATAAAACAATCAAGAAAAAAAATTCTCTTCTTAGTCCTTACCTTGCCTTCCATCTTGGGAGAGGAAAGGGTTGAGAAGAGAAGCACACCTGGAAGACAGGAACTGGGGAAACATGAGGTGACGGTGATGCTGGCATGCTCTAGAATCAGGCTGCCTGGGTGTGCACACAGACTCTGTTTTTAATAGTTGATCTTAGAAAAGTTAATTAACATTTTTTAACTCTCGTCTACAAAATAGAGATACTGTGTACGTCCCATAAGATTGCTGTGAAAACTGAATGAACTAATTCACTGAAAGTGTTCAGAACAACATCTAGTTACATAGGAAGTGCCCCCAAAAAAATGGGTATCAAGGAACATTTAAGGGAATCTTCAGCTGCTCAGTGTGGACCTGGCCACTAAGGATGGCCCTGAATCTAGGCCAAATTAATCCTAGTACCCGAAGACTGTACAAGGGACAAGCTCACTAAGGATGGTAGTCCTCCAGGCCAAGCCTCTACTTAGATACGTCAGGAACGGTCTGGTCTGCTTCAGGCCGCAGTTACAGCAGATCCCTGCTCCACCCATCCACTGACCCATCCAGCAATTATTTTTGATTGTTTTTATCTTCTGGGCGCTGCGGCAGGTGCTGCACATACTGGGTTGGACAAAATGTTTCTTTTTGACCAACTCTATACAAAGTCTTTGCTCTCAGGAAACTTCCACTTACCCAGGCCTAAGAAATTAGTCTTAACCTTATAGAGAAGGGAAGCTATTAAGAGGTAGTTTGTTGGTTTGTTTTTTAAGTAGGAAAATGGCCTGGTCATGTTTTTTTTTTTAAGCTGAGGACCAAGATGAGGAAAGGAGGCAAGGGTAGAAGCAGGAAGGCCAGATACAGCCTTTTGCAATTTTCTGCAGGAGCAATGGTAAGAGCCTGAATTAGGGCATTTAACATAAAGACAGAGCTGGGAGAGGTGATGAGGTCATGAAATACTTCATGGGGCGCCTGCTTTAGGATAAGCATCTTACCAGGTAACAGAGACATGTATGGAAAAGTGTAGCCTCTGATCTTAGGGAATTTTGATGGTGGAGCCTGGTGCAAGTGAATAGAAAAGAAAGAACATGACTGGCTATCACATAAGGTAAATTTGGGGAGGTCCACTAGAAGAAATACAGGTGGCAAAGAGACATGGAGAGCTGAATGTATCTAATTTGAGGAGAATGGGAAGTCAGGAATCTTCAGGGAAATGGTAACATTTTATGATTTTATTTTCCCAGGGTGAATTAGAGTAGAGTAGGGTAAGATTCTACAAGCTTTCATCTGGAAGCCTATAACTTAAAAAAAAAAAAAATTATTGGCCATGCCACATACCACGTGGGATCCTAGTTCCCCGAATAGGGATCGAACCCCTGGCCCTTGGAGTGGATGCATGGAATCTTAACTACTGGGCCACTGGGGAAGTCCTTGAGGCCTCTAACTTCTTTTTTAATTTTAATTTTTTCTTTTCAAGTTTTTTAAAGTTGAGATATAATTGACACATAACTCTGTATTAGTTGAGCTTCCCTGTGGCTCAGTCAGTAAAGAATCTGTCTCCAGTGCAGAAGACCTAGGTTCAATCCCTGGGTCAGGAAGCTCCCCTGGAGAAGAAGATGGCAACTCACTTAAGTATTCTTGCCTGGGAAATCCCAAGGACAGAGGAGCCACAGAGTCGCAAGAGTTGGACACAACTTAGCAACTAAACCACCAACCACTACCACCACCACTGCGCTAATTTTAGGGGTACAACACAGTGATCTCCCTTTGGTTTTATTCATTAGCAATGATCAAAAACAAAAACAACCCTCCTCCATGGCAACCTACACATATTAACATCTTCAGTTAAAAGGCCCTGTGCTTTCCTTTTTAAGGTACTATGCAGTGCTTGAGGGATAAAAGAGGTAAAAAACGGGCCTTGCCCTCCAGGAAATTGGAATCTAGTTTGATAAAGAACTGTAGACAAGAAATGGTAGCCATGGAAGGCAGCGTGTGTTGGGTATCTATTTTATGACTCAGGCAGGACCACTGCAGGCAGGGGGAAGGCAGAGGTCATTCAGAAAAGGCTGGTTTATGTGGTTTATGTTAGGTCTTTGGAGATCTGGAATGATTCAAATAGAGAAGAGAGAAGAAAGGACATTCCCTAGGGAGAATGAAATGTACAAAGATACTGAGGCAGGGATATACAGGCTGTATATACAGGTTGTAACTACCTCTCCAGGCGGTTAACTATAGTATCAGTAGGGCTTGAAGTACAAGAATTGTTTCACCATTTCAGTTGTATAAGTCAACTACAATTTTGGAGCCCTAGGCTCCAAAATTTACTGAATCAGTTAGCTATTGCTGCATAACAAACAGCAAGCTTTGGTGGCACACAGTAATAGTACAGATTTTTGTTCACAAGCCTATGGATCAGCTGATGGGAGCTGGATGATCTAGGATGGCCTTAGCTTGTACCTGGGCACATTTTCACAGTAATGTCAGGGGTTCAAAAGGACTAGGAGAAACACATCAGTACTTTTAAAAGCTTCTACTTGCATCATGACTGCTAATGTCCTCAGATCAAAGCAAGTCACATGGCCAAGTCCAAAAGCAAGAGATGGGTTAATAGACTCCATCTCTTGAGTGAAGGAAACAGCCAAGTGGCAGAGCAAAAGAAGTGGAAGGGAACCGGGGCCATCAATGCAATCAATTTGCTACATGCACTGAAAAGAGAATTATGTTAGAAATAAGAATTGACCACAGAGACAATCATTGCCAATAATGCAGAGGACCCTGTATTCCTGAAATACACACAACCAAGCAGTGAAGTGAAAGTTGCCCAGTCGTGTCTGACTCTTTGAGATCCCATGGACTATACAGTCCATGGAATTCTCCAGGCTAGAATACTGGAGTGGGTAGCCTTTCCCTTTTCTAGGAGATCTTCCCAACCCAGGTCTCCCTCACTGCAGGCAGATTCTTTACCAGCTGAGCCACAATGGAAGCCCAAGAATACTGGAGTGAGTAGCCTATCCCTTCTCCAGCAGATTTTCTCGACCTAGGAATCAAACTAGGGCCTCCCACATTGCAGGCAGATTCTTTACCAACTGAGCTATCAGGGAAGCCCAACTAAGAAATGCTATAGCAATGTTTCACTCCTGGCTGTTGCCAATTTTTTTTCTTTCCATGTTAGCGGCTCTGTTTCTGGCAGAATTTAACATTGACAGGGTGATGCCGCTCCTTTTCTGGAAGGAAAAAAGAAGCTTTGTGTTATTAAGGGGAAAAGAAAAAAGGAGAAGAAAGTAAAAATAGAGCCAGCGAGAGAAACAGTTATTCTATTACCTTGGGAATCACGGTAGCACATGGCAATTGTATCAGTTGAAAGGAATGTAAAAATGGAATTCCTGATTCAGATAGAGGGACAGGGCCAGTGATAGTCAAAGCAACACAACTATGTACTAAAGAAAAACGTCCTTTCTTAAGTTCCTACAAGATTAATGAAAAGTGATGTATTTTTTTTCAGGTTTGACATGTTCAAATATTAATTCCACAAAATGATAAAAAATTGCAAGTATCACGGATTCCTAGCCTAAGCATTCAGGCCTAAGAAATATTTAAATGCAGACCTTTTACATGTCAAGTTCTGTGTGAAGCATTTTCACCTAAGCAGTGTTACAGAATAGCTCACATCATTAATCCCATTTTATAGATGAGAAAACTGAGGCTCAGAGGAATCCATTAACTTGGCTAAGATTGTATGGCTAGGAATGGGTGCATTCTATGGCAGCCTCCTCACTTTTGGCTCAGTGCCCTTTCTGTTATACTTTCTAGCTTTTCATTCATGATTTTCAGAAGGCAGAGTATGAGAGACAGTGAGTGAGAGAAGGACAGAAAAGAAAATCCTGAAGGGGTGAGCAAAGAGCTGATCAGGATTTTGCCCCTTTCCCTACTTGAGCGCCTGCAATTTAGGTCAGTGATTGCTACCCACATGGGTGTAGGTCTTACCAAGGTACAGGGAAGCCCTGGGTTCTGAGCCTTGTTCCTCTATGTATGGAATGCCACCGTGAACTCAATCAATCAGCCCCTCATACAACAGTGGAAGAAACTGAGGCCTAGAGTGGACCCAGGTACAACTTGGGCCCTATGATGGGGAATAACTCCCATGTCCTTTACTTCTCACCAGCCTGACTTCACCAGGAGCTGCCAAGTAGCTAACTGAGGCTGAGTTTTTCAAGGTGGGTGGCAACTCCTATCTGTGGGGAAAATCTTAAGTAGATTCCTGTGGGCAGAGGCAAAGGCCATGGCACAAGAAGGGCATTTTCTAGCCATACAGTCTAGGCTGGTTAGTTGATTCCTCTGAGCCTCAGCTTTCCCATATGTAAAATGGGATTAGTTAATACCTATCACATAGTGACGTGAGTTATTCTATAATGCTGCATATGTGAAAGAAAAGGGGGTGAAAGAGGAGATGGGGACTAGGGGCTGGTGGCAGCAGAGAAAGAGCAACATATGGGATTCCCAGGCCATCTTCTGGTTTCAGATATACCCTTGGGAAGAGCTACTTCTTCAATTCCCTATCAGGGAGTAACTGACAATGAGTTCTGATTTTATAACAAGAAGGGGGTATAGGGGAGTGCTCAAAATAGGCCCCAAAGGGAAGAAGAAAGGGGGAGAAGGGACAGGAAGTTTGCTTTACCTGGGCTTTAGGTACAGGTGTACCCCTGACACAGAAGCCCCTTCATGGTCTCCTTGGCCCATAAAGCAGCCCAGGTGCCTTCTCCCTTTCTCAATAGTCACCTTTCACCATAGTTTCAAACTGCCTCCTCTTCCCTCCCCTCTTCAAATCTGTGTGTTTCCCCATAGTCTGTATTCTGCTTGATTTCCTAACTAGCCAGCACTTGAGCCTACTGTGATCTGGGCGTGGCTCCACCCAAACATCCAAGGTCACAGCCATGGACAGTGTTCCGCTCTCCCTTGACTCGGTCCTTCCGTGGCACGAGGTATGACCGACTATTGGCATATCTGCTCGGCATTCTTTCCTTTCTTCTCTGATACCACGGTCTTGCTGGGATTTTTCCTCCCCACTTCAGAAGTTCCTTCTCAGTGAAGCCCTTCTCTGGGTTCTGTCACCAGCCCTTTCTCCTCACGCGGCTTCCGTATCTCATGCCCGGTCTTGTATACTGACAATCACAAATCTGTTTCCGCCCCCAACTTCTCCCTTAAGCTCCAGACCAATTATCTGACTGCGCTGAACATTTCCTCCTGAAGGTCCTGCAGAAACCTCAAACTTGCGTCCAAAGCTAAAATCATTGTTTTTCCCTTCACTGATACTGTCCATCTGGTTGAGTGCACCAACACTCATCCAGACCCATGGCTGGCCTCCACATTCCACATCTAGTTATAAAGTCCTGTCAGTTCTTCCCAAAGCCTTTAATGAATTCACTGTAGCCGCTGCTGTCACAACTGAGAGCTGTGATTTTTCACCTGGATTAATGCAGTTCAGTTCATCTTCCAGCCTTGCCTGCACCCTGCCCCGCCTCTGCCAGAGTAATCTAAAATGCAAACATTGCCACACACTCTCCTGAATAAAGACTTTCAGGGCTTCCCCCGGGGTCTAGTGGCTAAGAATCCGCCTTGCAATGCATGGGACACAGGTTCGATCTCTGGTCTGGGAAGATCCTACATGCCATGGAGCAGCTAAGCTCATGCGCCACAGTTACTGAAGCCCGAGCATCCTAGAGCCTGTGTTCCACAAGAAGAGAAGCCACGGCAAAGAGAAGCCCACACGCAGGAACAGAGAGTGAGACCCTGTTCACCACAACTAGAGAAAGCCTGCATGCAGCAACGGAGACCCACCACAGCCATATAATAAAATACATCTATGCCTCCCCCACTACAAACTTCTAGATGACAGAGTCCCAACTCCTTGACTGGATCTTCACGAGCTGGTGATTGAGAACTCTCCCATCACCTCACCTTTCAGACACAGAACCACTGTTTCTTTGAATGGGTCTTACCATCCTCTCTAACTTTGCATATACTGTCCCCTCCGCTAACAGCCCTCCCTACCTGATAAATGCCTATTTATTTAAAAAATTTTAAATTAGGTTTTGCATCTCCTATGCAAAAACCTTTCTTGACACCTTAGAAAGTTCACCACTCCCTCCTCTATCTCTGTCATGAACTGCTATAATTTTACTTATTACACGTACTAAAATGAATTATTTACATGCCCATGCCCTCTCCTACAAGTCCATGAATTTCCCAAGGGCAGGAATCAGTTCTTTATATCTCTTCAAAAAATACTGAATGGCTAAAATAGTCAGACACTGTAGCTGGTGCAGTGATTTAGAACATGTACACACTTTGGAGCCAGAAAGACCTAGGTTCAAATCTTGAGAAAATTAGTTTTCTTAAGCCTCAATTTCCTCATCTCTAAGAATGGGGACAATAATAGGAGAAACTCCATTATCTGACACAATTAGAGCTATCAGTTGATCAAGTAACGGAAATGTCAGGTAAGAGATGAGAATTATCAAAAGACACTTATGTTATCTTAAAAATTTTCTTTTCACATCAATCGTATAGTATGTATTTGCTCAACAATCTCTTGACACAGGCCCAGGTCTATTATCTGGAGTCTCCTCTCTTTTTGGCAAAAACCAAACCTATCTCCTCTTCTACAACTTTCAGGTTTGATTTCTTTAAAAAGGAGTAAGCATTAACAACAACAAAAAACAATGTTTATAAAGTCAATGGAGTACAGATCTTCCTATGCTTTTATGATTTACAAAAACATAGATCGTTTACAGTTATTTTGCCTGGACTTAAACTGACAGCATTAAAAAAAAAAGGCAATTTGCCTCTATCTAGTCTTTTTAGGGAATTCATCTTCCTTTCATCAACACATCTTTCTTTGGCACTTGTATTTCATTGATTTACATATTATTCAATGAAATAATATAATCAAAGTAACCAGTACTGGTGGCACAAATACACTGGCAAATAAACAGAACAGAGAGGACTCAGGTGAGCATTACTCCCCACCCCTAGTGGAGCTGAGCCAAACAGATATACAAGCCCCAGGCAGTGAGTGTATTAATCCTGTCATTTTATTTCTGGTTTTTGATGCTTTGACATCCAGAGCCTTGCTACCCTGGAGACACTGCTCATCCCAGGACTGACCAGTTCCTAGAGAAAGGAAGTCATTCAGATTTGCCTGTGAGCATGCCTTCCATCAGCTGGTAAAGAATCTGCCTGCAATGCAGGAGACTCCGGTTCGATTCCTGGGTTGGGAAGATCCCCTGGAGAAGGGAAGAGCTACTCACTCCAGTATTCTCACCTGGGGAATTCCATGGAGTGTATAGCCAATGGGGTTGCAAAGGGTCGGACACGACTGAGCAACTTTCCTTTTTTCACTTTCACACCTTCCGTGTGCAAACCCCTCCTCCATCGGGCTCTTACACTCAAGACCACTGTTCCCTGCTCAGATCACCCCAAGGCCAGGAACCAGATGTGTTGGGAGAAGGGGAATAGCTGGAGTATTAAATTAGGCATATGCAGACCATGACCTATTGAACAAGGAGGCACAAAGCACCCACATCGGGTCAGCAAGTTGCTCCCTCAGCACCTGAACCCCCACCTTGAGGAAGTGAAACCCAGGGTCATTTTGATTGAAGGCGTAGCTTCAATACACTCACACAAAGAAAGTCAAGTCATAAGATTCATTACTTACAGACCCCAGAAACCAGGGCTGGGGGACCAGTGAGCCAGGTGAAGGGCAGTCCTGCAATGTTCCAGGTGTCCAGTGAACAGGAGATAGAGAGCAGGATAACACGCGCCTATTACTTGTAAGGTGGCTGTGGTGGAGGCTGCAGGCTCAACTCAAAAGGGTTATTTTAAAAAGAGCCCGGGGAAAAGCAAAATGGGGAAAAGCATAAGCTCAGGTCCTTATCTATACATTCAGGCTTCTGCCGTGAGCAGCTCTACTATCCTGTAAAATCCTAGGCAGCAACTCAAAATAGCTGTTTTCTCATCACACCTGATAACTAGGGACACTTCCTATGCTCCAGAACCCGCTGAAATTCTCCAAACTAGTCAATCCGAAGCCCGTTCCTTCCTGTGAAAACCAAAACAAGGGCTGCAGTGCATGCTTTCTCTTGCTCCCTCTGCTGCCTAAGGGATGCTGGTGCTTCCCCTGGGGGGTGGCGTGACCCCTCCTCTTGGCGTCTGTGAGTGAAACAAGTCATCTTCTCAATGGTTGGCCCTGCTTCACCGGAATAATACAACCTGTATTTTGAAGCGGTGTACTACACACACTGCTGTGAGTAAGAGGACATGGGGTGGCTGTTAGCTGGAAGATACGGTTCCATGAAGAGCACGTAAGAAATCTGCAGTGGTCCCCTCAGGTGGCCTGGGGCTCTTGCCCAGGTGCGAGTGCATGCGCACGCATGCTCAGTCAAGTCTGACTCCTTGCAGCAAGAGTTCTGGAGTGGGGCGCCATTTCCTCTTCCAGGGGCGCTTCCCACCCCAGGGACTGAGCCCGTGTCTCCTGCATCTCCTGCACTGGCAGGCAGATTCTTTACTGCTTGAACCACCTGGGAAGCCCTGGTGCCCTCGCCCTGGCGCACAGCACATCAAAGCATCCCAGTGTTAGCTATTGGCACAGTGGGAAGAGGTCCCTGCCCTCGGGCCACGTTCAGACAACCAGAGCATCTGTCAGGGGTTTCACTTCTAGCCTAGAGGGGCAGATAAAAGCTCCCTGAGGCTTGACAGAGAAGCAGGAGTTGGAACAGGTGGAAAGAGGTTTCTGGATGGGCCAACAGCAGCTGCCAAGTCCTCTAGGAAAGGACGTAAGTGGGAGGTTTTCTGTGCTGAGCACCATGCCTCGGCCACAGGAGGTGTGTGAGCAAGTTTTTATTTTGCTTTTAATATAAACTGAGGCAGGTACAGGCTCAGCAAGAGGTGTGGGACTGCTGCAGACTAGCTCTGACTGTGTCAGTGTTTTGATGTGAGCAGAATCCTCCCTCTTCATGGAGAAGCATGCAGTGTTGGGCCATTTCCCACAGGACAGCATTCACTGTGCATTCATAAACCTCTAGTCCCTTCTATCAGAGAAGGCAATGGCACCCCACTCCAGTACTCTTGCCTGGAAACTCCCATGGACGGAGGAGACTGGTAGGCTGCAGTCCATGGGGTCGCTAAGAGTCGGACACGAATGAGCGACTTCACTTTCATTTTTCATTCTCATGCACTGGAGAAGGAAATGGCAACCTACTCTAGTGTTCTTGCCTGGAGAATCCCAGGGACGGGGGAGCCTGGTGGGCTGCCGTCTATGGGGTCGCAGAGTCGGACACGACTGAAGCGACTTAGTAGCAGCAGCAGCAGTCCCTTCTATGGGGTTTCCCTGGTGGCTCAGTGGTAAAGAATCTGCCTGCCAGTGCAGGAGATGTGGGTTCGATCTCTGGTCTGGGAAGATCTCCTGGAGAAGGAAATGGCAACCCACTCCAGTATTCTTGCTTGGGAAATCCCATGGATAGAGAAGCCTGGCCACGGAGTCAAAAAAAGAGTCGGACACGACTTGGCAACTAAAAACAAGTCCCTTCCATATGCTTGGACGGGGGCCAAGCCCCAGGCGAGGTTAGTTAACCAGGACACAGACCCGGCCTCTGAAGACCTCACAAGTGAGGTGGTCCCTGCCCAGGACACAAGTAGGGAAGGCTGGCCGAGGCTGGGCAGCTGCTCCGGGGCCAGCGGGAGGCAGGAGCCCCCGCACTCTCTCCTATCCTGGACTCTGAGGCCAGCGGCCTGGGGAAAGCATTGTTTTTACATAACACAGGGGCTAACACCTTCTGGACCTGTTTGGCTCCAGACTGGGTCATGAGTCAGAAAAACTATTCTGTTCCAGGCATGACATGGTCACAGAACTTGGGTGTGTTTCCTCATCCACAGAGAGGAACAGCCTCTAACCTCTCTCTTTCCTAACAAAGGTCCTATAAGGTCATGAGAATGCACGGAGAGACGGAGAGAACATCCTCAGCAGGCGGCCCCAGCCCTCACCTGTCCGCTTGGTGGAAATCTCACTATTGGTCCTGTGAAATCCATTTCTTCTTTTATCTGTGGTGAACATCTACAACACTTTCACGGGATTCCAAGAGATGAGAAGGTACTCAAGTGGCAAGGGAATTCAGCCACAGTCCCTTACTCGGAGGAGATGAAAGGGTAACAGAGGCCGAGATCAAGTTCCTCACACAACTTCAGTTTAAATTAAACTTCCTTTAATGAAATAAAAAACAAACGGTGCATTGCATAATATTTTGTGGTCACAGTATAAAACAATACAATTAGTTCATATAACATTGGATATGGACAAAAATACACAAGACCCTTTCTTTTGTCTACATAAAATTTGGCAGATCTGTATGTGCCACGCTAAAAAAGAAAGAAAGTCAACTTTTTTCTCCTAGTGATCTGCACACAATATTTATCACTGAGAATTTGGTCAAACAGCGGAGGAGAACTTACCCAAATCCCAGTTCCCTTCTTCCTCTGTTGTCATCGGTGAAGGTTAAAAAAAAAAAAAGGTTTTCTGAAAGTAGCAAGTTGTGTAGTATTGCTTTTTGTTCCTGCTAAAGAGGCTCAGTCTTTGGCTCACAGATGTCAGTGACAAAATCATGGCTGCAGGCAGTCTGCAAAGCAAGAAGCAAGAGCCACCAGGGAAAACAGACAAGGGTCTGGGCAGGAGAAGCCACCTTGACCAGGATCTTAGGGAAAGCCACATAGATAGGAGGGGAGAAAACACACAAATAAATACGTTTCTAAATTAAGATTTTTAAATCCAGTTGGTGAGTCAGAGTTCCACTGTCCCATGAAAAAATCTGAAAAGTTGTTCAAAAGTCAGAGCTGGCATTTTCTTTTTTTTTAGAAAAGTGAAAAGTATATGTAAACATCATAAAGTAAACAATGGAAAGTACTTTTCAGGCTTTTATCTGAAAATAGCTTAGGCTCTTTCTGGGGATATTTTTATGATTAGAAGAAAAAAAAAAAAACGTCGAACTTTCTATCAAGTTCCTTTGTGTTAAGCAGAGCACTTTTCTCCGCGTCACTCGTGGCTAAGTCCTTTTTGCCTTCATGCCAGTGCTTCTGCGGGAACCTTTTCCAGAAGAGCACTCAGCAGGGGGCCCTGTTTGGTATAACCAGAGTACGTCTCACACTCTGACCAGGACACAGGTTCCGGCCATGTTTACGTCCCTGGAAGGAAGGAGGTCCTTGGTACAATGCCCTGTGACTTCTCCCTCCTTTGCACCAGCCCAGTGGATGGAGGGTGGGGCTAGGAGCACGGTCAAAGCCATAAAAGCCCCAGCCTTGAACTGCAACAGCACTTTGAAAGGAAAAGGAACAGTGTGTGGGCACACGTCACCTTTACCGCTGTCTGCTGCGACCCATCCACGTTTTTACATCCACCTGGGGCCACGGCGTCACATCCAAAGCCAAGTACCCTTTCCTCCTTCCAAGGGCCTGTACTACAACAGTCCAGAACCTTCTTTTAGGAGGCTGCTCACTGTGAGGGCTCAAAGGGCACTGGCTGTTCTGAAGGCAGCACCTGTGTCTATTTCCCATTTGCACAGTCACCTGTGACTCCTCTGAGACGGGACAGTTAGGAAACGGCAGGTAGGAAATGCCCAAAGCTAGTGCCGTCACAGCCTCTTCCCCTTTCCCTGGTCTTTTGTGCTCTGCTGGAGCAAACCTGCGGTACATCTCCCCACCACCGATGCAAAAGGCCCGGAATTCCTCTGTGCTGCTACCGTTAGTACAGAATCTAGTTTCAGTCATATGAGCGGTCCCCTCGGTGGGCAAAACCAAAAGGGAAAATTTGGTGGCAACCTGCCGTCTGGGGGTGACTTGGTGACATGTGCAGAACGAATCACGGGCAACAGAGTGAGGGAAGTAGAAGGGCAGACGGTGAGCTGGGAGCAGCACAGCTCGTCCAGCCCATTGTGACACAGAGCCGCACGTGAATGGCCTTCATTTTGTATTACTTTATTGCTTAAAACAGATGAATCTTTTTTTCCCCTTTTGGAAGACAAAGCGGTATTAGGTCCTTCAGAACCAGGGTAAAAGCACGCAGAATGCAATGTGGGGACTGAGTCACCAGTGAGCCTCAGGAAACCCCACTGGGATGCTTCTGAAAGGCCAACGCTGTGCAGGGGCAAGACACAGATCTTTTGGGGACTGCTGTCCTACTCCTGGTATGAGTGACCAGGCAAAGCGGACAACTCTTAGATCTACTCTGTAGGCTGTTCACATGGCAATAAATTGCTGGGTTTCCTCTGTGTTCCTAATAGGAAAGCAAACACACCGCAAAGTATACCCTTTCTCACTAACCCCCTGCAGGGGATTTTTTAAAAGACTTGAAGGACTGACAAGGTCACAGAAAATGCCTGGTTCTTCTGGGTAATTGCTGATTCTGTGAAGTCAGTCTTGCAAGCAGCAATTTGACTTCACATTAAAAAGCCCAAGTAGCCCGTGAAGGACATGGGGTGTCAGTGGGTCCCCCTGCAGACCCACAAGGCTTTAGCCTCTCACAAAGGGCAGGACAGGGAAGAGAGGTGGCTTCGTCCACCTGACACACCCCTGCAATACTGACCCTCTGGCATGAACTGCAGAAATCCAACTTCCAGGATATCCCCCTTCTGCAATCTCTGGGGCCCCCTGAGGCATGGTAGCCTCGGAACTATGGGAGTGACTGTCTGTTCCTTTCCTTGTCCCCGACCTCTTCTTCCTTGCAGGCCTTCTCACTGCCCTGGACAGACGGGGCTGTGCATTTTTCTTCATACTCATTCTTAAGGCTAAGGTGGCAAGATAAGGTGCTTGGTGGAGAGCCAAATTCTCGATTCCAGGGCCATTTCAGCACTCGCACATAAAGCAAATACGAAAGAAGTGGAAAGGGGGCAGAGAAGCAGAAAATCGAAAACCAAAATGCATTTGGGCTTGATAGGAAGTTACGGACTGCAGGTTTAGATTTTAAACGTAGCCTAAACCCCCTGGAAAATAGGGGGTGGGGAGGGTAGTAAAAGCCACCCATTATCCTTCAGCACTGGTCTGTGCTGTCCCTCGGCGGGCTAGAGGGTCGCCCGTAGCAGCTCTCTTAGCACGTGCCTCTGACTCGGAAGACGGACGGATCTCACCCGAGACAAAGAACTCTGAACGCCTTCACCCCTTTCTCACTGCAACCCCTCAAAACAAAAGGTAGAAACACACACAAGTCAGAGATCTATAAGCCAGTAGGAGAAAAAAATTAGAGGTTAACCATTAAAAAGCCGCCCTCAGGAAAACACACACTTGATTGTTCCATCAGAAAGTGCCGTGGGAAGAAGAGCTGTGTGCTGGTAAACATGTCTGCGCTCAGGACTTGACATGCAGAAAAGAGAGCGCGCCGAGTCCCACCTGAGATTAGAGAGGACTGGTTTTTAGTGTAACACACTTCACGTTAAAAGACTGCTGTCCTCATCTCGCCCAAACCGCTCCTCGACCGTCCCTCGGTCTCGGCCTTTCTGGCGCCAACTAGTCCATCTCCATGGACATGAGCCGGCGGCGCTCTCGCCGCGTCTCCTGGACTTCCTTCTTACAGCACCAGTGGGAGCTGCAGTACCCGATGAGGCAGGACAGGAGCCCGATGACTGTGGACAGGCCGACGCCAATCAGCAGCGGGTACTTGAAGGCGTTCAGCACTGGGAGGGAGAGATCAGAGGGACAGAATTAGTGATGCAAACTGCGGGGGTGGGGAGAGCTTGGAGAAGACCATCGTCTCCCCCCACCACTGCCCGGGGTCCCCCCAGGAGTCTGACCTCACGGGGTCTTGCACCTAGCACAGGGCTTGAGACAAGAGGAGCTCAGCCATAGGTGTCCAAAAATGATCAAATATATCCCCACCCAATCCCATAGCAGGCGGGGTGGTGGTGGTGGGGAATCCAGAAAAAAAAAAAAATTTCCTTCGATATCTTTGAATGTCAACTTGCTTTTTAGGGTTTTGGCAGGAGATTGATTTTTAAAAGTCAATATAAGGGCACCACACATTCAGCAGCAGATGCATCCTTAAAAAAAAACTGTACATAAATCAATTCTATGCATCAGATAACTGAAGTGTACTAGGGGAGCTATTTTAAGTAACACTATAGTAAATTATCTAGCAAAGTGAATAATCACTCCCTGCTTGTTCAGTAAATCTGGATTTTCATACAGAATGACTTCAAGTAAGACATTTCTAAGAGGCAAATATGGTATCACTGACTAAGTTGCAGGAATGCATACAGTTCAGATCCTGCACCCACAAAGCTCCTGTCCCCCAGATTACCAGCAAACCGTGGGTGGAGGCTGGCACCGTGGTTGTTTGCCTGACATTTCGCACAACAGCCCCACGAGAGATTATTATCCCATTTAACAAGAAAGGACACAAAGGATTAGAAAGACTAAGTCATCTGTGGAAGAGCTGGGACTCCAATCCCAGTCCCCACCAAACTGACACATCGTCAGGGAAACACACTCGAAGGCTCCTACTTAATCCTTCCAGGCACCTGGACTTGAATTCTGTCCAAGAGTTTTTTCAATTCACACTTACCCTGACACTTTCTGCAGAGAAGACAAGTTTTTCATTAACCAAGGAAAATGTGCCCCCTCTCCAGGAGGCTCAAAGAGCAGTAGGGTGGGGAGGGGGCCCCCTGACCACTTAGTTAGGCTGACTGGTGGCCAGTGTGAGCCAGCAAGGTGGGGAGCTCCCCTTCCCATCTCAGGGTTCTATGAAGAACCCTCCCTGTGCTAGTGAATGGGAGGAACCCCCTTTCACAAAAAGTAGGACCAGTAAGGGGCTTTCCCAGATGGCTCAGTGGGTAAAGAATCCACTAGCAATGCAGGAGACAAGACAACTCGGGGTTCGATCCCTGGGTCAGGAAGATCCCCCAGAGGAGGAAATGGCAACCCACTCCTGTATTCTTGCCTGAAAAAGCCCATGGACAGAGAAGCCTGGTGTGCTGCAGTACATGGGGTCGCAAAGAGTCAGACACAACTGAGCGACTAGCACAGCGCAGGACCAGTAGAAGGGTAAAAGGGACAGGAACTCGCTCACAGCCCCTCCTGGAGACCCTGACCTGCTCTCTCAATGCTGTTCTCTGCCCCCTGACTGGCAGAATCCATGCCAACCCTAGGAGACAGCAAAGTGACTATGTCTAGAATTTACAGAATGCATCGAAAATCTGTCCAGTAAGTTTAAAAAACTCACTTCCCAATGGTGCCTCCAGCACACCCGGTACCTAAGCTGGGAAAACAGTGAGGGCTGAGTGTGCTCTTTCTGGGTACAGGCCTGAGCCAGGCTAGAGAGAAAGCAGGCACATTCCTCAAAGGGTGAGAACCTGGATCCCATCAGCGGTGGCAAAGCATGCAGAGAAGACATTCCCCAAACACCAGAAGGTTATTTGTGTGTCATTCTTACCATCCATCTTCACAGTTATAAAGATGGGCTTGGACTGGATCTCTGCCTCCTTCTGCCAGGAACCTGTGGGTGACTTCACCCACGGAGTCACGGAGCAGTAGTAGTTGCCAAAGTCCTGGTCCTCGGAACCATGCACTTGCAGCAAGAATTCCAGCACGCTCATGCGCTCCAGGCTGAGGCTGCTTTTCCAGTCCCTCTGGGCCGTGTTCACAATCCCTTTCCGATCCAGTGACGACAGCAGGACAGGAGCCTTGTCCAGGCCAAAAGAGTGCACCGCAAACCAGGACACATCAAAGGCCATGTCGTCTACGGATGACCAAGCCAAAACCCTGGGATCAGTGGCACAGGCAGAAGTAGTTCCAAGTGTGGATAACACACCTCAGGTGGTGTGAGTGGTAAAGAACTCACCTGCCTAACGCAGGAGACATATGAGACCCGGGTTTGATCCCTGGGTTGGGAAGATCGCCTGGAGAAGGGCACGGCAACCCACTCTAGTATTCTTGCCTGGGCAATCCCATGGACAGAGGAGCCTGGCAGGCTGCAGTCCACAGGGTCGCAAAGAGTCGGACACGACTGAAGCGACTTAGCACACATGCAGCCTGACGGGGGGCCAGCACGGTGCTGGGGATCTTAGGTGTCCCCGAATCCTCTCAACAACCATACATGAAGGTACGGTCACACTGAAGGACCCATTAACCTTGTTTGAGATCACACAGCCAGGAGGTTGCAGAGCTTGTGGCTTAACCCAGAAGTTCAACTGCAGAATCCACCCTTTTACCCAGGCGACTGCCACCACCCAGCCCCAACACGTCTCCTCTACAGAACACGGGACAGAAAGCTGGTGTGTGGTGACATAGGACACTCTCTCCCCCAGGGAAAGCAGGGTCCTTCAGCATTTCATGCAGAAGAACCCAAGCCTGGAAGGACACTAGTCATAAGCAGCAACACGGACATAAAGTGAATCGTTCAAAGACTCTGTATGATTTCAATATCTTTAGATCATGAAATTTTTGCACCTTGTTTTATGTCCCTGGATATGTTCCAGTGTCTCCTAGTTTATAGTCTATGGGAACTTGAGTAGAATTTGTATTCTACTGTTGTGTGAAAATTGTATAAATCTTATTTATGTTGAATTTGCTCAAAAAAAAAAAGATACAAGCTTTCAGTTATAAGATAAATAAATACTAGTGATGTAGTATACACATGATTATAGTTAACACTGCTCCATGATATATATGAACGTTAAGAGAATAAATTCTAACAGTTTTCACTACAGGGGAAAAAACCACTTTTTTCTATCTATGTGAGATGATGGATGTCCACTAAACTTACTGTGATAATCATTTCATGATGTATATAAGTGAAATCATTATGCTGTGTACCTTAAACCTGTACAGGGATGTATGTCAATTTTATCTTAATAAAACTGGAAGGAAAAGCGGAAAAAAAAATAATAAAGTGAATCGTACAAAATGGAGAGTTGTAAACAGTTTAGATTTTATCGTTCACTGTGATTTCCCCCTCCCCCTCTGAAGCGCTTAAGTTCAAAACTAAGTTCAAAACAAGAGGAAAAAAATGTCAAGCTGAGAAAATTGAACACAGTTTAACAGTCCCAGTGAGTAATGCTGTGGAATCGTAAAGTACTCTGCAAAATTAAGGTTCTAACAGCCTCAAATAAATTAATGTGGGCACAAGAGTAAGACGACTTTGGCACAAGTGGTAATTCTCATCGAACGTGGAAATAAGACTGCACATCCTAAGCCTCTGACCTCTTCTGACAGTTACCAAGTGATACCAGCTGTGTCAGGTCTGAGAGTCACCCAGCAGGCAAGAAAGCAGGCCACAAACACTGTTTTATCTTAAATTCTCTTGACAAGATTTTCTATACAAATGTTAAATGACACAATTTTTATTAAACAAAAAGTAACATCCATTTAGTAAAAATACACTAATAACCTCAAAAAGCACATTATAAGGCAAATCAATCATATTCAGAGGCTTACACAGAGAAAAAGAATGTAAGCAAAATTAAAAGCAAGCATTTTTTTCTTTTTTTGGGGGGGGGGGGGCCACATCTCTCAGCTTGTAGGATATTAGTTCCCTGACCAGGGATAGAACCCTGCAGTGGTTAAGCACGGAGTCCTCACCACTGGACCACCAAGGAATTCCCCCAAAGTGAGAATTTCTACAAAATTGTTCAAATGATAATTCCTTTTCGACTCACAATAAAAATGTTAAGTGCTAAGTTGATTTAGTTGTGTCTGACTCCGTGATCCCGTGGATGGTAGCCTGCCAGGCTCCTCTGTCCATGGGATTCTCCAGGCAAGAATACTGGAGTGGGTAGCCTAACATGTTAACGGCCACAGGCAAATCTCAACTCTACAAGTGATGTCAGCTCTCTACTCTGAGGCACCAAAACAGCATTTTTTTTCCTTCCCATCAACCCACTGAGGCACTTGAGCACAACATTTGATTGTTCCCAGCGTGCAGGCCATCTCTCGCCAAATGACCAACTCCCTGAGGGCAGAGGGCGTGTGGTCAATGTTCTCACATCCTGGCCAGTGCCTAGGCAGAGCAGATCCCTCCCAGGTCCTCAATGAAAACCAGCTCAGTGCAACTGTCACCTGCAGGTGCTGGGTGTTACTGAAGGCAGAGGGTCACAGCTGTGTCCGTATTACTTGTGCCCGGACTCTAACCCCTGTCTGGCCGTGCCTTACAGTATGGTGGCCAGGCTGCAGAGTCAGGCTACTGGGGCTAGAATCCTAGCTCTCATTAGCCGTGTGACCTGGGTGAGTCACTTAAGCGCACAGGGACTCAGCTGCCTCCTCTCTGAAAGGAAATTACAATAGCGCCCATGGTTAGTCAGCTGTATAAAATGCTTAAAACAGCACCCGGAATGTAGTAAGTGCGCAGTAAAAGGTGGCCGCCACGAACATCCTTATCTCCACAGTTCAACACATACACTCTGTACTAGGAGAGGCTCTGACAGGAAGGGCACTGCCGCGTGCAGTAGATGCTCCTGGCACCTTGCCCTGACCAGCTGGAGCGCTGGGCCCCCAACTGTTCTAGGTGTAGGCTGCTTAAGCTCTCACACCTGAACCCTTCTCCAGAGGACTGTCTTTAGCTGACAGAAGCCACCTCCAGAGGTGAAGAAACACTACCCCTCCCCAGCCATTCACTGTGGACAACGAATAACAACTGGGGAGGGTATGTATAAAAGCCTTAGCTCAACAAGGTCACACTCTATGGTATAACCCATGCTCGGGAGCGCCCCATAGGAAGTCACACTCGTTCTGAATTCAGATCTTTGCCTGGCTTCTTTCCTAGTTGATTCCCTCAGTCCCTCGTCGTTTCCTCCTGAGGACACGTCTTCAGTTACTCACCGCATGCTTGTCTCAGGCTTTGCTTCTAGGGAATCTGACTTAAGACTCCGCCTCTAAAGACCTGTGATCCTCCCCACACCTCCCCCCTGCGTTGGCACTCGGCCCACTTGAGCCACATGTCCTTTCCAGAAGAGAATTCCTTCATAGCCCGTAGGAAACGTGAGGAAAACACGAAACCACAACCTGTGTTGAATTATTCAGAATCTTCCACCCATGCAGTCCAGGAGTGCAAAGTTCTGGAAAATTATGATGTGTAAGATAACAGCTACCTATAGCTTTTGCAATTACATTAGAGGGAAAGATTTATGTTAAGGGCACAATTGGTGACCTACTAACTTATGAGAAAGACATTTAAAGATTACATTTTTATCTATTTATAAATGAGCTTAAAATTTTTTTAAAATTTTTTATAAACAGAAGGCTTGTGGTGGAGGGATAGTTAGGGAGGACATATACACACTGTTATATTTTAAATGGATAACTAACAAGAACCCAGGTGGCTTGTGCTCAATCGTGTCCGACTCTTTGTGACCCCAAGGACTGTAGCCCACTAGCCTCCTTTGTTCATGGGATTCTCCAGGCAAGAATATTGCAGTGAACCTACTATATAGTATAGGCAACTCTGTTCAATGTTATATGGCAACGTGGATAGAAGAGGAGTTTGGGAGAGAATGGATACATATATATGTATGGCTGAGTCCCTTCACTACTCACCTGACACTATCACAACATTGTTAATTGGCTATACACCAAAAAAAAAAGTTTAAAAAAATTTTTATACATAAACTTTAGAAGCAAAAATAGTATTAAATCATTTCAACTTTTGCAAAGTAACTCCCTGCTCCCCCTTTCCTGGCAGCCTCCATAGGCGTGGTGGCTCCTTCCTGACCACAGAGGACAGAGTTGACTGCTCTTTGTTTTGGATGGTTTTTTTTTTTTTTCTTTTCCTCTCCTTATGTTTTCCATAAATCCCTCTCCTTTTTTTTTTTATTTTAACCTCTAAAGTTCAATCATATTTAGGTTCCTGACAAAAGTCAATTTTGGTATCAATCAACTTGTGCAGGGTTCAGTAAACTGTAGCCTGCAGGTCAAGCCAGCCCACCACCTGTTTTTGTAAATAAAGTTTCACTGGAACACAGCCAGGCCCATTTGTTTATTCTCTTTGGCTGCTTTCCCTCTACAACAGCAGAGTAGAGAAACTGCCTCAGAGATCATCTGGCCCACAGAGTCAAAAAAACTGAAACTACCCCCTATCTGGGTCGCTTACAGAAGAGGTTTGTTGACCCTGAGCTAGACACACCTGAACCGTCAGCCAGGGGCCATGCGGGAGTCAGACCTCGGGGGCTGGAGGCCCGAGCCTCTGCTCCTGTTGGTCACACAAGATCAACTACAGCCCACCCTCAGTTTATGGACAGCTTGCCCTTAACACTGAACGAAGACCTGCTTCACTTCCACCCCAGGGCCACATGTCCAGTGGTCTCCGCAAAGAACTCAGTGAGCTCTGCACAATTTGGCCTTTTCAAGGTGCAAATCTGTGTGAGGTCATGGCTCTGCCTATGATGGGGGAAGGCAGTACAAGACACCAGAGGTCAGAGCATGGGCAGCCCCCAGGCAGGGAGTCAGGGTCTCCACAGGCTCCTTAGAAGGCAGAGACACATCTGCATTCATTTAATATTCTTTCAAACCCTGAGGATCTAAGTGAGAAGTACAGCACCTCGTACTAAGGGGGCCAAGCAGGAAAGGTGTGAGGTTGCTGGCCCACAACTCTTGCGCATCCTGTTGGCAGTGCTAATATTTTAAGCAAAGAAAAGATTTACAAAGATTTCCTAAAAGTTTAAACTGCACTAGCATACCCTGGTTACCTGCCACTCATTTACTCTGCTTTGTATTTTTCCAGTGTTAATCACTATCTGATACTACATATATGGTGATTTCTTTCTTGTCTGTTTAATAAACGAGGCTGCAAGCTCCATGAAAGTAGATGTAGAATATTTTGATCATGCCTCTCTATTCCCAGTGTCTAGAACAGCATCTGGTTGTAGGAGCTCAGTAACTATTGGAAGGAATAAACGAAAGACAAAATGGAAGGGAGCTGGACTCTGCCAGTGGGTTGCAAACCAGCTTGATCACCCTGAGAACTTGCATTCAAATGTCTAGCTGTGTTTTCAAACCATCTAACAGATAGTGGCATCCATTTTAACAAGTCCTCAGTAAACATCTACTGAATACAAAGGACCAAGCTAGGCACTTTGGGAATAAATAGCCAATCCAATCCCTGACCTTCACATTTGTAACACAGTGGGGATGATATGAGGAACACTTGAAAAAGCAGTATGAGGAAGGGGAACGGATGGAGAGAGGTACCTGGATCCAAGGCTGCTCCTTCGACAGTGATGATACAAAACAACTTAATGAGATCTCCCCGGATGACCGACGGCGTGTCCGAATGCACAGAGGCATTGAATATAGGACCTGGAAGAAAGTAACATCACTTCATGATCCTCTTTCACACCTTCGTTTAAACCCCATTTTGGGTACACAAATGTGTATCGGGCTCCCTTTCCTTGGAACTGGGCTAGACATCCACAAAATAGGTTTTTAAGGATGTTTTTCTTCTCTTCAGAGAGAAGTGAATTAAGTACTTGCAGCTGAGCTTCACCTTAAGATTCCAACCACAGTCTCATTTCGAGACCACCCCACCTCCCATCCTGGTACAGTTGGGGATGTTTCTGGCTCCACACAGTCCACTTCCAGGCCAGAGTGGCTCAGAGATCAGAGGGCTTGGGACTAAGTCAGGGATGCTTTTGGTCCCAACAGACTGAGTAGCTTCATTGTGCTCGGTGCTGGCAATGGGCCCTGCTCTTAAGAGGCTGACATCCAGTAGGGAGACGGGCAAGCCAACAATGATGATGTTGCTCCAAGGTACGGCTGAAGGCGATTCCAATCTGCTGGGCGAAACGGAGGCAGCTTGGAAGGTCCTTTTAAATACCACCCACACAGGACCTGTCTTGCCTGCTTTACTGGAATCCTCCCTCAATACCCAGTTTACTTTTATAAACGACCCCTCTCCTTCTCCCAAAGGCCAGAAGATGGCTCTATACAAACCATGCTGGCTCGTCATAGTATCCCTGAGCCACTGCAAGGCAGAGCTGTTTCAAGTTTGTAGGTTGTAAGGTAATGAGCATATGTATGGGCAAGAAAATATGAAGGGTAAAGTAAAAATAATTTAGGGCTAGAAGTTAATAATATTTACCATAGAGTGTTGGACACTTTTGGCTATAGGGATAATTATCTTTGTGTTGTTTCATTACTAGGCACAAATAAATGACTTATTATATTAAAAAGGTATGCCTTGTCTGGAAGAAATCTGTAGCTCCAATCCCTGCCTGAAGCATAGAGAGGGGCTAGGTACTGCATTCTTCGGTTTTAACCCTTTGACAGCTTACTTTTTAGATGAGATTATTAAGCAGCTTTAAGCCAATCTGATCCTAAGAGCTTAATAATTACCATATCCCAATTCTAACATCTAGGAATAGGCAAGCCTGAAGATGATTCCAGAATACCAATGCTATGGGATTTCCCTTGTGTTTTCTTGAAAGCAAAGATAGAGGACCCTGGACACTGATTCCGAAACTCATTCAAAGCTAAGAATACAGATGTAGCTACCTTTAAAATCAGATAACCAGGAAGGAAAAGGTACTTTTTAACATCCAAAAGAAATGACTGTGAGAAAGAGAGTAAAAGGTCATGTGAACCAACGAGGCAAAGAATTGAAAAGGCTATACTTTTATTTCAACATGCGTAGTAAGATGAATTCAACAGAGGGCTTTTCTAACACTGAGTTCATGAGTAATCTGTGTTTCGCTGGCAGAAAGGTGAAGGATGGTTGTAGAACATGGAAACCTTGAGGCATTAGACAGCTCTGGTTGGTTCTGCTGAGCACTCAGATTGGGCCTAGGGGATGGAGTATATAACAGAATGGCAGTTCCAGGACATAGGGAATGGGATGAAAGCAAAAAGGACAAGGAAACTTTACCCACTTCTGGGCATCATGTCCCTTAATTAACTCGGCTCTTGGCCACAGTTTGCTCAGGTCCTTACCACCCTGGATTTGCTCTGTTTATACAGTGAGGTGGGAAAGGATTAAGCCAGTTGCTCTGAGTTGGCTCAGTGGTGATGACTGGGGGGACTTCATGCCATTTATGGTCATCTGCAAAGACAGGTTAGTAGCAACCATGGTGAGCAATGGGGACTAAATTTTTTTTCTCTGACTAGAAACTTCATGGTTAAAAATAGAACTATATTATGGGGCTTTCTTAAAGTGTTCCAGGCGCCTTTTCAGAGAACACAAGATAATAAAACACAAGGAGAGCCTCATAATGGATTTCGGTTCCTCTCTACTTAATTAGAAACAGCAAAGAAATCTGGACATGTTTTCTTTACCTTATTTGGACAAATTTCCATACCTAATTTGGACACATTTCACTTTCTTTCCTTTACATTTCCAAAGAAACCCAAAATGCCTTCTGGACCACAAGTTACAGTTCTCATTTCTCCTCGTGGCCGTGGGAACGACAGAGGATCTGCGCCATGCTCACCACACGGACGAGGACCAGGGAAAAGGCCTGCACTGTGAACCATTCACAGCGGTGGATTTCCTTCGGACGAAATCAACAACTCACTGTTAATACGGGTCATTATTCCAGGCTTAGAAATATTTCTATTGTGGTCAATTTCTGGGTAATGCTGCTTTTGTGAGGGAATGTGTCTGGTTAACCTCACAGATGACAGATTATGGCACAGATCATCGAAGTGAACAACTAGGGCCAGTACATGTCCCCAGATGCCTATCTGTAGAGTGCACGGACCACTTAACTTTTAAGTACAAACATTGACACAGACCATGCTCCAACTCTAGCCCCTAAGAAAAGGCTATCAAGGACAGCATTTCTGTGAAAGCCAAAACTGCAGACCATCTGCATGTCATCAGTAGGGAAATGGCTAGCCAAATTCTATCAGGTGTCATCATTAAAGCTGGTGTTTACCTATAATTTTTTATAACATGGAAAATGCTTATTTTATAATGTTAAAGTAGGGGAAAGCAGCATAAAACTGCATAGACAGCCTGATTTCAAAGTCACGAAGAAAACATGCAAGGGAAAAATTCTACGATAACAAATACCACTAATTAACAGTCTCTGGTAAGATGAAGGGTGATTGGGTGATTCTTCCTTGTATTTTATTATTTTTTTAAACTTTTCTATTAAAAAGAAAAATATTATTATTCTTTCAACATCAAATATTAAATATTTAACATCATCACATTTAAACCATATAACCGCACTTAAACCCCTCATACTTTGAGTCAGAAGATGTTACAACTCAGTAATGCCCCGTGGGGATCATGGTCCTTATACCAAGAGGAAAGTGTCCTGAAAACAGAGGACAAAAAGGTGGATACCAGGAAAGACGTCTTTGTTACATGTATTTTACTGTGTGCCAATGATTTTTAGGAAGTGAAAGCTCTTCAGTATCAAGTCAATATTCTCGAGGAGCTATTCAGGGCTATTGCAATGTGCTGGGTGTTGGATTTGATGCAGCTCCTCTTAATTAAACTGTGAACTCATGACAACTCTATGGATTTAATAAAGCAAAAACCTTAAGCAGTCTATTCAACCTGTAAGCTACAGTGATTTTATCTGTTGTGATGAGATTTAAAGAACTGAGTAATAGATTCAGTACCCATTCCTCACCTAGAAATACATATAAAAGATTTTATATCTCCCTTCTCTCTCATAATAGTTTTAAAGAAACATCAAATAACAAATGTAAAACAAAATGGAATAAAATCTTATAGACAATAAAAACACATAACACAAAGAACAAAACCCACATAATCATCTGAATCTCAACAGTCAGAGAAAAAGCATTTGATAACACCCACCACTTTTTCGTGATAGAACACTCAACAGATTAGGGATGAAAGAAAACTTCCTCAACTCAATATTTGCTGTCTATGAAATACCCATAGCTAGCAAGATACTTAAGGGTAAAAGATACTTAACAGGAAAAATTCCCTCAAGATCAGGAAATAGACAAGGATGTCCACTTGTGCCACTACTGTTCAACACTTTACTAGAGACTCTAGCCAGGACAATTAAGCAAGAAAAGTAATTAAGAAAAAGTTTTTCATTAAGGAAAACTGAATATAAGAAGTAAAACTATCTCTATTTGCAGATGACATGGTCCTATATTTACAAAGCCTAAGCCATCCACAAAAACAACAACAACAACAAACTATTAGGACTAATAAACAATTTCAGCAAGGTTACATGATACAAGATCAATTTATAAAAGTCAGTTCAATTTCTATACACTTGTAATGAATAACCTGAAAAGGAAATTAGGAAAGCAATTAATTTACAGTTGCATCAACAATAAAATACCTAGGACAAATTTAATGAAAAAAGTTCAACATTTGTATGCTGGAAACTACAAACATCAATGAAAAATTTTAAGACCCAAGTAAATGGAAAGACATCTCATGTTTATGGATTAGAAAACTATATTGTTAAATAGTAATACTCTCCAAACTGATTTACAAATTTGGCACAATCTCTATCAAAGTCCCAGTTATCTTTTCTGCAGATATTAATGAGCTAATCCTAAAATTCATTTGGAAATGCAAGCAACTCATAAAGCCAAAACAATTTTGAAAAAGAACAAAGTCAGAAGAGTCACACTTACTTTAAAACTTACTAGAAAGCTATAGTAATGAAACAATGTCATTCTGGTACAGGAAAAGATAAAAGGATCAACAGAATAGAACTGAAAGTTCAGAAATAAATCCTTTTATTTATGGTTAAGTGATTTTTGACAAGTGTACCAAAGTCAATGGGGTAAAGAATATAGATTTCTCAACAAATGGTGCCAGGACAACTAAGTATTCACATACAAAAGAATAAAGCTGAATCCCAACTTCATCCACAGACAAAAATTAACTCAAAATGGATCATAGCCCTGAATGTTTGACCTAAAACTGTAAAACTCTTAGAGGAAACCATAGGTGTAAATCCTCACAGCCATGGATTAGGCAATGGTTTCTTAGATATGACACCAAACCCACAAGCAACAAAAACAAACTATAGATAAATTGGACTTCATCAAAATTAAAAACTTGGGTGCTTCAAAGCACACAATTAAGAAAGTGAAAAGACTACATATAGAACAGATATTTTCAAATCACATATTTTGTTAAAGCACTTTCGTCTTCAAACTATGAAAAGCTCCACTAGCCAACAATATAAAAAGTCAATTAAAAAAGGGGTAAATGGTATGAACAGACCTCTCTCCAGAGAAGATACACATCTGACCAATAACTATTAATATCTGAAAAGATGCTCAACATCAACAGTCATTAAGGAAATGCAAATTAAAACCACAATGAACTACTACTTCACATACATTTGTTGTTGCTGTTTAGTCACGAAGTCGTGTCTGACTCTTTTTATGACCTCATGGACTGTAGTCTGCCAGGGGCCTCTGTCCATGGGATATCTCAGACAAGAATACTGTAGTGGGTTGCCATTTCTTCTCCAGGGGATCTTCCCTGACACAGGGATCCAATCCTCATCTCTTATGTCTCCTGCACTGGCAGGCAGGTTCTTTACCACTGAGCCATGAGGGAAGCCCTCACATATACTAAGTTGGCTATAATTAAAAAAAAAAAAAAAAAAAAAGATGAGGAATAACAATAACTAACCAGTGAGAATGAGGACAAATTGGAACCCTTACACATTGCTGGTGGGAATGCAAAATGGTGCAGCTGCTTTGGAAAAATATTTGGCAATTCCTCAAAGAATTAAAGAGTTACCTTATGACCCAGCATTACGTCTAGGTGAGAAATAAAAACTTGACGTCTACACAAAAACTGGTACACTAACGTTTATGTCAGCATATTATCATTCATAATGGCCAAAAGATGGAAACAATCTAAAGGTCCATCAACTGATGAACAGCTAAACAAAATGCAGTACAGTCTTACACTGTGCTGTACATAAAAATGAATGCATTATTGATACATGATATGATAGACCCTGAAAATACAATGCTAAAGCAGAAGAAGATAGTTACAAAAGCCCACATATATGTTTCAAATCATACGAAATGTTTAAAAAGGCAAACCTATAGAGATAGAAAGTAGAATAGTGGTTGTCAGAGGCTAGGGGTAGAGTTAGGAGTGATTATTAACAGGTACAGAGTTTGCTTTTTTGGAAAGATTAAAAAGTTCTAGAATTAGATATTGGCAATGGCTGTACAATATATATCTGTGAATATACTAAAAACCATTGAATTGATATTTTGAATGGGTGAATTTTATGGTATATTAACCTTATTTCAGGAAAGCTATTATTAAAAAATAAATAAGAGACACTTGCATTTGCTCTATTCTTTCCAATTCCAAGAGTTTAAAATCAATATTCACTCTTTATTCACCTAAAGGTTGAGAGATTATTAGATGCCAGAACAGAAAGCAACAAAACACTGTAAAGCAATTATCCTCCAATTAAAAAATTTTAAAAAACAAAAAAGAGATTATCAGATGCCAGAAGATTATTTCATTATATACTATAAAAAGTTATAATACAAAAAAATACCAATAGAAAACAAACTTTACTAAGATTTCATTTACCTTTAATATAAATGCAATTCAACAAATATCTTGCATTCATTGTACTGATTCAATTAACACTGAATTATTGGTGAGTATGATTTTATACATTTAGAAATTTCTAACTGGAATCCAGGGCAGACTTAGTGAAAACATTCAGTATTAAACTCAAAAGTGATGATCCTTCACTTTGATATTCTAAATAATATTGGGAATCAACAATTTTTAAATCATCTACCTGCTGAAACACACACAGATTTGTCAGAGGAGCTTAATGAATTACACAGATGAATAAGAAACATTTCCATTTGAGAATATGTATGCACGCTATTAAAAAAACAAGTAGATCTTCCCAACTTTAGGCATAAAAACATTTGACTTACCAAAGATAAATCATTCAGAACAGACACCAAAATGCTCCTGTCTTAATTAACCCTCTCACAGATGAACACTGCTAATAATTACTCTTAATAAAGCAGATTGACAGACACAGTCACACATACCACCGCAGCTCTGGAGACTCGACTAACTGGAAATCTTTTCCTAGTCCAAAAGCAAAGGTAAGGCCTAAGGCTGGGATACTCATCCATGTATGAAAATGCTGCTGTGATAAATCAGACCAAGAATAGCACCTACCACCTTCAGTCCTAGGGACCT
Organism: Antilocapra americana; assembly: GCA_007570785.1. Classification (NCBI taxonomy): domain Eukaryota; kingdom Metazoa; phylum Chordata; class Mammalia; order Artiodactyla; family Antilocapridae; genus Antilocapra; species Antilocapra americana. Next base: position 4,247,007 of record ML661955.1, read on the forward strand.
CAAAGAGTGAAAGCCATGGGCTGGATATAACTCGGGTCTTAGCTTTGAATCTTTCACTCTTGGCAAGTCATTTAATCCCTCTGGAGACCCAGTTCCCTCTTATCTTTATACTCTGCCATGTTCCCTGAAGGATTTGATATAGCTGTGTGTCAACTGATCTGTTTTAGAAATGAGGGGCTTGGGTTTCCCTGGTAGGCCAGTGGTTGAGAATCTGCCTTGCAACGCAGGGGATATGGGTTCAATCCCTGGCCTGGGAAGATTCCACATGCCACGGGGCAACTAAGCCTGTGTGCCACAACGACTGAACCTGTGCTCTAGAGCCGGGGAGCTGCAATTACTGAAGCCTGCACGCCTACGCCCTGTGCTCTGCCGCAAGAGAAGCCACCACAATGAGAAGCCCAAAAGTGCAAGTAACTAGAGAATAGCCCCCACTCTCCGCAACTAGAGAAAGCCTGTCAGCAACAAAGACACAGCACAACCAAAAATAAACAAACATCTGGGGAATAAATGAGGGTCAAAGTAAAGGTAGCATGTTCACACAAAACTTTGCACCCAGATGTTCACAACAGCATTACTCATGATAATCAAGAACTGGAAACACTCAAATGTCCACTAGCTGATGAACAGATAAACAAAATGTGGTGTACTCACATAACAGAATATTATTCAGTCATAAAAATGAAGTGCTAATGAGAATTTATTTTGTGCTAAATGCGCAAGTACAAAAAGGAGGGAATATGTGGTTTTCCTGTGTTTGATTTTTTAAAGAAACAATCAGTATTTGTAGTTGTGAGTTACACAGGTTCATGTGGAGAGAGCAGTTTGTTATAACCACCAAAAAAAAAAAAAAAACGTCTTGCTAACACTTCCCAAGCACTTTGAGATTACTAAACTTATTTTCTGATATAGAAAATGTGGTATTTACTGGCATTATTTTGCTTTTCTCAAGACAAAAATAAGTTGTGTGTAAATCTGATTCACAAGTACTTAAAAACTTTAAAGCTGAAAATGAAACAAAAGGTCCCCAATATCCAGACAATGATACTTTCTTTTTCTGACTATGAGTTTATATCTCCTTTATTTTATAAATGGTTTAGTTAAAACAGGCGTCAATGGTGGCTCAGATGGTAAAGAATCTGCCAGCAATGCAGGAGACCTGGGTTCAATCCCTGAGTAGGGAAGATCCCCTAGAAAAGGGAATGGCAACCCACTCCATTATTATTGCTTGGAGAATTCGTTGGACAGAGGAGCCTGGTCGGCTACTGTCCAAGGGGTCACAAAGAGTCAGACACAATGAGCAACTAACTCTCCCTTCCTTCTTTAAAGCACTGTTCCTTTTGACATTCAAGTTTTCATCATACTACATTTTTCATGTAAGACCAAATCCAGAACTGCATTTTTACAGTGCTTTTTCCTCTCAGTACTGCTAAAAAGAAAAAGCAGCTAACATTTTGAATTTACAACATGCCAAAGATGACACAGAAATTATTACATTTATTTTTGTTCTTGTTAAAACTCTGTGAGCAACATTTACCAAGATAGCATGTTGAATTACTGGCATTCTCTGAGTACTAAATAAAAGGCTGTAACTCTAACATTAATATATATATATAAAATTCCCTAGCGGTCCAATGGTTAGGATTCTGTGCTTTCACTGCTGAGGGCACAGGTTCAATTCCTGGTTATGGAACTAAGATCCAATAAGCTGCAAGGCACAACCAAAAAAAAATATAGACACAAAACAAAAAAGAAAAAAAAAAGTAATTAAAAAAAAAAAGAACGAAGTACAGATATCTATGCAATGTGAATGACTCTTGAAAACATGCTACATGAAAAAAGCCAGATACAACGCTATATATTACATTCCATTTATGTGAAATGTCCAGAATAGGCAACTTTATAGAGACAGAGAGGAAGCAGGTGGCTGCCAGGGGACAGGAGGTTGGGGAGCAGAGTGGGGGCTGTTGAGGGAGTGAGGAGGAGGACGGAAGGGTGTCAGCTAAGGGTGCAGGTTGTGATGAAAATGTTCTATAATTGATAGTGGTGATGGTTGTACAACTCTGTGAATATACTACACATTTATATTTATAGTGTAGTATAATTATTGGGTTGGCCAAAAAAGCTTGTTTGGGATTTTCCTGTAACATCTTATGGAAAAACTTGAATGGACTTTTTGGCCAACCCAATACTATAGTATAGTACTTAAATACTAAATATACTATAGTATAGTGTATTCTCTGTTGGCTCAGTGGTAAACAATCCTCTAGCACATGTAGGAGACTCGGGTTCAATCCCTAGGTTGGGAGGATGCCTTGGGTAAGGAAATGGCAACTTACTCTAGCATTCTTGCCTGGGAAATCCCATGGACAGAGGAGCCTGGTGGGCTATGTAGTCCATGGGGTCACCAAGAGTCAGACACAGCTGAGCACACTCATAGTGTATTTAAATACATACTATGTATTTAGGTGGGTAAATTGCAGGGCATGTGAATTACATCTCAATTAAGCTGTTTAAAAAAAATGAAGCCACTGGATCAAAACCCTAGGGTCTCTTGCAGTCAGTCTATGACTTAACAAGTTTCCCTGCTCACCTGAGGTTTGGAAGTCTATCTCAATAGGATTGGAGAGGCTGGTTGCTGCTTCTCGCCACAGGCTGCCCCTGACAGGAGACCAGGCTGTCACCACGCAGCGGTACAGGCCTGCATCTGAGACCTGAGTCTGGTACATTCGATAGCGAAATTCATCTTCCTGCACTTTCTCTAACACAACACCATCCACCCGCGATGCATCTGTCCAGTTCTCCAGCTTCACCACGGAATCCTGGTCCAGGGAAATGATGTACTTGGTTTCGTTGGGACTGGAGAGGTCCCCAACAGGTTTCTCAGCCGTGATGAGAACAGAGTAGCGTGGCGACTTAATATTTTTGGAAGACACTTTGCAAGTCATCTCAAATGTATTTCCGGCAGCGAAGAAAGGCCTGGGCTGCCTTGCCTTCACCACAAGCACAGAATCTGCAATGAAGTACCAGAAAGATGTGATTTCTAACAGTTTTAGCTAAATGGATATGCATCTGAAAGCACAATGTCAAGGAAATAGAAATTTATTTGCAAATTGCCACACAATAGCATTTAGGAAAATCTGGAAACTCAGAAAGAAAATAGCATGTGTCAGGAGGCAGGCTGAACACCACCATGCTGGAGGAGGCAGAGAAGTCTGCTTCAATTTAATAGGTGTGAGGGAACAGAGGATCGATGGGTGAGAATTTGCTTTTAAGGATTTTCAAGTCCTTGAGAAGTCTCACCCAGAGTGAGAATTTGGGAAGCTATTGGTGCCGCCACGGATGTGAGCGAGAAACTGCTACTAGTGAAGCGGGGAAGATGCAGCTTTAGGCAGCGCCACCTGCCTCTCCCCACTGGGGCGCCCCTGGGTGCAAGGATAGTACTCTTAGCTTAACCAGCCTGCCTGGGAGAGCGGAGCAAGTGAGAAATGGGTGCTACCACTGTTTCACCATATGATGGTAACATTACAGAACAGGTCATTACTAACGTGGCTGCAACATACACGCGTAGATCTGTGGATGAAGCTCTGACTGCAAAGGTGCAGAGTCACTTCCACAGAGATGCAATTAAAATTCATTTTAATTCTGAACCGGCATCCAAGGGTACTATCTTAAAGGTTTAAGTGTGTTACTTCCTGTCTCTCTGTCAAAAAAAAAAAATCAGTCTCTAAGCATATACACATTAGAATTCATCTATATTATAATATTAACAGCTCAATGCCAGGCACTTGGAAGACGCCTAAATGTTTGCTGAGTGGATGGATAAATGAGTTAAATACAACCTTTTACCCTTTAATGATATAATTCTGTAACCCATCCAGTTACAAAACAAAATTTTTATGTTGGGGTTTTTTGGGGCATAGTTGTTCCACCAAACTATTAGGACAACATGTATATTACAGTGTCTCTCCAGAATTACTGATTCCTAAGGTTCCACTGAGCCATTCACATTCTTTCTTGGAACTTCAATTTGTGAGATTAGCAGAGATCACTAGAGGTTAAACAGGAAAAGAGTCTGAGGTCTGTGTCCTCAGGCATCTAATGTTTGAGGGTCAGGAAAGTAAATAGAAATCAGCAAAGGAAGCTGAGAAGAGCTCAAGGTTGGAGAAAAGCCCAGAGAGGATGGTGTCCCACAAACCAAGGAGAAACCAAAGTATTTCCAAGAAGAGGGAATGATCACTGTGGTAAATCCTGCTAAGTCAAGGAAGATGACTAATCATTAGATTTTGCAATATGTCACTCACTAGTCATCTGGGTCAAAAGCCAGATGAGAGGAGATTAGAGAACAGGAGGAGAGAAAGTGGAGATGCTGAGGACAGACAAATCAAAGGAAAGAAACAGAAAGGGGTAAGCAATGGGTGTGGAGAACAGAAAGATGGAGGTGGGGAAAGCAAGATCAGGATTCAGTTCAGTTTAGTCGTTCAGTCATGTCTGACTCTTTGTGACCCCATGGACTGCAGCACGCCAGGCCTCCCTGTCCATCACCAACTCCCGGAGTTTATTTAAACTCATGTCCACTGAGTGGGCGATGCCATCCAACCATCCCATCCTCTGTCGTCCCCTTCTCCTCCTGCCTTCAATCTTTCCTAGCATCAGAGTCTTTTCCAATGACTCAGTTCCTTGCATCAGGTGGCCAAAGTATTAGAGTTTCAGCTTCAGCATCTGTCCTTCCAATGAATATTCAGGACTGATTTCCTTTAGGATGGACTGGTTGGATCTCCTTGCAGTCCAAGGGACCCTCAAGAGTCTTCTCCAACACCACAGTTTAATAACATCAATTCTTTGGTGCTCAGCTTTCTCTATACTCCAACTCTCACATCTATACATGGCTACTGGAAAAACCACAGCTTTGACTAGACAGACCTTTGTTGGCAAAGTAATGTCTCTGCTTTTTAATATGCTGTCTAGGTTGGTCATAATTTTTCTTCCAAGGAGCGTCTTTTTATTTCATGGCTGCAATCACCATCTGCAGTGATTTTGGAGCCCCCCCAAAATAAAGTCTTTCACTGTTTCCACTGTTTCCCCATCTATTTGTCATGAAGTGATGATACTTGATGCCATGATCTTAGTTTTCTGAATGTTGAGTTTTAAGCCAACTTTTTCACTCTCTTCTTTCACTTTCATCAAGAGGCTCTTCAGTTCTTCTTCACTTTCTGCCATAAGTGTGGTGTCATCTGCATATCTGAGCTTATTGATATTTCTCCTGGCAATCTTGATTCCAGTCTATGCTTCATCCAGCCAAGCATTTCTTTTTTTTTTTTTTTTTTGTTAAACAATGATTTTATTGCTTTAGTACAGTAGACAAATTTATGCAACCAGGGCAGAGGCTGTGGATGACTCGTATTTCCAGTTGCGGGGTAGGACTCGTTTGGTCTTGTAGTATAGAGCCAACCGGTGAATACGGCTCTCAATCAGAATCAGACGGAATTTAGCATCTTTATCCTTTCTGTTCCTCTCAAGGTGCTTTCGAACAGCAACAACTTTCTTAATTAAATGATAGAGATCCTCGGGGAGATCAGGAGCAAATCCTTTGGACTTGAGAATTCTCAAGATTTTGTTGCCTGTCACAAAACGTACTTGTGCAACACCATGTGAGTCTCTCAGGATCACACTGATCTGTGAGGGAGTCAGGCCCTTCTTGGCCAGTTTGTAGATCTGCTCCTTCACGTCGTCAGAAGTCATCTTCAGCCAGGTGGGGACGCTGCAGCGGTAGGGCAGAGCCGACTGGGACAGGCCCTTCCCGGGAGCGTGCATGCGACCCATGATGGCGGCGGTCTGGGAGCAAAAGGAGAGAGAGCGTGGGAGAGCCGCAGGAAGTCACCAACCACACAGGAAGTCACCCACCACACAGGAAGTGGCCTCAAACGTCCTGGCTTCCGCTCCTACAGGAGACGGAGCTTCGCCGTGAGATTTCTGGCGTCCACGCGACTACATCCAAGCATTTCTTATGATGTACTCTGCATGTAAGTTAAATAAGCAGGGTGACAATGTACAGCCTTGACGTATTCCTTTCCCAGTCTGGAAGCAGTCTTGTTCCATGTCCAGTTCTCACTGTTGCTTCCTGACCTGCATACAGATTTCTCAAGAGGTAGGTCAGGTGGTCTGGTATTCCCATCTCTTTCAGAATTTTCTACCGTTTGTTGCGATCCACAGTCAAAGGCTTTCGCATAGTCAACAAAGCAGAGGTAGATGTTTTTCTGGAATTCTCTTGCTTTTTCGATGATCCAGTGGATGCTGGCAATTTGATCTCTGGCTCCTCTGCCTTTTCTAAATCCACCTTGAACATCTGGAAGTTCATGGTTCAAGTACTGTTGAAGCCTGGCTTGGAGAATTTTGAACGTTACTTTACAAGTGTGTGAGATGAGTGCAATTGTGTGGTAGTTTGAGCATCCTTTGGCACTACTTTTCTTTGAAACTGGAATGAAACCTGACCTTGTCCAGTCCTGTGGCCACTGCTGAGTTTTCCAAATTTGCTGACATATTGAGTGCAGCACTTACTTTAACAGCATCATCTTTTAGGATTTGAAACAGCTCAACTGGAATTCCATCACCTCCACTTGCTTTGTTTGTAGTGATGCCTCCTAAGGCCCACTTGACTTCGAATTCCAGGATGTCTGGTTCTAGGTGAGTGATCACACCATCATGATTATTTGGGTCATGAAGATCTTTTTTGTTCAAGATTGGCTTAGCTTTAATTAAAAAAGACCACAACAAGAGATCTAACAGCATGTTAACAGGCCAATGGGAAACAATGGGAGTGATCTAGAAAGATAGGTGTATTGAGAGGATAGGCTGCGTGCCAATTCAGAGTATGGAGGTCTCTCAGTTATCAGAAGTGAGATTTCTAGTGTAGGGTGTAAGCTTGGGAGTGAATAACCCAAACAGGACAAAGGTCATGATGACTAGAGAAGGGGATATTATACTGAGAATGAAAGGCTTCTCCACCTCAGATGCACCTGAGAACCATCCTGGGTGCCTCTGAAAAGTTCAGTGCCCAGATTGCAAGTAACCTCAGGCCAGGTAAGACAACCTCTTGTTCGACTTTAGCTTCAGTACTTTTTTAAAGCTCCTCGGGTGACTCCAATGTGCAGCCAAATGTGACCCAGTGCCTACAAGGATCATGAAGCCAGCAAGACAAGAGGATAGAGGGGCTGTGAGACAAGAGTAAGCATCTCCAGAGAATGCATGGGGAGGACCCAGGAGTGACGGCAATGAGAGGAGGTAGAACCATCTGATGACTGGCGACCTGAAGTTGGATGTTTTTAGGGAGGACGGAAAAGGGCCTGGAGGCCGCAATGAGGGACGAGGAGGGCACCTGCCCCATCTAGACTGGGTTATACAGTGAGAAGGAAACAGCACCACTCAGGAAGACTCCAGGGAAAATGGTGTCCTCAGGGAGAGCTAGGTGGGGCCTGTTTATTGGGAGGAAGAGCAAGCAATAGTCAGAGGTCAGGAAGCAGGAGATTTTACCAAGTTCTACAGGGCCCAGTGCGGGGTTTGGGGATTTCAGAGGTGTGGCAATGAGGCCACAAAAGCATGTGGAGGGCTGTGAAGGAGGATCCAGGAGGCCTGGCCTTCCTGCAGTGAGGACAAAAGCCTTGACCAGTCTGATGCCCCCTGGCACACAGGGCTCTGAGCGTTCGGGAGGAGATACATCAGAGAAACTGTTTCCCTGACGTTCTTGTCAGCTCTCCTCAGGAGTGGTCTCTGTGAATGGGTGACCGGCCGCTCAGGGGCAGGTACCACAGCCTGGGGCTGCCCACTCACTCTGGGATTATCTCGAATGTGCCTGTGTCCAGCGGGAACTCATTGAACACTGCCAAAGGACTGTGTGAAGTTTGGCTTGAGACCAGCCGATGGAGCAAGAGTGTCGATGGCTTCTCTAGGCACCTGCGAGCTCCCACCAGATGATCTTCTATCTCCGACCAAGCCCCAGCCTTCTCATTAGGACTTATCCCTCTCAGTGTCAGCACTGCAAAGGGATTCATGCTGAGGATAAAAGGAACAGTCTCTTGACTGCATTTCTTAGATTCCTAGTATAAAGGGAAACCTGCAGGGTGACTGTGAATCTGAAAATGCAGAGCAGGACGACTGAAGCCAAAACAAACCAAAAATGTTCATGAATGAGAAGAAAGTGCCTACCTTCCAGTGCCCAAAATATGTTGATGGGCTTGGAGAAGACGTCCTTGCTCTTCACCCAGCTACTGTTACGCTGTTTGGTCCAGGCAGACACAACACAGTAATAATTGCCCCTGTCTTCCTCTGTAGTCCTTTGGATCCGGAAATTGAATGTGTCTGGGTGCTCCTTAGAAAAAATGAAGTCTCCCTCCTGGGCCCGCTGCTTGCTCCGCTCTCCGTACTTGAGCGTCCAGTCCCCATTCATCATGGCCAGGAGCTCGCTGGTCACCACGTCGTCATTGCGCCGGTTCACCCTGTAGTACCAGGACACCGTGAAACGGACACTCGCCTCTGGGTTCTTCACATCCGCTATCCGGCATTCTAGCTCGGTGAGGTCGTCTGAGAACTCAGGGACCTTAGAAGCATTCAGGTACACCTGATAGTCTGGTTCTGAACAAAAGAGGGCCAGGATTAAAAAAAAAAAAAAAATCAATCAAATCAGACACAGCAATTTCCCAAGAATTAACGAAAGGAACAAGACAAGCACTATTCTTGTCCTGACAATTAAACGCCCATCCTACCAATGACAGTGAAAGAAACAGAAGTCTTTTACATTGCATGGGAAGGATCCTCTGAGGTTGATATCACAAGTTGATATCACAAGTTTTGTGATCATAAAACTTGATAAACACTGGCCCCACTATGCCCCTCAAGAAAAACTCTCAGGGCTAGAAGCTAAACATCTCCAATCTTCCCAGGGGGTTGGGGTCAGCTGTCAGTTTACCCTGGAGGTTAGTCTTTTGAGAATCTCTTAATTGGTATCCATGCTCTACCAACATGTCCTCTAGCATGCCAGGCAGTGCCCAGAGACCTCCAAAGTCCCCACTGGAAAATCCCAGAATCTCAGAATACATTTTGTTCTTGAGGCCAGTCAACCCCCCATGGGTCCGGTTCCTGCCATCCTTGGCTTTGGCCCAAAGGTAAGGTCCTCATTTCCCCATGTATGTTGCTCAGTCATGTCCGCCTCTTTGAGACCCGATGGACTGTAGCTGGCCAGGCTCCTCTGTTCATGGGATTCTCTAGGCAGGAATACTGGACTGGGTTGCCATTCACTTCTGCAGGGGATCTTCCCTACCCAAGAGACTGAACCCAGGTCTCCTGCATTGCAGGCAGATTCCTTACCCTCTAAGCCACCAGGGAAGTCCCCAGGTATAGTCATACTGAAACTCCCCAAACAGTATTTTTTCCCACTGATTCATGTAACACTCCCATTCAATTCTGCCAACCTTGAAGCTAGCTCACTGTGATCCTGGCTCCAATAAAGCCTGCTCATGATGACCACTCTGCTTCTCGCCAGGCAGGTTCTGATGAGGGAGGAAGGAAAGTCAGTGTTCTCCCACTGCCAGTGTCACAGTCCGGTTATTTTTCACTTGTATAAAAAGCCCTCCTGCTACGAGGGTCATGTTGGCACCTAATCCATTTGTGCAACTCAACATTTCACAGCCTCCCAGAAACTACTGCCGGGGCCCCTTCATGGCTTCCTTCCCTCTACCACCACCCTCTCTGGGTGTCACACCTGCTCATCTGAAGTGCTCTGTTCACCACAGTTTCACACCTCTGGTGACTGTCTGCGGAGGCCTCGCCTCTTGACTTCCCTACAAATGCGCTCTCGGTCTTTCATCTCCTCTGTGCCCCCTTCCTGGGTCCCCAGAGTGTGACACCCTTTCTCTGTGCTCCCATAAGCAGCAAGTTACACCTTGCTTGAAGGTCTTGTCCCCAAGCTCCAAATACACAGCCTTCTATGCAGTAGTCACTTGGCATGAAGCCTTTTAAAAAGGCTACAGTTTTCTCCTGTAGCACTTTGCCTGTTAGGAGACAAATAACTTTACCTACACAGAATTTTCCATTTGCCAATACACTATTCACAGCACCTCCATCAGACAATTTAGTTTTATTTATGACTCATACAAATTATAAACTGCTGAGGTCAAGGAACTGTTCTTTTGTGATTTATAGATTTATACTTCTAAAGAAATGTATAACATCATGACCTCCCCAAGAATGATTCAGTGGCCAGGAAATGGAAAGAACTCAAAATCCTAATTCCCTCCAATGTTATATTCACGAGCATTTAGTTGCAAGTGAGGCTGGACCTCGTGCCACAAAAAGTTCAATCAACGCTGCTCTGCCTGCCAATGAGAGAATGTCCTCAGTGACAAGGATGCTACAGAGAAACACGCCAGAATGTCATCTGCCACCTTGTCTCGCAGGTGAATGTGTTGATGATGCGTTGCTGGGGGGTTTCCTGGCCCTGGGCAGAGTGTAACACACACACACTGCCTCTCCAGCAACTGCTGACTCTGGAGGCGACACTGAAATGTCACAGGCAAAAGGCAAGGCATTCCCAAACGACTCCACATCCAGGGTTTCAGATCCTTCCCTCATGTCAGAGTTTGGCACAGCAGCTAGGGTGAGGACAGGGTCAACCAAGTTTATTTAATGCGGAAAGGACAGACTTGAAAGGGCTGTGCATGCAGCAAGACTGCCCTCCTCAGTCCTGGCAGGACCAACCGCCAACACCGTATCACCAAGAGTCCTCTCGAAGCAGGAGCAACCTGCTGCGCGCTGAGCTTCACGGGAAGCCCCTTCCCATGGGTCACCACATCAACCCGAACAACAGACCGTGAAGCAGTACGGGACAGTGGTGAGGAGCCAGGGGTCTGGCAGACAGACTGGGTCTGAACCTGACTGTGCCGTGACTGGCTGTGTGACACTGGGCAGATTACTCAGCTTCTCTGGTGGCTTATCTGCGAAAACGGGGAGAATAACAGCAACCACCTCATCATGTTATCATGATTAATAGTTAAAATATAGGTGAAAGTGCTTAGACTGGTTGCTTAGTCTAGGGGGTGGGGGAGGGAGGGTGTACTGGCAGAGGCGGGTGGGGAGTGAGATGAATTGGGCTGCAAACATGTTATTGTTGAGATGCAGTGGAGACACCAAGTCAAGATGCCAAGGATAAAGCTTGGTGCCATCGTTTGAACCTGGAGACTAAGACAGAGCTGGGGCCAAAGCAGGGGAATGAACACACAATTCTACCTCCTTAGCATCTCTGCCACTTCTCGACGTCCAGGGCTCACACATAGTAGGTGCTCAACAGCTGTTTGTGCATAGAAGTGAAAACCTCACAACCGCCACTCCCATCTTGGCCCTCTGCCTCCATCCAAGGCTACCGTAATAACCTTCCAACCCGCTTCCAGGTTCACACCAGCACCAGGTCATCTGTTCAGGAAGGCTGCCATGGCTTTTCCTCTCATCTACTGAGTTAGGGCTTCCCTGGTGGCTTAGCAGTGAAGAATTCTGCCAGTGCAGGAGACGGGTTTGATCCCTGGGTCGGGAAGATCCCCTGGAGAAGGGCATGGCACCCCACTCCAGTATTCTTGCCTGGAAAATCCCATGGACAGAGGAGCCTGGAGGGCTACAGTCCATGGGGTCACACAGAGTCAGACACAACTGAAGCAACTTAGCACACACAGACATGCACTGAGTTAAGAACACACTCCCCAGCCTGGTATTCAAGGCCCTAGAGAACGTGAGTCTAACCCCTCTGTCCAGCCCCACTGCCCACTTCCCTCAGTATCCACTCTAGACTCCACTCCCTCATCACCTCCTCTGCCTTCTTCCTGCTGCTGCCTCTGCCTAAGCACCTGGGACACCTGCTCAGTCAGGCGCTGAGTAAACGACTGGACATCCTCTCCTCCTCTCCCCACAGAGGGTCTGTTTGTGTATTCAAATGTGGAGAGAGGACAGCACAGAGGCTGCAGCCCGTGTGCATCTGGTCGCAGGAATTCCAGCTTGGCAGAAGAGCAAAGTCTCTTCGTTGACAGGCTAGTCTCCTTGCTCTCCGTTAAAACTAAATCTTAGGTCCCAAGAGGAGGAACTTAATTAAAAAACAAACAAACCCGTGGATTCTTGTGAACTTACAAGGCGTAAGTTACAGTGGTTTAAAGCAGTGGCCCTTAATCGTTTTTGGCACCAGGGACCAATTTTGGGGAAGACAACTTTTCCATGGACTGGGAAAGGGGGGAGGGTGTGGGGAGAGGAAGGGGAGATGGTTTTGGAATGATTCAAGTACATTACATTTATTATGCACTTTATTGCTAACCCAATGCCACTGGTGATCTAACAGGATACCAGTCTGAGACCTAGAAGTTGGGAACCCCTGGTTTAAAGGATACACAAAGGTCATCTGAACTATCCCCCAGCCTTGGAGATTGTCTTTCAGACTTACACTCCTAGAGAAGACAGGACTTCACTGCATCAGACTGGTAGGGGTGTGCATGGGTTCTTATTTCCTTTTTGTTTTGGTGCATGTGTGGAAATCTTCCTTTATTGCTGTTTCACAATTTTAAAAAAACTGTTGGCAGAGATTGGGCCTGTTCCTCATGGTCCAAGGTACACAGACCTCACTCTGAACAGAGACAGCCTCTCCTACTGAACAGGAAGGCCTCCTTTGAACTCACCAGCCTGTCCCACCTATACTTCTTATTCAGCAAGCGTTCAGAGACCCTACCACCTGCCAGGCTCCCTGCTCTCTAAGGGCTTTCCTTGAACATTGCCTTGAATTTCAGTTACATGTCTGTTTGCCTCATGGACCTTCATTGGGGCTCTTCACAGGGTCTGGGACCCCCTACTTGATTCATCTGTGTGTGCTGTGCATACAGTGCCTTGTACATAAAAAACATTAACATACTTGCTGAATTGGACTAAATTTAATACTTTGCATAAAAATGCTCATCTTCAGCATAAGCATTCCACTACTGATTACTGCTATATTCTGCTTGATCTCATCAAGAAATCATCTAAGAACGTAATGGTGGTTATGTTTAAAAAATGCTTATCAGTGAAAGATGCACACTAAAGTATTTAATGGCAAAATGACATGATGTCTGGGATGTGTTTTAAATTCTTTCAGAAGGAAGAAAAAGAGGGCGGCAGAGGAAAAAAAGAAAGAGAGGAACAGGGTGTGTGTGTGTGTGTGTGTGTGTGTGTGTGTGTGTGTGTGTGTGTGT